>KZ308213.1:876219-973378 GCA_000376725.2 Ladona fulva | reverse complement strand
TTCGTCGCTGAGACATTTGGTCGAAGGACAGTTCGTCGATGAGACAACTCGTCGACGGAAGGGAATGTTGTTATTTATGATAAAGTTTTCGGTGCGTTAGTATCGTTATGGTGTAATATTAATTGTAATAACTCGGAGTATTGGTACGTGCAGTTGGGTTGGGTTGGGCCAACAAATATAATTTATTACACCATTATATTTAATAACTAATCGATATCCGTAAAATCTGCAGGTAATACGATATTAATTACGATAAATAATATTCAATAATAATTACGATAATCGCAAAAACTGCACGTACCAATACTCCGAGTTATTACAATGAATATTACACCATAACGATACTAACGCACCGAAAGCTTTATCATAAATAACAGCATTCACTTCCGTCGACGAGTTGTCTCAGCGACGATTTGTCCTTCCACCAAATGTCTCAGCGACGAAATGTTGGGTTGTCCCATCGACCAGTTGTCCTTCCACCAAGTGACACCGAACCGAAGATTCTATCAATAGGGGTTAGCAAACGACGGATTCTATTTAATGATATTCAAAGAATTTCAAGTGCACGCAAAATTACAAGCTCTGTAACGTATCATTTCAAAATTTTACACTTAATGACTTGCGTTTGCAAACGCTGTCGTGCGAGTGACAGATTGCGGAAACAGTGCAGATAGTTCTTTTCATGTGTGCACCACACACTCGAAAATAAAATTTGTTTAATATGACATGAAAAAGAAATTTTAGTTCTTAACGACGCGACGATTCTATCAATAGCGGTAAGCAAACGACAGATTCTATTTAATTAAAATTAAAGAATTTCCAGTGTACGTAACATTACGAGTTCTATAACGTATCATTTAGACATTTTACTTGCGTTTGCGAAATCTGATGTGCGAGTGACAGACTGCGGAAATAGAGCGCTCACTTCTTTCCATAGAATGTTAACGCTCCTGCACCACGCTCAATATAGCGAGGAGAAATACATACCAGGAGAATTACGCGATTCGAATGAGCATCCTAAGCGCATCCGTTAATCCCACTCTAATTTTCCGAGAGAATTTTTTAGGAGATCATTCACCATCATTAAAAGTTGGAATAGATGATCCTTGAGGAGGGACTCCCGCTGGAAATTTCCCTTCCGAGAGATCCACTTATGGCTCGCATATCCATCTTCTCGCTTCAACGCTCTCCCGTGCCTCAACTTCCGACCTCGCCCGAGCTTTTCTCTCGACGGTCGCTCAGGGGGCAAAGTCATTCCCCTGTCTATCCGACCTCCTGCAGGAGGAAAATCCCTTTCTCTTCCATCCGTCGATGGAGCCGCGAACTCTCACCTTCGGCCTCACTTCCGATCCGACCTCACGTAAACCTCAACTATTTGAGGATCTGCTCCTGTTTTTCCCCGCTCTCTCTCCCGTAGTCCTTCAACTAGTTCCCGAGAGCCCTGGGGAAGCGTTCCCTCCGCTGCGCACTTTCACTCGATTCAATTCCACAACTTTGTACCCGTGACCCTCGCGGAGACACGTTCCGATTCCATAATGCGCCGCCGGAGAACCAGGATTCGCACTTAAAAATTCCCTCTTTAGCGGCGGAGAAATTGACTGATGGTGGGAATATCTCGCGACTCTTCCCGGGGGATGAAAGAGCATCGCCATTTACCGTTTCCTGCGAAAGTGATGGCGGAGGAAATGCCCGATTTTCTCGCTTTCCTCAACCTCGAAATGCTTTCTCGTAACCTATCGAAAGTTATCACTTTCATTTTGTTTCACTTTCCATTTGCCATACGGGTAGCTCTCGTACGAATCAATCAGACTTGTCAGAGTTCTGAGAAGTTACTTAAATGAATGTCCCTACTAATAGATCTTGATGAATGGAATATTTTTTCATTTGGTACAAGTTAGAGATAAATGTACTTGCTTTCGTGTCGTTCAAGTTCATGGCTGTGGTAATATGAGAAATACTCATGTAAGAGAAATACGTAGTAGTAGTACTCAATTAGGCCTCCCATTATTAAATTCCATGAAAAGTGCTATTAATAGGGTCATTGTGCTATACTTACGGGAATGTTTCCCCACTCATAGCTTTCTAACTCAATGAGGAAAGGAAAATACCTCACTCCTCATCTGTCCTCATTCCCTCTCCAAAGGTTTTTCATAACAGACTTCGGGTCAAGTACTCCATAGACAGACCACAGTGAATTTGTATCTTTGTACCGAATTAAGCTCGATTTGTACACTAATTTTTGCATCGTTAGGTCGATGAATTTTCTTCGATTACCTCCAACTACGGATGCTTACAGATGTATAATATTAGACAGTTGTTATGAATTGAAATATTTCAACAGTATTCTTCATGACCTTATTCCAAAGTAAAGTAGAAAAAGAAAATCAATTTCTACCTTCATTTGGTTCGAATCAATGGATAATTTTTGTGAATTTCCCGTATCATACATAAAATTACAATTTAAAATGTTCACTGCATTTTTAGCAAGTTCATAATAAATGAGCTATTTTCTAAATTTTAATGTTTTGTAATTACTAGCAGAAATCGATATTTCTTCTAAAAAACGGAATATTATTTACCTACAATGAAAGATAGTAATAATATGTTTCCGCTTTCTTATAGAACTCAACCAACTTTATGGGTAGTTTCCTATTTTGATCGTTATTTCATTGACAGAAAATTACTATTTACGCTCTACATAGTACATATATCAATTAATACTGAAGAATTAGTTCGACATGTTTCGATTTTTCGTTTCATATTATTTCTTCGTTAGGAAAATAAACGCAACATGGAATTTTACATAAATTATTACTTAATAATAGGCAAAACGGAATGGCTTCCAAAGTCTGGGCACATCTGCTGACCTAGAATATCTTCTGATAGCTGTTTATCCGAATCCTGTTACCTTAATGCGGAACTTATTGACAAAATTGGAAGATATTCTCGGAACAGGTTACGGTCTGGTTGATCGTGCTGAGTAAAAAACTATAACGTATTATTTTTGATATTCCTTACTGAATTTTTAACTACCGTAAACCGGGGTTACGTGGACCCAAAATTTCTAATTTTTTGGACTTTCCGAACAAAATAATACCTAAATTCCACAACCTGCGCTGATAACAAATTTTTTACTATGTTTTAGATATTTTTCAATGATTAAAAGCTTTTTTGAACAAAATTTTTCGCTGTTTGGGTTAAAATTTTTGTTTTTTAAATTGGGTCATATAAACCACCAGGTTGGGGCTACTTGGAACCAAGCAACTTTTTCCATTGACTTAACAATGTAACTATGTAGTGGGCCTCAGTAGGACATAGGGTCTGGAAATATATCTCTTTAGAGACATTCTGAGGCCATGAAATTATCATTTAATTGCATAAACTCAATGAATAAATCAAAAACACTATATGGAACCATATGTGAAATAATGTCGTCTTGGAATTTNTAATGTCCTCTTGGAATTTATATAATTTTTGGCAAAAAAATTGTGAGAAGTATCGACAAGGTGATAAAAAACACCCCCCTTTTAATAAGTTTCGGTGGAACGATTTTCCTGTCTATATGACACCACTTGTACTGCAAAATGTCTTTCTTTTGGCCATTTACAGCCTTTTTTTGCTTTGGGTCCAAGTAACCCCCCAGGTTTACGGTACATTAAAAAAATCCTTTCATCCTTTAACGCAGACAAGATAGAGAATTGTGAACGAGAGAGGCCACATTTGAATACCAACCACGATTACTGATGACGTGTACATCGTAAAAACACCTCACTTTGATTACTTGCAATGGAATAAACATCATTTGCAATCGAATGCTGGTGTGGGCCGAAGGGAATAAGTAAAAGGAAAAACTAAGCAGGAGCAATTGTGTGGTTGAAGAAACAAAAACGATTGGGATTTACCATTCAATGAGGAACGGAAGGGTGAAAAGTATACACAGAGAGGAAACACCATTTAAAAAATACCGTAAATAATGTGGTGCTCATTCCGAAGTACCGCACCACAGAGAAAACATACCTCGTGGCGGAAAGAAGGAAATGGCTAAATATTCCTCCGAGATGTACAAAAAATTTAACGCTTAATATATTCTTTACATTTTTCCTTCTATTAGATTTTCCCAAACTACAGAAGAAGCAAATTGTAATCGGCTACCAAAAATCGCATTCTTGATTAAAAAATAATCTGAAATTTTGGGTGTGACTTCTCGATTTCTATTTAAGCAGTATCTGAAGGAGAAATGAGGTAATATGTTTTACATTTTCAAACCCTCGGAATCAAAAATACGCAACTTCTCTTCGTCATTAATGGTTAATATGGCTATGGGTAACTGTTATCAGTCTTAAAAAAATATTAGATTGAATTTTACTTCAAGATTTGCAGAATTTTGAATTTTGGGTACATTTTGGCAGAATTTTGGGTACAGCTTTATAACGGTAATAACTATTTGCAATAGTCAAGACTATTCTCGAAGTCTGTTAAATACAAATATTTTTGCCCTTGTTAAGTTAAAAAATAATCTCGTCAGCAGAAAGAAATTTAAAATTGGACCTCTTCAATTCTAATTAAATGTGAGCCTTTTTTGAATTTTGAAGACTAAGGAAACCACTAAGTATCACAAGTCTTTGTTCTGAACCTAAAAAACGATAGATAAACATTGAATAGAAGATCCAAAATAAGTTCGACGCTAATATGATATAAGCCAGATTGTGTAAACATAGTGAAGGAATTACCGGAGAAAGACAGGGTTAGAGGTGCTGTCCTCCGCTGTGCGTACAAGTTCCCTTGAAACTTGCTTGGAGACCCTCTCGGCGAGTCGCTCTCCTCTAGTCAGGTAGACAGCGGAAACTTCTTGCATGAGGTCATCCCTAATTCATAGAGAAGAAAAAGGACGTGTCATCCTAGGTAAACCAGAGAGGTAGATTATGTATACGTTGAATCTTAGACCAAAAAACAATATACAGATAGTAGTGTATCATAACGTAGGAGAAAATCTTTCCCTTTAGACATTGTAATGTTTTGTAAGTACCTGTAATAAGACGAGCGATGAATAAACAGAAGTGAGTGTATACGTGCATGAATTAAATACAGGAATTTTTAAAAGGTAAGAGGAGTGCTGAGATTAAAATGTTGGGCGTGTTCTTATTCACAGGACCACTTCCAAATTTTGTAGAGCCCCAGCAAGCTTTAGGCACTCTTTTTGCCAATTCAGACTCTCTCCGTCAGAAATTCCGGTCGAGAGCAGAGAATCTGAGCAAATAAACCAAAGAGTTGAAAATGTGTAGCCCATTATTTCGAGCTCAAATTAGACTCGTGGCATTCGAATTTTCAACGCTCCATAGGCTCAAACTCTCTCCATCCGAAGCTGGAATTTACGCGCATTTTGGATAGCGACAGAATATTCGAACGCGGAATGGGACGTTTATTTTAATTTCGCGAAACCCCGAGTCGGTGTAAATTATACACTCCCGAATGATTGAAACGCGCGGGAATCGAATTCACGAGGGTATTACAAAAACAAAGCGTCAGAATCTCCCAACTTTCGGAAATCCGGGAGGACTCGAAGCCCACCCATCCATTTCTATCACGACGAAAACCCGAATTTTTAATTCATATTTCAGAATAAAAACAGCGTGGACTAAATCTCGAGAGACGGCCTCTTCAAGAGCTACGCAAACAACGCCATCCGTCGCAGTAAAGTTTAATCCACGCGCAAGCAATTTCGCCAGCGGATCGCGGAGAACTCCGGGATTAATTTCGGAAGCATTAAAAAAAATAATAAGCGAGGAAACATTTTGGAGACGGGAAGAAACGAGAGTCGTCCTTGTACAACATCAAATCTCTCTGGGAGGAAAAAACAAACTTTTTAACTCCCGATACGACCCATCGAGGCAGAAATAAGGGAAGAAAAATTCCGCCGAAAAAATTAATAAACGCGCTGTCCTACAAGAACGGATTTGTGAGAGGGAAGAGAGAAAAAATGAAGAAACCGCGCGCGCCTCGAAACATGTGCCATAGTCCTCTTTGATAGTATCCTTCGTCTGTCACAAAACCAAGGTGGAAAAAAATCGGAGTGGAAGCCTTTGTTCGCCAAGACATTACGTAGGGGAGGGAAGAGTGAAAGGGGAGCAGAGATTCCCTCCTTCAACCCTTACCTCGCCAACCCCTTATCCCGACCTCACAGCAATCCCTCAACAGACGACGGCGAGAGGCGTCTTATTGTGTGAGGGGAATCTAGCGGCCAAAAAGCCACCCCACGACACGCCACACACACATAGCGAGGCAATCCTACTCCGCGATATGGTCGCGAGGTCGACGCCCATTGTAGTTGGCCACCGTCGATGGAAGTCGAGTGGAAGAGAAGCAGGAAGAAGGTGAATGAAGTGAGAAGCATGGAGATTGGAATGAAGGGATGGAGGGCGTAATTAAGTTGGGAGGAAAGTAATAGACGAGGTCCTTGATGAGGATGCTATTGAATGAACTAGAGAAGACAAGAAAGAAGGAATATAAGGAATGAATGAATGTTATAATTAATCAATGACACTATCATTAAGTGATTTAACCTCTGTTAAAGCAGATAGCTCTTTTCGGGAATTAATTTCATCATCCGAAACTTTAGTTCATCGGTTACCGAATCCTAAATTGCACACAAACACTGCTTTCTTTTACTAAGAGGTAAGGCTTGATGGAAACTATCTAGCATGGTCATTTCTGAAGCTGTAAGCACGCATGCATGGACGAGTATCATTGGAAAATTTGTTAATGCTAATGCAACCAAATGGCAAGAAACGAAAATATCTTCGTAATATGAAAAATTCGTTAGTAATAAGCGAATCACTATTTAAAGAAGATAACAGTGTATTCGAGGGTGGAAAATAGGTATCAATCGGTAAGTTTTTGTATTTAGTCCATCCCTATTGGACATTAATATATCTTCCACTGATCCTTTAATCAAGCAAAGAGTCATAAGAGGCCAATTTTTTTGTGACCTACCAGCACGTCGATGAAGGAAAGTGCGAGCTTCACTGATTGCTTACGAAAATGGCGTTAACTAGCACGGAGAAAAGTGAATAATAGCTTTAAACGTTTCAGTCAAAGTATGAAAATTAGTTGATTGATCGGCCGCGATGGCAAGGTGATGAGCGTGATAGCAAGGAAGGGTTGTTTGTTTGTAATAATTATTAAAATGGATGCAATTGGGATTTTGTTTTCATTTAAGAAGTTGTTGTTATTACCATTATGATTGATTTATGATGTAAGTGGGTAAAGCTTAAATATAATTTTTACATTTTCAAGCCCTCGGAATCAAAAATACGGGACTTCTCTTCGTCATTAATGGTTAATATGGCTATGGGTAACTGTTATCAGTCTTAAAAAAATATTAGATTGAATTTTACTTCAAGATGATGCTTGGCAGAATTTTGNAAATATTATATTATTATTATCATCAATCAGAGAATGCTCAACTTAGCTGAAGGATTAAACTACGTCAAAATGGAAATTTATTTTACAAAGCAAAATAAAAATATAAATTTCTATGTGAGTTCCACCAAACATAATGCACACACATACAACCTGTTACGGCCCACTTAGGCCATCATCAGGCGAAGCTCAGTAAGAGTCACATGAATAACTTGCGACTTTTGACATCTGTCTTGTGACTCTTCCTGAATTTTACCGGATAGTGACCTAAGTGGGCCTAAAAAGGTGGGTGAGTGATTACATTTTTCAGAAACTGTAATAGTAATTTATTTTTATTTTACATAGCAAAATAAATTTTCCTAATGAACTGAGTTTACTCTGCAATCCCTGCTTTACGATAATGAATTCTGTACCGCGAAATTACGACACATTCGAATCTCAGACGCAGCCGATTTTTGGAAGCTCTTAAATTGCCAGAAAGGTGTCTCTTAGATTCGAGAATATAATGTATATAATTTAGTAATCAAGGGTAAAAAAATTCTAAAACATTTCATCGGCTTCCGCTGGCAAATTCATCCCTTTTCAATTTTATCCAACAATTTCAGCAAAAAAAGAAACCCGCAAAATGAAGCGGTAACTTTCGAGATCCGTAGGTAATTAGAATGGAGAGTGTTTTACTTATCAACCCTTTAGCTGCGACAATCGACTAAAGTCGATTTGACGTTCATAGTCCTAAATCTGCATATAATTCGAATACGCAGCGAAAGGGGGAAGCAAAATGAAGCTAAGAGGGGAAAATAAACAGAGAAGGAGAGAGAGCAAAAAACGTAGCAGGGGCGGAAGGAAGCTGAGGAAAAAAGTGGAAAATGAAGAAAGGACAGATGGGAAATTGATCTTTATTTCTAAATCATCATAATAAAAAGATCTTCTTCTAAGAAAATATCTAAAAAATTTTTCTATTTAGTAGCATATGGAAGAAGGAGACTCAAAAGGATGAGAGAAAGAGTTGAAAAATAATAGATAAACTAGGGTGACAGAAGAATGAGGAGTAGATTGAGTTTTAGATATAAAAGGGTGCAAGAGAAAAGAGAACCAGTGAGGAATGTTTAAGGAAAATAGTTAGGAAGAATTGTAACAAAGATGAATTACGAGGAAAGGACAATTGGAAAAGGTCTAACGAAGAAATATTCATCTCATTAGCTTCCCATAAACTACTGTAACCCTCTTCAAATTTTCGAACCCGAAAACAACAGCACTGATAAACCTAATAGAGAGTACTGCAACTCTCCTCAATGGAACACGTTTAGACCACATCTAGTTTTAAGGAAGTCAGCCCTAACCAATTTCGCTTTCGTCCAATTCAATGGCGTAATTACCTCCAGAAGTGGAGCCTCGGTCTCACTTAAGCTTTTCTTCTTTTGTATATGCTCGCCAGTGTGCGTAAAAAGAATATGTACGTCGTCGCAGAAAGACTGCGGCTGCTAGTGGGAGAAACTTGTCGTCGTCCCGCGAAAAATATTGCTTATGTCCGTTTAACGCTGCCAAGTCAAGAAAGTTGTTCGAAGAGTTGTCGACAGGGGTCGCCGAACTGCTTTTCTCTCAATTGCTCCTTTCTCCACGATGCTTTCTCTAAACTGCTGATTTCTTGCAAACCATAACTTTGAGCTGTGCGAGAACTATAAATTTTCTTAAATAGGAGAAAATACATAAGATTCCGCAAATTAAGAAATCTCAACAGCATGTTCCTTGACAAGAACAAGTACTGAAGTTAAAACTGGTCGTGACGATATCTTAATGGGTTGTATTGCTATTTTTTATTCTGAAAGAATTTTTTAAATGAAATCGTTTCCTCCGGAGAACTTATTTATCAAAGGTTGAACTAAGCAGAGAAGTTTGGTATGGATAATTAAATTTGCTAGACGAAGGAGTTTGGTGGGCAGCATAGCTCATGAGAGTACTAAAAGGTTATATACTCAGAAATAATGAAAAATATATGATTTTGAAATATATGAAAAGAAATTTGAAATGTAGTAAGGAATGGGCATGTTCAACGATACTACAGAGATCACTAGATACGAGCACTGCCGCCTTTGTTAGTAGGTTGTTTTTTCCTACGCCACCCAAGGGATCAAGGGTTCAAAAAATTTCGTAAAATACCGCAAATACCTCACTAATGGAAAAATTAAAACATCTAAATACTGCAAATACAGCGATGAAAGGATCAGAAGACGTAACGTACCCATAGGGGAATTGGGCAAACCGGGAAAACATAGTTACCAAAATCCGCGAAGGAGAAAACGAAAGAAAAAGAAATTAGGAGGATGAAAGGGAGGGACGATTACACGGAAAATAAGAGAGAAAGAGCAGGTGAAGAGGGAAAATGAGAAGAGAGGGGATAGAGCATCAGAATATAAAAAGTGAATGAAAAAGCACTACTTGGTAGGTTGCCGTATCCGTCGAAAATGCTTTAAGTCCTGAGTTAAACCTCTCAAAAAATGTCTCCCCGTTGGACAAAGCCTCTCTCTAACGACCCGAACATGCGATATCCCCGTATTCATCCACAAATGCTTGCACTGGACTTGAAAATTGCTGGCTTCGCTCTCGCGGCTCCTCCGGATAAGAAAAAATAATTAAAACGAATGCTTTTGGAAAAACCCGTACATTTTCGCCGTTATTTTTACGGCATCTTTCACTATTTTACTCTCTCTTTTGCTCGAAGCTTAGAAAATTCCGACGTTCCGTAAAAAATGGCGCATTTCGAGTTATTACGAATGTCGAGAACTTAATTAACCGTCCACTGTGTAATATTTATTGAGTAAAACATGAAGCCTGGGGGTACATTTTTTGTGCTGAAAAGTGAGAGGAGAATTACCTTGCTCATAGTCTTGGTTTTCACCGATGTTGTTATCGACCAGCTGGTAATTGTAAAAATTTATCGAATCAATGAAATTGTAACTGAGAGAATTCTTGAAGTGCAGACTTTTACGATCATCAAAATTTGACGAGAAGTCAATCAATCGACACAATACAAACACAATAAAATATATCACAATACATTGGTAGGATACAAAGAAACAGATGCAATACAATACAATAGATAGAATAGATTTATGCAAAATCGAACTATCGATTGCTGAGGGATTGTCGGTCGAACGCGATTTGCCATTGAGGAGCTTTCAATCCGCCGAAATAATTTAACTACCGTATATTTGTGAGTATAAGACGAACCCAAGTTCTTGGAGTCACTTAGAGGGGAAAACAGTAACGCGATTGTAAGACGCAGGTTATTTGGGCTGGTAAATGTCCTAACATGTCTGGACAGGCATAATGATCGGTTACGAAAAAGACGTTACCTTAGAAACAGGAAAAACCTAAGGAAAACTGAATCGTAGCTTTGCATCTTTAGTTAGAATAACCTTTCTCCGTTGCAAGGCGCTGAGCGTGATAACACTCTGACTCCCAGGAATAGTCGTTTGTTAGTAAATAAAAATAATTATTAAAATGGATGTAACTGGGATTTTATTGTTTACATTAAAGAAATTAGCATTATCATCGTCATCATCAATAAGAGAAGGCTCGACTTAACTGACGGATGAAACTACATCGAAATGGAGATTTATTTTCAAGGTAAAATAAAAATATAAATTTCACAGAATCCGGAGTGGTGTTATGGAAATCCATTACGGAAATACACTCAGAAAAAGGTACTTCCCCACAAGTTTCTTTATTTCAAAAAAACAAAAAACAGCACATGACCTTTAGTTACAATAACCTTTCTCTTCAATACTTGTATAATCATAATGCATTTTAGATCGCGAATCTGAGACTCTAATCTATGCCGCACCTTATTTTAGGAAGCTTTAAAAAAGCAAAAAAGGTGTGTTTTATATTCTAGAATATGCTTTATTTGCAATATTTAATTGTTTTACTTAAATTGAAAATGGAATGTGTCGGAGAGTTCTGTGAATTGAATTAAAAGGAAAATACGACTCAAAAATAAGGTTGTAAATCCTTTCCACGTAGCAAAACCATGTTTCGTCAAGCTAAGCCAATCGCAGTCGGACAATCAGAATAAAAATTGAGCTCAGCAGAGGCGAAAGACAACTCATGTATTCACTAAACTGAAGTCATAAACTCACACAATAACGAAATTATCTCCTCAAATGGTGCGTTTTCATGATGAGTTCGATCGCTAAACTCCGAAGAACATTTACCGATAATAAGTAAAACTTAAGCTACATCGAAGACTAAGTAGCATCAGAAAAATCCCGAAATCATCAATCAAAAGTATTTTCACATAAGAAAGAATGAATATTTAAACAGAAGAGTTGAATTAAAGTTCTACGAAAGTATACCCTGAGAGAGAGAGAGATTTCAAAGCAGTGACAATTACATCTAGTCTTCTTATCCACGCTTCAGAAAATACCTAAACTAAGTAGTTAGCACTGTTATCTCTTGATGAGGTCGTTAATATAGTCAACCGAATCTCTTTATCGTCCCACTTGATCATTTCCTCATGACGATCCAGAATAAAGTACCCTTGGGGAAACGATACACTTCCGATATTTAGTCTATCTCGTTTTTTTCGCGAAAAGACGCTCAAAGAGATATGGGCCTCCTAAAATATATATAGACGGAACTCCTCTTCACAGAGCTGCATCCTACTATGGAGAGCACTCTAAAACTTCGGCAACAGGCGAGGGGAGACATGCCGACTTTTGAAAACATTCCGTCAGAAACGCTCTGGTGATAAGCTTGAAATTGGAAGAAGGAAACGTCTCTTTAAATAATGAGAATTGGAATGAATTTACCTCGAGTTTTCATCCTTGATGCGACTGTTTCGGAGCGAAATATAAGCAAGAAAAATGATAGAACTATGCCGAGAAGCACGTGCTGCTCGGTCGACCGAATTCCGCCATCTCTAATAATATCGACTCCCCAGCGAATGTACGTTTCACCCAAAGAATTTTCCCGAGTAGGAAAAAATCACACGGAGATGAAGGAATCGATCCCCGTCCACATCCAGCGGCACGGGGACTAACCAAACCCTCGTCAACGTAACACGACAAACCGAATAAACCCGACGGAATGATCAATTTCCTCTCGGCTCGAGCGGAAAAATTAAGCCCTTTTTAATTTACCTCATCTTCTTCCATCTACGCAGAGAGAGCGTATCGACGGCTGACGGGGAAATAAGAAAAAACCGAAATAACAAAAAAAAATGCGTTCAATCTCTCACGCCGTCCCTTTCGCAATTCCACGACAGTCGTTTAATTCTACGAAAGCGAAATCCCAAAACGCGGTTCTTTTCCAGCTTCCACGTCTCTCACACCCATCTTCGCCCTCCGCCGCCTTTTATTTTTCCCTCATCGCCCAACAAAGAATCCGTAAGCATCCCTTCCCTTGCGGGGAGAGGATCCCCGCCAGCGCACCAATCCATCCCTTGAAACACCTCCGACGAAACACCCTTCTTCTTCAACCTCCTTCCCTCTCCGCATCCCACGATACGAATGGACGAGAGACAGAGACACGGAGGGAAAAAACGACTGAGGCAAAAAAATGGTCCCGAGCAGTGGGAACAGTCGGAGCAGCGCTCATATGCACAGTCGCGTGAGCGAATGCAGCCCCTCCCTCTTGAACGGTTGAAGAGTGGAAGAGATAGGGAGACTGGGAGAGGTTGGAAGAGGGAAGTGAATGGGAGTTCATTGAGAGAGGAGAGAATTCCGGGAGATATGGGACGAATGGAGAGGAAGTAGAAGGTGAATGGAGGTATTTGAGAGAGAAATAGGGATAGAGGAGAAGGAATACGAAATAGGGTAAGGAGAAAGTAGGCGAATGAAATGGAAAGAGAATATGTTCATAGATTTGGAGGAATATAGAATGAAAAATATAAACAAGTAAATGACGTTTCTATTAATAATAATAATGCGAATTTATTTCGGCGAGATTGAGACTATCAAGTCTCTTCTTAAATCTAACCCTTCGTCATTTGCAGTTTGAAAGAGATAGCTTGAAACAAGTGCAAAGAAGTAAATCGCTTTGTGGGTTTATAAACCTAATTTAGCACTTAGGAAAAAAGTACATTACAGCGGGAAAACACCCACAAGAAGGGGTTTGAAAACCTGCCAAACTTATTCACAGTTAACTAAGTTTTAAGGCACGTTAAATCACACTTGCAAAGCAAACAAAATGGTTCAGATACATTATTTCACAAATATAACAACTAGAAATATTTTTTCATAAAAATTCTGAAAAAGAATATTGTTTTCAATTGGCAATAGGTAAAAGTAAGAGTTCTCCTCTTTCATCAAACGAATCCTCAGAAAAAATAAAAACACAAAGAAAACTGATTTAAAAAGAGATAGAGAAGGAAAAATCTGGGGAGTTAGCGGAGATGAAAAAGCTAAGTAAATAGAAATTGGATAAGGTGTTAACTTCACACGTTGAGATGTGTGCCTTTAAAATCTTTCCCAACACAGTGAAAAAGAGACGCATTATGGTAGTTCTTTGGTCAGACTACCCGCCCGGAAAGTTGGAGACCTGGATTCGAGTCCCAGCCATATCGCTATTTTTCACATCTGTTTATTCTTAAGCTAAGTGAAGTTTAGGAGTAGGTAACTGCAGCTGAAATACAACCACTTACAATTAGTTGTAGGTTAAACGCTAATAACTCCAACGTAACGCTAACTAACGCTAACCAACTCATAGGATAATTGAACAGTTAGTTGATAGTTTCGACGTTTACTTGGTGGTAATCCACAATAAAAAGAATAGTAGAACTGACATTTTAATTTATACAACACTACAAACACATACATAGACTCACGACCTAAGTTTCAATTAAAGGAATCATCATCATCATCAGATGCAAGGCATAAAATATCAGTTCTATTATTCTTTTTAATTGAAACGTCGCTGCCGAATACCCTCAGCGTGAAATGAAAATAACTGCTAAAAGTGAAATTCTCGTAAATAAACACTGAATTCAGTGAAATATATATAAATCACGAGAAAAGACGAAGGTAAATAAGTACTTTTCCAAATCGAGAAAATTCTACAAAAATTCCAAATAAAATACACAATAGAAATATGAGAGACGAAGAGAACGAAGAATTATATACAAACTCTCCCTCTGTACTCATGTAGGATGAATATAAAGGGAGTAGGCTGGAAGGAAGACAGCAAATAAATGGAGAGCTCGTATAGTCATCCAGATAAAAGAGAAAGTAGACTGTATATATTTAAATCGATTGACTGAAAGTTATTCAAACAAGAGATTGCGACGTAGAATATTTAGTTAAAAGATGGAGTAGGTGGAAAAACAAGTGCTGAAGTTTTACCTAGGAAACTCTTCACTTAATGATCTACCTTAACAGATTCACTGCGGATACCTCCATTTCCAATGCATTTATCACTCCAACGGTGGAATGATCCGCAGTGGACGTGTTAAGGAGGACCATTAAGAATCATAGTCAACCTTCAGCAACATATGGTGTCTTATAATCCCCAATATAAAACGTGATGATAAAAAAATCGCAAATTCTTAAAGTAGTAGATTCTCAAGCGACTGACTACGACACAATCATCGAAAGTACAACGCTTGAGTTTTTAGAACGTCGGAAAATTTCCAAGATTTGTAACTCGCCATTTAAGACTATGTGAGCGTAAAAACTCAGGGAATTCATTTTTACTTTTAATACGAATGATGAAAGTGATTTTATATTTGGATTTTCATACAGATACAACTTCAAATTGAATCCACTATGTGCTCCCGGATAGCCAAGTCGGCAACGCGTTCGACTTAGGTGACAGCGGTCTCGGGTTCGATTCCCGGTGGGAGCCTACGTGCGAAATGACCTCATCTCTCGAAGCACCTTTAACAATAATACTACTGAAACCAAAATATTTGGTCACCGAGAAACTTGGAAAAAATCATGTGAAGTAAAGCCATGTTTAAATTGTACACTTGGAGGAAAATCCCTACCTAGCTTTAAGGTCTCTACTTGGCGATCGATCCTCTAAACGCCGCAAAGCACGAGCGGAACTTGGTCGTTCGGTGACGAGTGCCTACAGTTATAGAGTACTTGGAAAGACAAAGGATACACAAACCGTGAGTAGATAGAGGGTAGGGAGAAAGGCAGTGGTTAGCAAGGTTCAGACAAAAGTAGCGAGGCTAGGGAGGAGGTCGTTGGAGACACAAAATGTTGACAATCGAGAGGTATGAAGAAGATAAGATTGCAGAGACGGCAGGAAAGGGAAATCAAGGAGGAAAGAAGAGATAAAGGCGAACGGCGGAAGAAAGGAATGAGGAGGAAGGAGAGATAGAAAGGGAACGAGATGGGAAGAGAGCGTGCGAGGGGGATTTGACTTCCTCCCCTCGCCTCTCACATACTCCAAACAAAACCCCTTATCGATCCGCTCATTTCGATTCAGAGAGAGTTCCACCGTGCACTTGCTAGAGGGCCGCGAGGGGCGCTCCGTAGAAGACGAGAGTAAGGAGTGATAAGAGGTGAAAAAGGAAGGGGCTGACGCACGACCCATATTCCATTCTAAAACTCCTCGAACACTTCGGCGTTTTTGAGGTTTTGGAACAATGCGAGCGTAACGAAGGAGGTGCATCTACCATGGACGATTACTCGCTCGTCGAAGATAATGGAGCGCAGGTATGCGGGGATTTAATGTGGAGATGAATTGACGAATTCCGCCGCGACGTATGAGGAATGCTCAGGACGTAGAAAAATTGGATCGCGGGAAAGAAATTCTTCGCGTTAAACAATGACGATGGAGAGCCGTGCCTGCGAAGCGGTTATTCTGAAGGTTCCGCTTCGCGATTCCAAGAGCGTTCGATTACTTATTTCGGAGTCGAGGATATTGAATTTTCATGGCGGAAATAGGAAATGTCGAGTTGGGCTCGGTCCTGAGCAAATAGAATAGCAATTATCAAGGGTAAAACTAACTGATGCAGGACTTTTTAATAATAATAATAATTCAACTCGGGTAGGGGAAAAATAAAGTGGATAAAAGGAGTCGAAGAAGACCTCAGACAATTAGACACGATAATAGAGGATATACAAGATCGGGAAATATTCAGGAACACCATCAGTAAACACAAATTTGAAACCCCGACACAGAAAAAGAAGACAGGATGTAAATGGACAGAATACCGAAAGAAATAACATAGTGAATACATGAAGGAAATTTGGAAAGAAAATGAGAACACAAAGAAATCATCATAGAGGAATTCAAGCTCAAACGCTCTCTTTAACAGAGAATGAATGTAAATAATAATATTAAATAATAATAATAACTTCTATAATGGAAACGGGAAGCTAATTCCAATTACATCCATTTTAATAAATATTACTAACAATAACAAAGGACGAACACACACGACCATTCCCTTATTATTATTATTATTATTGAGGGTGAAACTAACTGAAGCATATGTTTTTAAATCTGTTGTGTATTTCGTGTATTTCCAGTCTGGTCGACCAAGCTTTGACTAGCAAAGAAAAGTATCTTATGCAAAAAGCATAGATGTAAAGGTAAACATTATTGCAAGAGAAATATTCACTTAACTTGTTTATCCTACTCATGATGAGAAGCGACTTAAAATTACATATTATGATCAATTATATTAAATAATTATCAATTGCATAACATTATGATCGACTTTAAGTTTCTATTTTACTTCCTTCGTAATGAACACTTGTCTTTTCATTTTTATTTACGTACGAAAATATTATTACTGATTTTAGCCAGTTAGAGTATTAATAATATATGTATTCCACTATTTGCGCACATAAATAAATGCCCATGCATAAATAAATTTACGAAAGAAAGAATTAATAGAAGAATATAGGTACTCCACAATGAAGATATAAAATTTGCATGGAGCCTTAAAAAATCCGCGGGTTTCAACATTTTGAAAACAAAAGAAGTCTCGTCTTGCAAAAGATTGCAAGATGAAACTTCCATCGATTTCAGCTTATAGCCTTTGTTCCGCCAGTTTCTAAAACGCCTTTATATCAATAGTATTTAAGCACGATGATATAAGAAAGCTATTCTATAGATAGAGTAAGTAAAAAAGAGAAGCTTCTTTCTTTCATACTTACAAATTAACATCCTCGAAAGTAAGAATTCTCTGGTTCAGGGAGAACAAACTATCAATCAGCCTAAATTTTGTTTCTTTTATAAATAATGAGACTTCAAAAGGCAATCACGGAATTGATAAGAGAGGCAGAAGACGAAAAACTAAAATAAATATCGAGCAAAACTATTAAACGTCTCAAAAGGGAAGTTGAGAAGGATCCGCACGTGACTTGTCGCTAATGGCAGAAGCAATTCCGATGTGAAAACGAAATTAAGGATGAAGTTCTAGATAAGCTGGGAAAATTTTTCGCCGAAGTATACGCCACACGTACATAGAGAGCTAAGGACGCTACTCACGTATTTCTTCCTAGGTATTCCATTCCAGGTCTGTTTTTCTTCCCAATGAATTCTGGCCAGTTTCCGGCCTCGAAATAAATAAGGTTTCCATTACCGGTAAACTTTCAGAGGCGTTGAACCAAAGACACGAGAGGAAATTATACTTGCTGGTAACACTGCTTTAAAAAATCTCTCAGCGCGAAGCCATGAAAAGAAAATAATGCTCCTTGGAGAAATATTTTCCAAGTTAAAACTGGCTTACCTATGTCTGCCCTATTTGCCAAAGATAATCAAATTTGAGAAAATAGAGGAAATTGGGAGTAGAGACTGTATTTTTCTTGTATAAAGGCAAGATACTAATGAAACAATGGTATCAGTTGTAATGAACATCTCACGGATATTTTTTCAGTGTTCGGATCTTCAGAGGGCTACTATTGTAATGAAGCTGGGTTAAATCTGTGACACAGAGGCAGTTTTCCAAACATCTCATTTTTTATGGTTAAAAGTTCAATGGGAGGATAAATAAACATTTATGATAAGCAAGTGTCCTCCTTTTGTACGAAGTCTCGCGAAAAAGTGTTGTTTGTCAAATTTAATGCAGGTCATTGGAAATCATTCATCACGAAATCTTCCAAGGAATACAAAATGAAAGAGAATTTTTTTATTCATGCATTACTCATGTATCGTGTTTCCGATCATATTTGAATAACGGGTAAATTGATCTTTCTATGACTACCAATTAATCAAATATCTTATACAATATCTTACTTACAAATATCCTTAAGTTCCCATGGTAAGAATATATTCGTATGAAATTCTGTTAAACGTGTTTAGATTTAGAATTAATGGCTTTGATTAAAGGCTGATGATAAACTCGACGATGTTATAAAAAAATGAATAATCAATCTCAACCCCCTGAAATCAAGCTCAATATCCTGAATGAGAATATCGAAGGATGAATACCAGAGTAGTTATCGATCGCGAGAAGGAAGGCATATGGACCGAGTAACTTTCTTTGAAAGAGTTATGAAACGAATGACTCAAAACTTCATTTTCAAAGAGATTTGCATGTACATACGCTTTAAAATAGTCATAGGATTGACTTTAAATGGTAAATAATTTCGACATTGAGAATTAGAATCAATGAATAGTTCACTCAGCCACTCGAGTAGTAGTAGTAGTATTGCTAAAAGTGCTTCGACAGCTTAGGTCATTTCGCATGTAGGCCCCCACCGGGAATCGAGCCCGGGACCACTTTCGCCGAAGTCGAACGCGTTGCTCACTTGGCTATCGGGAGCCTCTCAGCCACTCGAATAGGTAACATTAAAATCCACCCACACATATAGACACTATATTGGACAAGAGACTAGAAGGCCCCATCTTCCACTTAATTCATTACCAAACTTGAATACAGAAATGAAATCGTAAATATAAGCGCTGACAGGAGACAAATATATATTAATATATAAAATATAAGTTAAATCAAGAGGTATAGTATAAAGATATAGCGTAAAAAGTAATGGAAAATTAATAATAGGCAACAATGGTTTTAATTAAATATTCCGTGTGATTTTTCATTTAGTTTTTTTTTTAATTACTCAAAGATGAAAATCGATATCCAGCCAAAAATTCCTTGAATTTATCAAGATACTTTCTCTTCTCATTTTTAGTTAAATTTTGTACCGAGAAATTTCGTCAAAAATAACCTCTCCGCTCTCCAAGTCATTTGGGCTCCCACAGTGGTTAAAAACCATTTACGGCTGCCAAAATATTTCTCGATTTTTTTATTGGCTATTGAGTATGCGTTCATCTGGAATGGCAATTAAAACTTATGAGAAGTCGCTACATCCTCAATCATCAACATTCTTCATTTTCCAAAAATATTCGATCCATGGTAATTTTATTTTATTGACACACGTAATTTACTAATGGAAATCAATATCTTTAGAAAATATAATTTATACATTTTATTTAAAATCCTAGAACTTCGCCTTTGCTGTATAAACGAATTTCAAAGAGCAGTTCACGAATATAATACAATTTCCATCAGAAGCTTATCAACTCAAATTTATCTCACACTGAGCGAACCCTAACTACTTGAATTTGTGAAAAGATTCAGATTTCTGCTTAAATTATCCTAGTTCAGAGCGTGCTAAAAGGGATAATGAAGTCATTTAACTTATAAAAGGATATGAATTCGTGGGCGAAAGAGAAAATGGGGAAATCGCATAATAGTCTTTCAATTCCAGAATTATCCAGACTAAGGTAGTAAGGAATGCTTGCGTCGCAGAATACCTAATGCTAGCGCAAATAGAATAGCGAAGCTCTGGAACGTGAAAGGAACTCCTATTTCAAAGTAGAAAATTTTGTAGGCAAAATTATGCGTTTACATTAACAGAGACGATGCTTAGACCTTGGTGACTGACGCATTTTCCCCATACAACGCATATTTAATCAAATATCAAGTCATAAACTTATCTTGTCAAGATAAATTGAGAAACTTACGGTATAACTTCGTGTACCCCTCTGTAGCTCTTTCAGTTTTATGATCATCGGAACTAAAAAATTCTTCGTGTAAATATATTTCTGCAGCTTTATAAAGTCATTTCATGATCTCCTTTTTAAAAGATCGTATAACACCGGTTGAAGAGGAAGCGGAGTATATAATACCGTACTTATTGAGTGATTGCTGTGTATTTCATGTTTTTAAAAGATATTACTCGTGGACAGGAAGCGATCCATATTCAAACATTCCATCCGAGAAAGAATTATCGATCGCATACCCGGGAGGTAATTAACGTCGTGGTCTATTTCCATTCCCGAAAGGCGTTATATCAATTGTTGAAGACTGAGATATATCTTGAGAGCTAAGAAGGGATCTATATGTCCTTAAAGAGTAATGGAAAGGATAAATCCAGCTTTTGCTGTTAGTAGTTCTCTGTTGCACGAAATCTCTGGGAGTAGATGCTCCCAGAAAATGCTCGTCCTTTATCTCTTCTCTTGAGACAGGTGATTATTCATTGGAAGAGGTTTTGGGGAATGCATGGAAAAATTGAAGTGATTGCACAGCACTTTATATTCAAATAAAGTTTTGTTTTTCATTTTCCGTGCTGCTCAAATAGCTAGAAATTTCTTATGCCGCTAATTACATTGAACAATTCAGAAATTAACACTTGTGAAGTAAATTCTTTTGATTATGGGGAAAAGCGAAAGAAATGTGAAGCACAGTTTCGGCCTATAACCAAAAAACAAGGGTTTTCCAAAGAACGAGTAAAGAATTAATTTAGAGCTAATTAAAGTTAATATTATAATAGGTTAATGTTATTATCAATATTATTTACGGTTATTTCGTCCATTCTAATATCGCGAAATATCAAGATGAAATCAGAAAGGTATTGAGTAATCGTAACAGTTTTGCGTTAATTATTGTAATATCTTATTATAGCAATTCAAAATACATTAGAATGACGATCCTTAAATAATGGATATGTAAGTTTATAACTGATGCAGTTCTAATAGATCGTTGTGTAAGTGTACCTCAGAGCGGGCAGAAACATCATAAGTGCAATCAAATACAAATGTATTGGTGGCGCTGTTGAAGGAGATATATATACGCGTGTTCATCATTTTCAACACGAGTGTTATTTGATGTAGGATGTTAGAGATGTTTTCCTATCGTCAGGACGGAGTAAATACCAGAAACTACAGTAATCCCCGTACATTTATCAAATCTCTGTGAGAGTAATTTACTTAATTTTTAAATTGGATTCTGAGTAATAAAGGTGTGTAATCATGTCCTAATAAAGGTGTGTAATCTAATTTATCTACGTCACTATAACATACATTCGTCTTTATTACGGGAGAAGTTGAGAAATGTGAGAAAGTCTCACATTTAACCCGTCATAATTATGTATTGTACTATATAATGTTATGTATTACCCTCCTTTGGCTATGAAGATTGCCGACATATAAATGTAATCCAACGGATTCATCAGTGTTCCACCTTTCGGAAGATTCGTGTGCCTTAATATTCCCTATTTAGTTCTATATCTTCTTCTTCCCCGTAATTTGCCCCGCCCTTTATATAACCTAACACCTTTTATCTTTGTCTTTTCCCTTGCATTCTCCCCTCAATTACATTCTTCAGTAATTCCTCTCCTCTCAATATCTGATCCGCCCATTTCCTGTCGACCCTTAATTACTCAAATTCGCCAGAAAAGTATCGTTATTTCGTATTTGAATCAGAAAAAGAATTCATGACAGAAACTGTTCAGCGAGTCATCATTAAAACATTCCTTGAACTGTGACTAAAGATGAATGATTTTGATTGTAACTTTGAGATAGGTAAAAGAATCCTCCCAAACCATCTCTTATACCTCTGTGTTTGTTTTTCTATCCATCCAACTTACTTTTTCCATTCTGCAATCTAACGTTTTATATTTTTTAAATCAAATAGTTGTGGTAAAGTTATCAAGATGATAAGCAACAAAATAGACTAGCAGGCAATACCGGTTGCTCTCCTCTTCTGACTTTAACATTAAATAAATAGATATCTAAAAAATTTCCAGCGAATTTCACAGAGATAAATTCAAAATCGTAACACCATTCCTTAAATGTAACTTACGACTAGAAAGAAGAAAATTACCTAATTCACCTTGTTATACGTATTAATCCGTTTGAAAATTAAATTCCGGACGCTGTTAAATGAGCCTAACCCGTAAAACAACACTCATGCGAACAGACAAATGTTTTCCTGGGAAGTAACGAATTATATCCGGCGACAAAAAAGCACTGAATCAACAGAGAAGGAAATTGTATCTTTCAAATTTTCACCACCTCCAGATATTCGCTTCGCACCTGACTCTCCAGTTTCCTTTTCCTTTTACTAGAGTCCAAGTCGAGTTAGAAAAAATCAACCTCTCGTAGCCTCTCACTGTTCGCTCTCCATAAATTTCTTCCTTCCTCCCGCTGTAGGAGGTGTAGAGTGGGAGTATTCCCTTCGGTGTATCTCAAGTTGACAGAGGATGGAAATGGAGATAGAAAAACGTAACGCCTAGAATGAAGAAATAGTGATCGTTCGAGCAAGGGTCGACGAAAGCGGCGATACAAGCGTCGGAAAGACAAGAAAAATGACCACGATTGAAAGGACAAGTTTTCAAAGCTACCCTTATCAAATGTGGATGCGGAGCGATTATGCGAATTTGGTCTTTTTTTAAATATGTGGCCACTAAAGAATAAGCCTTTTGGGAAGCTTTTGTTGATGCTTTTTACGGAATGATATTCAGGAAGAGTTGTTTGGACGAAATATTGTAATTCTTCGGCTGCCGAGAGACCTTGCGAAGATTTTTTCTTGTTGTTTCTTGGTCTCATTTTCGGTCAAGTGAATGCTTTAAAGCAGGGTTTCCCAAAGTGTGTTCCACGGAACACTGGTGTTCCACGAAGAGTTGGTAAGTGTTCCATGGACACTTACAAAGAATGATAATTCTTGTATGAATTTCAGTTCTGAATGAAGTTATAATATGTTCAAAAATCAGGGGCTCTTGATTTTATGAGAAGATTGTGTTCTTAGTAAACCCTTGACTCTTACTTTAATGAAATCAATTATTGCTAATATTTACTGACAGAAAAAATAACCTAGGTGTTCCGCTGATATCATAGAATTGATAAAGTGCTCCGTCGGAGGAAAAGTTTGGGAAACTCTGCTTTAAATTAAGCTCATGAATTTATCGAGATACAGAAAAAATCAGAAATGACCCCAGCATAATGATTTCCACATTCTATATTCTTGCTTCTCAGTAAAAAAGGTATTATTTTTGGACTGTCTACGCATATTTTAGGAATTGGCAACCTTGGGGAAATACCATTACGGCTAAGTTGCATGATTCCAGAACGAAAAGTCTTCGTTGGCCGAAGAATCGCTATAGAGTGAGTGGTAAGAAAGAAGCGGAGGGAGCTTTTGAATATATCATTTCGGCCTCTACAGTTGGCCCTTTTTTATTATTATAACAATCACGTCACAAGTGGTTTACTGTTCTGTGGCAACGTCACATATTAAAAAATCATATCTGCATATTTCCATTTCAAGAAATCCCAAACTCTCATCATGTCCAACAAGACTAAACCCCCGCACCAACGGTCATTTTTACCCCTATTAACAAAAATTATTATTATTATCTACAATTGGAGGCAACACATTCATGTGTACTACAATATAAATTTTTATAAGCTTGTTAGGAATATGATCCAAATACATGAAATATTCATTAGATAGTGCTTAAAATTTCAATCATGAGACTAAGATATGGACTCCTCAGGTATATTTTTACTGATATTAATATTTCGCATTTCTTGCTCGATGTAAAACAGCAAAAATTTTATATTATTTTCTTTGGAACCTACATCGTGTATTAGTAATTAAGCACTGTGACTTTTAACCTATTCCTAAAATAAAATTAAATTGTCCAAGAGTGAGTTTGTGGAACAACACAGATATTGAAAGAAATCAAACTTAGTAATTTCCATAGCAGATTATTATTCGACTATTTTCGTTAACGAGTTGACATCTTCAGTTGACCTGATGATGCCAACTCGTTGACGAAACTAGCGGTAAAAACCTACTCTGAAAAATACTAATTATTCCTTCTCAGAATATATTTTCAAAATAAAATACTTCTCTTAAAACATTTTCTTTACTTCAATTTAATTCGGTTATGAAATACTGGAAAGTAATTTGCGATATTTATTCCACATTTGACGGATAATACGGCCTGTAGCACGTTAGCAGTCGTTGTTCTCAAGATATTCGCACCCATTTTACGCAGATAATACTCAAATTAAATACCTTCTTTCAGTATTAAAAAAAACATCGTTTTACAGAACGATGCTGCATTTGACAAAGAATCCTTTATTGAAAGTAGTGGAGAAGTTTCTTTTGCATTTATTTGGAAATCCTTGAGAGGTACTTAAAACTAGTATCTAAATTTATCTGCGGAGCACAATACCCATGCACGGATAAAGGATACAACGGAGCAGAAGGGCTAGGTTAGTTGCAGTGCGCCTGAAGGGCACTACATATAACTGGATGACCCGATGCAGGGCATACACAGAGTTATCCACATACACCGTGAAACTTTCTTTCACGGGCCGTTCTTGCAAAAGTAGGCCCCGTGCTCCTGCAACTTCTGGAGCACGAGGAGAACAAAGGATGATACATACTGGAGTTTTGGAAAGAGACGTACCCGATCGATTCAGAAGCAGTAAAGAAAGATACTCTCAGCCCTCCATCGAGTTCCTTGATGAACAAGCGAGACAATTCGGGGGCTCATAGTTGTAACGCATTGGGGAAGAAGAATGATACAATTCCCGAGTGCCACTTCGTTAACGTACTGCATAATAGAAACTTGCTTTGATTGTTGGATTGCCATCTCCACTAGCAGTGTATTAATTTTCCCATCATGAAACGAACAAACGACCTAAGATTAGACGTATTTCAAAGGGAATCATCTATGTGAGCATATAGAAATACATATGTGAGTCCTTTCTTTCCAAGTTAAGCAGTCCCATTCATTTAAAACATTCCTCCTACCTTTGATAAATTATTTCGCTTCCAAACATCTTTTCATTACTACTTTTCATTTCTCGGATTAAGTAGGCCCCTTATTTGAGGATCTCGGTCATCCTATCCACCTCGGACTTCATATATTCATCATATGCTATCTTTATCAGTTTGCTTTATTTTGGAGCGAAATAAAGAATTTAACTATAGAAGAAAACTTAGATTTTTAGAAATTAACATATTCAGGTGTTACTTGGTCGAAATTCTTCATGACAACACCGTAAAGAAAAACACTAGATGAGTTTTTATGTGGAACACACGTAGTGATTTTTTTCACGGTGTAGTTAGTATTTTAGTTTTCTCTTGACGGACAAGCACACTGAAGATAATTTTGAATGTGCCATCCTTCTATCGTATGACTGGACGATTTTCCAGGACTTAAAAATAAAGGAATTTTACTTCATTTACAGGCCCTGGTGATGGGGACATAAAAACTGATGTAAATGCACAACAGCAGAATTCATGGATATCAAACAATATCTTTGTCCTAAAAGACTCAGGAATACGTCCCAAGGAGACGGTTACTGTGTCAATTATTTTTTTTCCGCTAACGAATATATTTTACGTTTCTTTCCGATTGGGCAAACAGGTACGAATCCGACCAAGAGCTACTTTTGCGGATGCTCGTAAATGTACACCGTGAATTCGGAGCCAACGAAAGCCAAATGGTTACCGCCCGGTCTTGCATAAAAATGTTCAAGAAAACGAGAGTCAATTGGCGGCAATCACGCTTATTTAAGGGTTTTGGAAATTAATGGGAAATCGCATCTCAGCCGGGAAATGTCATTAAGACGAACGAATTATCGTCGTAGTCCGAGGTATTAGTTTGTTTATGAAACATAAATATGAAGTAACTTTGTTAGTTATAATTGATGATGATGATAAACTGACTTCATTAAGGCCTTACTTTCACAAAAATCAATCGAATAAAGAAATTCCTTCATCATACCATGCGACTGTATAACTTATCCACACAAAAGGTAATGACTGTAGTTGGACTATGTAATCGAAGTTAGGTAATCATTGTAATACTCATGTAATAAAATTAATTTATAATATAAGACAATCTCGTTTAGTTTCTCTCCCATCGCAGTTATAAAACTTATTGTTCAAAAGCTGAACATGTCGGTAGGAGTCGCTGCAATCTTTATTGACTTGGTTGACCTATACATTTTTGTAGGCCTATTTGATTGAAGTTGAGCTGTTTTCCATAGCTTTGTATAACGTATTCAAGGGACTTCGTTCATAAACATCTAACTTTGAAATAGTTATCATCATAATCACTTCAATAGGATCCCAAAATTAATTTTCTTAGTGAATAATAGAAAACAATTACAGTTTTTCTTCCTAAGAAAGTGAAT
Organism: Ladona fulva; assembly: GCA_000376725.2. NCBI lineage: Eukaryota > Metazoa > Arthropoda > Insecta > Odonata > Libellulidae > Ladona > Ladona fulva. The sequence goes on along the minus strand of KZ308213.1, from coordinate 946,555 downwards.
GGCATCGTAACTTGAGTGCCCCAATAATGTATCTTCAGCTGCATAATTTAAAAATTTGAGAGAACTATGCCAGCCAGGATACGTGGGCCCCTCTTTACATGATCACCACTCAAGAAACACTCCATTATTTCGTACTCCAGAATCTCACGCTCCCCTCCCCCAGTAAACGCATTTCTTCCTCAACAAATTCACCTACGGTCCACATTTCCAACATTCAACGAAAACAACTGATAATACGAGAGAATCCCATCAGATGGCTCAGCATCCCGTGAAGGTCACGTGACGCTCCAAGAGCCAACCCAACTCGAAGCTGCGGAGTCGGAAGAAGTGGGAGGAGACCTCCCACCACCCACGTGACCATCTCACTCTCACTTCCCCACCCCCAACCCATAAAAACACGGGACTCGTACAGTTCCCACGTCAACCCTCAACGCGCTATCCGCCTCCAGCATTTCCAACCATTCCTCCCTCCGGAGCCCACACCCACCCCTTATCTACCCCTGCACCCCCGGCGCAGCGTCGTTGTTTCCAGGTCAGAAATCCCCGAGGGATGAGGGAAGATGAGGAGGAGTAAAAAAGCGGTAACATACAGAAGGTGGAAAGTGGATAAGCGCGAATGTGAGAGAAAGGGAAGGTCTGAGGACGTGGAAGGCACGCGAGAGATGAAGATAGTGGGATGCGAAAAGAGAAGTGAGCGCGCCTCGGAGCAGTGGTGCCAAAATGAAAGTTTTATGTAAATCTCGGTAGAATAAGTCTCGTGAACTATATTAATATTCTAATGAGCAAAATGACGATATCGTTACGCATCCCTTCATTTTAGGTAAGTTCTGATTTATCTGGGACTAAAATCGTGGAGGCAGGGAAAACATCGTAAACTTAATTTTCGACAATCGATGAAACTAATTTTGTAGAATATCCTCGTAGTTTTCATGAACCTAACAAACCAATAGGTTGCGTATAACCTCATTTTATAAATGTCATACTTTGTCAGGACATAAAATTGTAACAATTCGCAAGGAGAAACGGACATGAAAAAAGTCCGACGGAACCGGGACTCGAACCCGGGCGTCCGCAACAAACCGGCAAAAGGGGTGTTCTGTCAGACTTTTTTCATCTCCGTTTCTCCTTGAGAATTTTCCTAGCACGCCTTACACGTGCCTAAAACCCTTTTAAATTGTAACGATATTAAAAGCTCCTAAAACCATCAGACAAAGACTTTTTTGGTGGTTTTAGGAGTTTTTAATATTTTTACTATTATAGCCATTGGTGGACCTGCTGATATTATTGAAGAAAATAAAATGTTCTACGTTAAGGTACGTATCTTCTCAATAATAATTTTCCTTAATCTATCGTCCTATCTCTGCATTATTTCCATAGATTTCTGTACTTCTTTTATAATTTATCCGACCGAATTTAATTCGTTTAGCAATATTGTTGGGAGAATCGCAAGACGGCAATAAGGCAACCTGGTCATACTGCTCAGTAAAACTTGGTCGATAAATTCGAAACATTTACTTAGAAATTTAACGGAATTATTTTCACCGAACATCAAAAGTACCATAGTTTCAAATTTGAAAACTTTTCAATCATTTCCTCGATAATGATAAAGTCTATCAAATATTGATAGATTGATGAGTATCCTCGATCAATATTCCTAAATACAAATAGTCTCATTAAAAAAAGGATTAACTTGCTTAGTATATATAGCATATTATTCAGAGCGAGCACAAAAGTTAAAAAATTATTTTAGAGTTATTTTTATGAGTTTAACTTAATTATTGTAACTATAATAGACTTCTACGGATCACCTAAGACTCTAATCAATAAGAGATGAATAGATTTCGTGGAACGCCATATGAATAAATTAGAAAGTTACACTTCGTACTTTACACTGAATTCCGGTTGTCTTATTTATTCACTTAAGACTCTATCTAGATAGAATTTTTTTATTATCAGATGAATGAGAAATAATCTGAGTGAATAAAATGAGAGTTAATCTGTACCAGAAAATCTCTGCAAAAGATATCCTCTATCGTAACTGTAACATTTCAACTTACATTATCTGTATTATATAGTTTATAATTTGATTTTCACATTTTTCTCTCATTCTTGATTATCCTAAAATTATGTTTGATCTATTGTCCTTATATGCATTTACTGTGTTTTCGCGGGGTTTTTTCATCCCCTTTCTCTGTGGGTGTTTTCCCGCAACGTGGATTTTTTCTTTGTAAACCTTCAGTTACAATTTTTCCCACACAGCATTCTTTCTTTTAGTTTATAACTATATTTCGTAAATAATATAATGACATACGAGGATAGGTGGAAGAGAGGCCCACATGGGCCTAGCCTCGCCAACAAAGGGTCTATCTATCTAATGCCCCTTTCGTTCATCTGGCAAATCACGATAACCCTCATTTTTCAAAGTCATATAATGCATTTTGAATGACTGATACGACATAATGTAAAATATACTATCAGATATAATCGCAGTAAAGATGAAATATTGTTTTCCTATACAAGAAAATTAATTCGAGAGTGGTCAAGCGTAATAATTTACGTAATCGTCCTCCGGTAAAAGATGAATCAAATAGATCTATCTCAATGACGTTAAAAGCTAAATGGATACATAAAACGATTGATACCCTATCTAAACTTGTGAATTTAAAATTTAATTATCACAGATTACATATAAATATTTTAGTGAGTTTTAAAATCCTTAACCGCTAAAATTTTTGTTTTGCTAACGGTGCTAAAATTATTTGATATCCTTCAGCCGGCAAAGAATTTATTAAACCTGACATTGGATACAATGATTAGTAAACTATCGCATTCCGATTCTGCCAAAAATCTGGACTGTTTTCTACAGGCGATTGGCCAATCACAGGCAGTTACAATCGACTTATATTTCGTGGAATTTCAATCAAATGCACTTTTTAATATCGATAATTTGATTGATTACATAGAAGTTGACTATGAGTATTTCCGATGGAAATTATTCGATTATCCAATTGGAAGAAAGAGTTAGAACGGAATTTTGCTGAGAACACTATCATAGATTTAAATACAAAATTATTTTTCAATACACTGATTGAACCATGTAGAAGGCTTACAAGTTTATTTCCACCTCATTCGTTGACTAAAAGTTTCCATTCCTCAAAAATTCAGCAAGGAAATTCTCACTCTGCAAAAATCCGCGATGTTGGTCCCCCTGCAGGAGAGATGGGAACTTGAATATAACATGGCCGCCTGCAAACATCCCTCGCAGCCTCCCCTTCTTCCCGAGCATCCTACGGTGTATCACTCCCTCACCCCTCTTCTCACTTTCCTCCGCAATGACACAAAATCCTTTGCCAATCTCCCTCAATTCTCTAATCACATTCCCATCGCGGCCTAGAATGGCTAAAGCGGCTCCCATTCGATTTCGATCTTTTTCTCTTTCGTTTTCCCATCGCTGGAATATATTTAACTCCAGACGCGAGGCAGGGAAGCGAAAGGAAAACGTATCTGTGGGCGGGGACGAGTGAAATATACCGAAGAGTCCTCCCCATCGTCGTGGAGCGAAAAAGAAAATAAAAACGAAAGAAGAGGTTCTGGAGGAAAACTAAGGAGAAATTAATGTCGTCGGACACTGTTCTTGATGGTAGGAAAGGCGCCTTGGCGCAGGTAGGATATATATTTTCCTCTAATCGTAAGAAATTCATCGTATAGCCAAAAGAATCGTTTCACAGCGCTAGACTCATCTTAAACAACTAATACCGCACTGAATCTTTAAATCTTCCTTTTATGGAAGAGAAATGCAAGCATAGAAAAAGAATGCGATAGAAGAAAAAAGGAAAAATTTTACAGTGAGCTCTTGATCTGCAGCTTCCTTCTCAGAACTAGAAAGAAATTAATGAACATGTTCGCAAATTAAAGATGCAGGGATGAGGATATTGATTATGAGGATGTCGGAACTGATGATGTTTGGAAAACGAATAAATCAAATTCCAGTGCTTAATTAATACATTAGGTATCACGAAGTTTAACTTTGTGAAAAGGAGACACAGTCAAACAAGATAAACAGCCTCGGTAATAAAATGAAAAAGCATCCCGCTATCATATTAACGTCGACCGACCAAATCGCAATGATTAATTTAGACCTTAATCTTTACATTTTCTCAGAATTTATTTTTAATTGCAACCTGTTTCGTCTACAAATTTTAATATAACAAGTTGAAAAATGAAAAACTTTTCATGTTAAATACAAAGGTTTTTTCCTCGAGTCGAATTATAATGCTTAACATGGAGAAAAAATAATTTTAATTATCGAAGGAAAACGAAACGAAACCTTATTGATCAACTTTGAAACATCCTTTGTATTTCCTTGGAAAATACTTTTATTCCCCACCATTTTAGTCTACAAATTGCAACTATAACTAGCAGAATATGAAAACTGCAGAAAATAAAGAATTTTCAGATCAAATAAAAAGGTTTCTTCCTCTCGTCTGATCATTCAATGCCTAACATAGAGCTAAAGGTAACTGATGGAGATTATTTTAATAACTGTAGGAAAAATAAACATCAAGAGAAATGTATACTCAGAAATATAAACAAAACACCAAACAACTACGACGGAGAGGCGTCATATGTGAACAAAAAGTATACGTCAATGTATAGAGTCAAAGGTGTATAGACTAGCGCAGAAAAAACTACCCCTAAGCCATGGAAAATACGCGTAATAGGCACGCAGACAGAGGAGATGATCTACGAGACGAAAGACTCTTCAGCCGTCTCAAAAGAGTATCCACATCAAAATCTCGAAGCATATAGCCGCGACGTCGATGCATTCTCTATGCTGTGTAAACGAGAAAGCGAGAAAGGAGAGCTCTCTCCGTGAATGCTAGTCGTAATTAAAAACGGTCCGACGCGATTCCTCCAAAGAGTGAAATACTGAAGATCACGTTGGAAATGCGACGCATTAATAATTGGAAGCCTCGCGTGGCGGGGGCGTGAAGGACAAAAAAGCGAGTTTCGCAGATATGGCTCCGCCAAATGAGGTGGGAGTGGAGAAAGAAGGGGAAGGGAAGAAAGATCTTAATCGACGGAATGCTTCAGCGCTCGCGGGATAAAAAGGAGAGGATTAGCGAAAAAGCGTACCACCACTCGTTATGAAAAATCCCTTCAATTAGCAAAGTGTGCTCCGATGAATGAGGCTTTCGTCTACTTCGTGGCGAGATTCTGGAATGTGGAGCGAGGAAGGCGAAATTCGTCTTTTTTTTCTCATCCGAAGGTTTTAAAGGTGGGATATATTTCTTAGGCGGGGGAGACGGCGATATAGCGGAATAAATCTGTGTTAAGAGCGTCGGATACAATTTAAACTAGCCGTCTTTCGCGCTTTCCGTATTTAGTTCGAAGAAATGTCGTGGAAGGCGATGGTTCGAACGACTTACTGTAACGCCGAAACCCTTTCGATTTGTTTGCTGCGGAATGTGCTGGGCATGTTGCTCGAATTACACACGGAAATTATGTGAAAATTATGAAAAAATTGGAAAGTGCCTGGATTAGAAGATAAAGGATTACGCTAAAATTCTGCGCAAGAAGATTTTCGTATCACTTCTTATTGCCGAGTACCACTACAACCAGAGCTGCGCCGTGCTATGGTGCAAGGGGTGCATCGCACCAGGGCAGCGGCATCTTAGGGGCGGCAACACAGACGTAACCAACCATTTTTATTGTTACAATAACATTATTTTTTGTTTTCTGTGTGATATTACCACTTATCTAGGGAAGATTATGATATGAAATTCAACATTGGCAAGCATGTAGAGTTTAAAACTTAAGGATAACTCAAGAGGAGAAAGGAATATTTGTGTATTGGACTAAATCGAAGTGATTTATATCGCGATACGATTTTTATTAGAAACTTTCATATTTAGTTGCGAAAAATAGACTTCGTACAAATCATATTATTTTAGGTTATACGCATTGCGATGATAATGATACACAAAAGTAATGTGAGCTATTAACCCAAAATGACAATTTACTACGTCAGTATAAAGAATATGCATAATTAATTGTTATTGATGCTTCGTGACCAATGTAAGCTGGGGAACGAAGTCATAAAACACTGATTTTTCAAAATATTCCAAAATAATTTTTATTCGCAAATTAGGAAATGTATGGCTTTGGTATTTAATTTTAAGGGGCAGCAAATTTTGTTTGCACCCGGGCGGTAGATAGGCCGTGCGCGGCTCTGACTACAACGAAAGGGATCGATTTTTATGTTTTCTAATTATTTCTTCCATTATGGTTTTCAGGAGAACGTTAGATGTAAGAAGAGACTCGTTAGTCTCAATCTCGCCCTGAATAAAGTCCTTTATTATTATTATTATTACGCAAGCGTAGCTACATTTTACTAGCATCGAATGGCGAAAACAGAAATTTTTTATCAATGTGCATTCCCCCATGGCGAAGTTATTGCCAACAGCCTGCAAACGGATATTCAGGCCTTTTATCGACTGCCCTTGACTGCGAATTAGCCGGGAAAAATTCCGGGGAGGCGGAAGTACCCCGGACATCTTGAGGGAAAATTAGAGAGAACGTTAGAAACAAACGTGTCTAACGATTCTTTAGAAGAGACGGGAGATGTGCTCAGATTCCTCCGCTGGATAAATGAGATTGTAGCTCGGATGGAAAATACGTGACCTCCTCCGCGGCGCTGCTGTTTCATGAGCTTATATCGGAATTGCTTTACATTGATCCAATTCCGTGTTGTAGCAAACCTAATTACGCGGAGGGGAAATCGAGTTTGAATGACGCCTGCACTGTGTGCGCGGAAATTTGTAGATGAGCAATTCGGGCGAGATAGATTTTCGGTAGGTATTTAATCATCGCGTTGGGGAAAAAGAGCGATTTGAGTCAACGCGGGATGAAGCGTAATGGAATGGAAATGCGGTTTCTTCCGAATTTTCCAGAATTAAGAGAGAGAGAGCGAGAGATTGAGTTGAAATTATTCATATGCATGCAGGAAATTAAGTGCAAGAATCCATTTGAGCGGGGAACATCTCTCAAGTCACGCAAAATCCTCCAACTTCATCAATAAAATGTCAAAATCGGATACAAATACTACATTTCTGAATCCATCCGAGACTTCTTCCGCGGATTCTTATTTGGTACTCTGCTTTTTTCTGTATACTATTAGCTGATTTTCTTAGCTTTCCTTAACGATTATAATATATTTCAATTGGTTTTAAGTACGGGTTGGAGAAAATATATCTTCCGTCTGTATACTCGATCTCAGTCTTACCCACGGCAGTCATAATATAAAAGATACCGACATAATGTTAAAAATATTATTAGTTATCATCTCAGTTAAGATGAAATGTTCTTTTTTGCAATAGAAAGTTAAGTCGAGAGTAGACAAGAGTAATAATTTATGTAATCGACCTCCGGAAAAAATAGATATAGAAGTAGATCTATCTCAATGACATTAAAAGCTAGACGAATACATAAGACGATTGATAGCCTATCTTACATTATGAATTTAAAGTTGAAAGATTTCAGATTACTTAAATCATTTTAGTGAGTTTAAAACCCTTTACCGCTAAACTCTTAACTTTACTTATGGCCCTAAAGTTATTTTATATCCTTCCGTCGGCAAATAGCTATCGAATCTGACATTTTATACATTGATTAGAGATCTACAGCACTGTTATTCTGTCTAAATCTGGACTGTTTTCTAAGCTACTGAGATATGAATTATTCTGATTGATGGAAGTAAGTTTGGCCATTAATTTCTGAATGCCATGAAAAGGGTAAATCATAAGGTCATGATCATTTACGTGACCTTTTTCTACTCAAAACTTTCTGGAGCAGAGTAAAAAGCCATAAGAAACTACCTCACTCCTCATCTTGATTAGTAAGCCTCATTTCCTTTCCAAAGTTTTGATAGCTAATGGCGGAAGCGATGGTGGACCTATATTCCTTTGGATTGATGATTATACCAACAGACACTATCACCTGAGACCGTAAATTCCTGCTCAACGCATAAGCGTTTCACGACAAAAATGCGAAAATAAATTAAAATAGACATACTTAAGATACAAACAATGTACTTATTTCGTGGATAAAATAGTTTCTCGCGTGATTACCTGCCCAGAAAAATCTCGATTATAGCAAAAACAATAAGTACATATCACTAATCCAGATAGGTAAGTACATGCAAGTAATATTACTTTCATTAGGGGTTAACCTTAGGTATAACAATGAAAAGATAAGAGAATCAAAGCGCGAGGAAGAGCGCATTACGAGGAAGACAAAAAGCAGGCTTTCAAATCACGCGAGCAAAATCGTTCCGAGATAAGAGAGGTATCTTTTTTGTGTGAGGTAGGAAGTAAAACACATAAATAGCAGGGTTTCAATCTCAGATAGAACGATAATGGTTATAGATAACAGGCAGCGGAAAAAATTACAGCGGAGGAAATGGGTTGTTTACCTCGGGTGTAAAAGGAGGAATAATGCGTAGCCCCTAGAGCCATGCATCCCAACGAGCAGTTCTGTCAAGACGGCTGCCTACGCCCCAAGGATATAAGCAGAACCATTATAAGCGATGGAGCTTAACCCTTTTCTATCAAAGAGACTCGGTAACAATTTTCGCTGTGCTTGGAGGAAAAATAATGGAATCTGGCACCACTTACGAAATGAATTTTTTTTAAATCATCTCTTAAAGGGAATATTTAAAGCTATCCAAACGAAAAACCCTGGTGTACGTTCGCGAGATACAAATGAGATGTTATCTTAAAATCGTTTTTAAGCCGGGAAAATTGTTGCGATATTGTCATTATTTAAATACCTTGCGGAATGTTCTTGAAAATTTGGGAGTTAACTCTAAATCTGGCAAGAGAGCTATAGGTTACGTCTTATATTTGTGAAATTTAAATTAACAAAATACTGGCGCTAGCCTTTAAATCCTAGCTCACTGAAAAAGATACAGTAAATCTGTGAAAATCCTGAAGAATAATTAAGCAAGAATATAATTCCGATAGAAGAGAGACCGATGAAATTCGAAATAACAACTAATGATAATTAACTTATAGTAAAGAACAACTGATGGAATAACATAGTTATACAAGTTTTTTCTTTAATTGGGCTTCGATAAGATAATGGAGATTATACCGCACGATCACTTACGACAGAATAGAAAATATAATCCCCAGAAGTTATCTAATTCAGCATGTATTTGCAATGACGTAATACAGGTTCCTCTTATGATGATGCAAAATTCTGATAAGATTCTATTTCCCAATTATGAAAACGCTACCTGAAAAGTAATAATTGAAAAATTTTAGGTAATATTGATAGATCATCAAATTTTTAAAGGATATCAAGGGAATATTATATATATGGTAACTACTAGTGTGAATTATACATGATCTGGTGCATTCTTGAAGGTGTTAGAAAAACCTTTAGCTACGAATAATCTCCCAAGGTAGCCATATGAACCCACGCTTATTGCACCTATATTCCTCCTAGTATAATAAACTTTAAACTGCTAATTCTAAAGCTAACAAGATATAATGATTAAGAGTCTTAATTACTGAAAGCATTACATTTTATTAATCGTCAAAAACATTTTTTAAATCACCTTGTTATCACCTATAATAATGAGGTGTTTTCCCTCACCTAAACATATTTTTCACCAATCTAATTTTCGGGATGAAATAACCTTAAGATGAGCCCGAGAAAATTCACCAGCCCATTTAGTATATTAAATTATTAAATGGATTAAAACCTCCGCCTGCTTTCGCCTAAACTTCGGAAAATGAAAATTAAAACGGTTTTCGGATATCCTCGTCCGAGAGGGACTTTGATGAAATTTCCTAAAACCCAGCGCAAACCTATCGGAGGGATTGTCGCATTTCGCCGAAGGAAACACCCTTGAAAAATTCACGTCGCGCTGGAATTGGAGCTAAGCAAGCAAACCGCAATCGTTTAATTGCCGGATGAAATATCCCAGACTTTCCCAATTACAGCAAACAGCTTTCGGCTCTTCTATAATTTCGCAAACAGCTCTCCAGGTTAAGAGGCAGAGGAGGGTAAACAGAGAAAGAGAGAGAGAACGTGCGTAGGCGCGGGAGATGAGTCGAGGAGAAAAATGTAGCTCTAAAATGAGGAAAGGAGAAAGAAAGGGAGGACGTTGTATGGAGGGCGCTAGTGGTGAGAAGAATTCGCTGCTTATTTGCATGTCCGTGGCTAGGAATGGGGACGGAAGCAAACTAAAAGACGTGACTAGGCACACCACACCCCCTATAATTACGACCGCTCTTTCCGTGTTCCCCTTCCACTCCTTCGTAACAACAAGCTGACATCCCCATTCAGAATTCCCGGTTTTATGAAAACCGGAACGAAAAACGACGCTCATATGATATTCCCATAAGGCGAAGGAACATATTGTCGGAGTTGTTTCGTGAGCCGGAGGAGGAAGGGACGGAGGCCAGATCATTCGTGTAGGGTTAAAGTAATCTCCAGAGGAATGTATTACGGATGCGTTTGACGCGAGTACTCGCACAGAGGGCATGCTTTCTGCATGAACAAGCAAGAATGGAGAACGATAAAGACCTATTTATGATACGCTCTCCGGCCAGTGTTTTCGAGTGAAAAATGCTAATGGTGTAGTTCCGTGAGGCCAAAAAACCGGATTTTTCAAATGTATAATTTCAGGTTCAAAGATGTAAAAAAGTTCATCCTCTCGCCGGGAAAATGTTATCAGACTCGGTATATTTTCCATGGATAGGATTACGTTCTGTGTCTCTTTCAAAAAGAAATTAATTTCCATAGGTAATTTTTTGATGGCCGGCAGTGTGTGACGGAAATTTTGTAAGGTTATGCCTTTTTCAGTGTGCGTTGGTTTCCCTTGTATGTTAGTTTCTTTGACTTCTTTACCTGCAATGAATTTCATTTTTCTATTTCGCGAAGACTCCAGTTTCTCTTATTATGGGCTGGGTTTATATTTTTTTTCGCTAAATCAGTCGCGTGGGCTTTTACGATCGTAGGAACACGTACTTTGTGCTATCGACAGTTTTGATTGATAAACCTCGCCCTAAAGTACATAAATCTAGGAAAGAGGAATAAACTTCACTGAACACTGCGAGTTGCTGCGGAAATCAATAATTAAAAATGAAACTTTGAATGATATTTTTTAACAATTTTTTTTAAAGTAAACCACCGATTCCGACGAATAATTGATGGATGAATAAATAACGGCCTAACCACCTAATCTCTACTGTCAGTACATAAGTTAAATTTAACATTTAGAATTGAAATGAAGAATAGCACAACAACACAAAAGATTTGGGGAAAATCTTTTCAACTGAAGGTTGAATGAGACTAAAACCCCACTCTGCGGGAAAACGTCCACAAGAAGGTGGTGAAAAAAAACCGCGAAAAAACAGAATACATAATGAAAAAAGAAGACCAATTGGTAAAAATAAAAGAATGCATAGAACTATGAAGACCATATAGTAAAGGTAATACNTGCACTCCAGCGATTATGAGCGAACCCAACCAATGTAAACGTATCTGTTTACTTGGACTTTAAAGGGGTATTTAACTTCTCTTTGTTACCTCCTCTTTGTTGCTACAGCCATTTTAATTTTAGTAACCATGAATGCAACACATTAGTAAAATACATCAGATAACTATATATTATTATTTAAATCAATATAATATAATCGGTGAGTACATATAGAGTACATATAAAGTTTACATACATCAGGTATTTACCCTACGAATATTAATACGGATCAGTATTTGTTTACCAGAAACTAAACAATGTTTACTGTCATTATTTATGATCTCTTAACTATTTATTAAAGTATGTATCAAATATAGAACACGGATAAGGTTGATTTAGCGCAAGATTTTGCGCACCCAGGAAAAGTCCCAAGGAAGAATGAACTTGAAAAAAGTCTGACGGGACCAGGAATCGAACCCAGGTCTCCCAATTGCCGGTCGGTTCTCGAATTGTTCTGTGAAGATATGTATCAAAATATTTCAGTACATCATTCTCGTATAAAAATTGACAAAATAAGGACTGTAAAATATATGTATATATTAAAAAAACTGTAGAAACAGTTTAGAATAACCAATCACAAGTCGTAGTTGCAGGCACTCTGTTTACTATAAGAATGAAAGTAACAAACTGATTAATAATACTCTATGAGTCTCAAGCCTCATCATCAGAATGAGGATGACACTTCGGTGATGATGATTATTCGTCAAAATGGAATGTTGTTTAAGAAATAAATTGTGAAAAAAAATTGTTTCACAGTTTACCTTTCCAATGCCTGATGAAGTAATGGAAAAGTTCGCTCGAAGTTTCTTTCATAATTGCCCACTTTAATAATTACGAAATGTCTACCGAATCAGAAAGGAAAATTTTGATCCAAAATTCATAAATATATGAACGAAGCATTACAATAAATCGTCGTAAGCAATAATTACCTTAAACCGCATTTTGGCGATTGGCAGGAAAAAAGGGATTATGGGCATTTCTCAAAAGAGAGAAGCACCTCTGTCCACGGAAAGAAACTCTCGGCGATATATTTCGCAGGCAATAAATTTTAAACAAATCGGCGCAAAGGGGCAAAAGGATACAAGCCAATCGAAAAAGTAGGACCCTCGCATGCCGAAACGAAACGGCCGAGGCTATGAATCACATCCGCCAAATCGGATTCGGAAAACAAATCTGATAATATGTCGCACCTCGGAACCAAAAAGAATTCTTCCAATAAATATTATTGGGAGACGGCGAAAAAGGGTCAGAAAGAGCGTTTACCGGCTCATGCATACTCATCGGATTCCTTCGGAATTCCAAAGTTATGGCGGCTCTGCGACGCTTTCCCGAGTCTCCAATTTAAAAATAGAGTGAAGATGATCGGAACTTGTTACATGAAGTCGAAAAGTTTTCAACAAAACTGTCGAGAGGAAATAATTTTCATCACCTGTGACAAATGAGTCCATCTTTCGGTCCATTTTTCATCGTCGAAGTTTGAGGGGTCTTAATCCACGGCGTAGTACTCGAAATCTCCCCATAAAAAGATTAACGGTAGCTTTTACGCGACGATTTTTGAAATCGCTTAAAATTTATAACACGGAACGCCAGCACGGGAAATTTTAGACGACCGATGGCGACGAGCATTAATCACCGCCCACCCGTCGAAGCACGTCGGGCCTTCTAAAAACTCCGCTACAGGATGAGTTTGCTCTTTCGCATTAGTGTTTGTAGGAAAATGGAGCCGATGTGGATTAACAAGTACAAAAACTCGTACTCGTGTTACGAGGCTCCGCCTGAGATGGAATTTTTCTGACTGCAGCGTGAAAGTTCGCATATGAACCTCTTCTGCGCCCCTAATCCACCAATAATTTAAATTGAAAATCGTGTATCATAATTAAGTGATTGACGAGCCTGAAGCCAAGTGGATCTCGGTTCATTTCCATTTACGACAAAACACATAAAATTCTCCTTTAATAATAGAAATTAGAAGAAGAGAAAAAACACAAAAAAAATAAAACTACGTAAAACGGTTACCTATTTAAATGCATAGCTCTGACAGCTTGCATAACAATTTTAGAACAGATTTTGAAAAGCGACAGAAAAAAAATAAGGAGAGTGAAAAACATAACTTAGAGAGATTTGGAGAATAATACAGCAGTAAAAAATGTTCTCACGCAGAAACCTTTATCAACAAAGATAGAAACCAGTTAAGTTAGTATACGTGTAGTCATTTCAATATAATAAATCAAAATAATGTTCCCGAATATATTATGACGGAAATACTAAAGGGGAGAAGATGAAAAGGGCTATCAAGAGAGAACATGGATGGAAAAATTGAGAAAGCGGCAAATAAAAGAGGGAACACTGAGAAGGAGATGAAACCGAATGCGCGTGACTGATATATGGAGAAGTAGTTTAACGAGGCATTTCGCCAATATTTCTATTTAATAGTACCTCCTTATATTGAACCTTTAGTAACTAAGTAGATAAATAATAATGGAATTCGAAATTAAACTAAAATTGATAGAAGCCAATTTTCAAATAAAATTGAAGGAACACCATAAAATATGAAGATGTATACAAACTGTACGTATGAGACTGAATAGGGAAAAAAATAAAGTTTGTTAGATAAAAATTTTGAATATTTTTCTACATATGTACCCATAAAAGAAAAACACAAGGTTACTTAAAATTCTTCAATGAAAAAGTAAGTACTTCAATCAAATATACCTAATGTTATATACCAAATATAAATTGTTCGGTACGCTGCCTCCTATTCACCTGAATAAGACATTTGGGTTTTGGTCCGAGATTTGGGACATTGTAAGCCCCAAGCTTGGGTACGATTTCCCGACTGCCGCTCTTTGTCAGAGTGCGAGAAATCGTTTTAAGTTTGCTGCCATTCGAGAAAATAATTTGCTTCTGATATATATGATATAGTGCGAATTACAATACCTCCGATTACTGTTTTCGATACATAGACCGTCTTGATGTCTAGGGAATTTGTAAATTTGATGCTCAACGTCCATATTTGCCGTGATTTCTGAAACTTGTGTGTATAGTAATTATTTTTAACATGTGCATAAAATTCCTTCAATAGTTGCTGTTACGGATGAAATATCCATGCTCTTGTACAAAAATTCAGCTGAACTCAGGAGCTCAAACATGTACAAGAATTTAACGGTTTCCTATGCCTAAAATTTTTTCCGAGTAATTTCAGTTGCCCTAAAAGATCAGGATCTAATACACTCTATCATCATCATATCATCTATCAGGTTGCTAATTAGTTCCGTGGAGATCAATAACTAATTGAAAGTGACCCCTGGTATACCTTTAAGGATCAGACCACCCAGAGATTTTAGAAAAATCGAATTTTTAGAAATCGAATCTTTTTTTCTTTTAAGGATGGCCCAAAAATTTTAGATAAATAACCCTTTATAAGGCACTTATACTACAAACTATACATTTCACTTAGCTCGATGTAAATATTCACCAAACTGACGATGTTACAGCCCTTTTGCTGACGGTGCACTCCAGCGATTATGAGCGAACCCAACCAATGTAAACGTATCTGTTTACTTGGACTTTAAAGGGGTATTTAACTTCTCTTTGTTACCTCCTCTTTGTTGCTACAGCCATTTTAATTTTAGTAACCATGAATGCAACACATTAGTAAAATACATAAGATAGATAATTACAGTTCTCTTAATTAATTGATTTATTAGCTCTCGAATAACGCTAATGGAAGATTTCGTCGTCATTGAGAAATGCTTGATACCCCATATCAAAGTAGAGATAAAATAAATATTATTCACAGCATGAGGAACCTAAAAAGAACATATCACTTTTCAAAGGGAAAGAGGTATATCCCTCATCCCATATAGAAAAAGAGACGTGCAAATGGCGAGGTTATAATCAACCTGAGCCATATGGAAAGCAGTAAAGAAGTGTACTTCTACTGTATTGTACCCTTAAATTAGAATAAGAAAAAAATCGTGCTGCTGTTTATAGATAATGCAGAAGAAATGTGACTGAAAACGCCAGCAGACCGGCAAAAAAGAAAATAAATCTGTGAAAAGTCAGAATGTGGAAAATGAAGGGGAAAGTACAAGAACCTCGTAAAAGTGAAAACGAAGATCATCGATCGACATAATAGTTAATCAATCATAAAACTATAGACTATCGAATTAATTGCTACCTTCTTTGCAATAGTTGTCTCTAAATTATGGAAAAGACGAGTAATTTACTCGTACTTAGAGCTGAGCGCATGTGCTCGGGGATTTAAACTGATGATTGTGATGACTGCGAGCCGGAAGTTATTGATTCTTGCCCTTTAATGAACGAAAAAGCTTATGAAGCCATTAGGAGACATATGTTAGCAATGAGAATGTTGGATTGGAGTTATGATCTAAAGATGAAACATGAATCTATAAAGAGAACTGTTTCATCCATTTTACGATACAGCTATGGAATTATATTCATTGAAACTAAATCTCTTTGCAAATATTCGCTTAAACAATCTGTTGAAGAAGGAAAACGGATGATAGCCCAAGTCCAGCAGCAGCAAGAGCTATCAGATTTTATTGTTTCCGGAGAAGGTATTTCGAGAAAAAGAGGATTTTCGTCCCTCTATGGTGTTACAATTCTTCTTAGCAAGCATTAAAAGCGTGACCGACGTTGCTAGAAGGTTGGAGACCATTATATTATAACATACAAAGCTATTATAGCCCAAACCTTACGGTGATAAAATTACTTAAAGAGAGAATAAACTACGACATAAAAATACGAACTGATGCGAAAAACGGACATTTTTTCCCTGTTCGTTTTTCCTTGGGATTTTTCTTAGGCGCATGCCTTAACGTGCTAAGTTACCTCTACCCTTTTCCTTAAACTAGGCCATGTTCAAGAGCGGAGGGAATTGAGACAAATACCAAAGAACATATATACCTGTGAGGAACGGGTAAATCAACAGTCAGATATATAGATAAGCTTAGTCTTGGTTATGCATGAGTTAGTCACCAGAGACAATTTTTATACATAAAGTCTTTGTAAAGAGTAATTTTGGCGACATATAATCATAAAGGTTTTACATACGAGACTCTTGGACGAATGATATGGCGGAAATCAAAGGCTTACAGAAAGTTAAGTAGCTACTGGCAGAAGCAGCCATTTCCGGAAGAGGGGCTAAATGCTAAAAATCTATATCTTCCGCAGCAAAAATGAATTGTCGGGAAGATGCATGGGAAGATTACTATACTAACGAAATCCTTCACTCGTTAATTTAGAAATATGCCCGTAAAAAAGTTTAAGCGGAATAAAAAATAGTGGAAATTGATGTAAATATTGAAACTTGAATTTTTAACGACGGTGCCGATTCTATACTTTGAATTATGAAATAAATATTGCTGGAGATATTGTGCAGCGAATGAACAAAGAGGAGGACCGACGCCGTCTGATGTTGGAGGACCAAAGAGTCCAGGCTTTCCCATTAGGAGATACAACCGAACGTCGTTGGAAGTACTGTGGTTTTTCACGACGGTGTACAAGATGACCCAGTGTTATCCCATGTGTATGAAATTTAGCCAAACTTTTTCCTATTTTATTTTTTACCGCAAATCGAGGGAGATTCTTAATTTAAATCTTATTTTTTTATTAATAAAACAACCATATATTTGGGTGAAAACAAATTTATTACATGATTCATACTATTTGTGTATTTTAAAAAATTTCAGAAAACCCCGATGCGAGAATATATTTAAAATTATAAATAAGCCAATTTTCAAATATTCGGATAAGATGCAAAGGCTAAATCGTGTACAACGTCTAGTTGAGCAAAAATTGCAGATGTTTATTTCTTGGGCCATATCACTAAAGTTTATCAGTACATTTTGGCTCCTATGTGGATATTGGTTAATTACATAATAAATTTATTCGATGCTAAATTTCAAAAGTTTTCTTTAAATATATTCACTGAAGTTACTTGATAAAGTGATAGTGACGTGATGTGATAAAGGAGAGAAATCAGTAATTAGTAATTTTTCAAAATTATTAATTACTACATTGATCAATTCATCGATTTGCAATATTTTAAATTAACTGAAATTAGTAAAATTATTATAATCTATTGAAATTTTTGAATAACTTGTAATTGTTTTAAAATTAGTTGTATATTACGTGATTACGCTCCCAACAGACTTGTTTCTAATTGCGGCGGAAATTTGTAAATAATAAATAATAAAAAATTGCCATATTTCGCCCTGGTCAGGGTAGCTACGCCTTAAAACGATGCTCAGCCATAAATGGAATCTCAGTCGACAAACTGAAATTTGTCAGCTTTAATAAAGCGGCTTTTACCGCGAAGTTCGCAAACTCTGAAAATTAATAATAGTAGCAAACATCATCGGGAAAGAAGGGGCAGAGAAAGATGGTAGGGAAAGCCGAGTGAGGAAGTGAATGACTCAGTCACAACCATGCGATTGGAACGTTTGTGCCCCTTCCTTTTTTTATGAATCGCTTCCACACGCGTCAAATGTGGTAGAGAGGGTGCTTCCATAGCAGCGACATCCATCAATCTCCATCTACGCCCGGGAAACTTCCTGCCGACCGCCGTTCTGCAATCCTTTGCAGGGCCGCTCTCTCTTCTCCCCTCTTTCCCCAGTCCATCCTCGACTCTCCCTCTCCTCCACTATTACATACAAAGGAGTCATGTACGACTTATCCTTCGATTTCTTCCTTTCGCATCTTTGTCCGATATCTCGGTCGATGGGAAGACGTCAGCATAGAAAGCTACTCGAGTGCCTCGTCCGGCTGAGCCATTAGCGCCCCGCGCTGAATGTTGAATAGAATCGTCGCAAAATCGACCTCTTTTAGTGAATGACTCGAACGGTCGGAAACGATTCGACGTGGTGGTGAAGGATTATTTCGCTCGGGAAAATGCGCTTTGACGTGTAAAGTCGATGTTTCCCGAAAAGATGACGGCAGAGCTATTCAATTTTACGACGATCCCGGATGATAAATCGCTCGCGCGTAAATGTTGAGCGGAGTCCCCAACCGATGAACTTTCCTCTATCGTAAAGTGATCGCCTATCTCGTTAATAATGTTCTTTGCCGTTGAATAAAGGCTCGGGAGTATCATCTTGTGACAAATCAAGTAGGATGATGATGGTTATAGATTACAATGAATGATACTGATTTTTCAAGGAATGCGAAAGGATAAATGTCGTTTTATTGGCCTCATACTGAAACATAAACCAGCGGCGTAGTCTCGGGGATGGTGGAGAATGGGTGGAGAACATCTCATCTGTACATCTACATTAATACCCTGTTAGCCGCCTTTCGGCGTGTTGGATGGGAGAAGGACCTTTTTTCATCGGAAGGACATATTCACTACTCGGTCGCTAAAGAAAGGCCTCATGTGAAACCATATTGAATAGCATGTTGCTTAGTATATAAGTACATTTAAATGGCACATTTAATACATATTAGTACATTTAAATAGTTTAAAATCGAAACTGTATATGAGAAAGGAGGAAGGAAATGTGTAAATACTTTGCAGAATAGAATAGAATACCTGCCCGGAAAGTGAGAGACCTGGGTTCGAGTCCCAGTCATTATTTCTCACACTCGTTATTCCTTGTATATGAGAAAATGAATTCATTCTATGAGTGAACTAAAAGATTATGTTTTCCATTTTGTTTTTCACTAGGTGGCATTACCAAGTGGGTCGAAATTATTTAAATAAGAAAATTTGCTTCAGAAAGTGACAAAAAGGCCTCAGTGAACGATCAAAAAGGTCAAGATCGATCCCCTACCTCTGCGCTAGAATATTTTCATATCCGTCAGTAAAGAAATTAATGGAAGCGCTTGAACTATAGGTGCGGATAATATCGCGTGATGCAGTCACACATATCTGAGATGTTCGTAAGATCAAAGAATAAATGATAAATCTATCCCCTTAGATAAAAAGATGATACTATCGTCTCTTTCACTTCTCAAACTGAAATTTCGAGGGAACTTCTGGTCTCGATAAAGCGTACACTTGTTGAAATAATTCACTGACATTCGCAGAAGTTGTTACATCCTCTTAGGATCATTTAAATCTATCGAAAGTTGTGAAAAAATAAACATGATAAAGTGCGACTTCATGGAAAGCTATTGGTATGTATATAAATAAACTTTATGACTTCAATTGAATTTATTTAAAGAATAGTTTCGCTAGCATAACCGGAAAATAAGTCATACCATACACGAAGATTGTGGGGATGGACAGGTTGAGGATATTTGTTTATCTGACTATCATAACGAGGCTATCTCACTATGTATATGTCAGTACCCTGCAAGCTGCCTTTCGGCGTGTGGCAGAGGGTGCATGCACCATGAATCTACTTCCCTGATCGATTTCTTTCGCGTATCGTTCGCGGAAAAAAGTTCTTGAATCGATTCGTTCGAGAATCTATTTCCCCGATCTTCCTCACTGTATCAGAATGGCCTCTGTAACATTGAGGAGGCATTATATCGACTACATCATCTGTGAATTTGCCTTCTCTGACCTTTACAATCCTTTATTCAAATCCTCTAACTTCTAAATATTCCCATCCTGCGTCCTGAAGCATCTGTGTGACGCTCACCGATTTATCGTAGCAATTCTTCACAAAACGTATCTGCACCTTTTCTAATACCCGAAAACAACATTTATTGGCAGGGTTCCATGCACTACATGCATACTCAAGATGAGGCCAAACTAACGCGAAATAACATCGCTCGCGAAATTTTTCTTTCTCAGATTTTCTTAACGAAGCGAGTTCATTAAGTGCTCTTCCACACATATAATAGATGTGAGTACTTCATGATACATCATTCGTGAGGGTTATTCCTAGATATTTCACCGATTCTAATGTCAATGAATTTATCCCACGGAAACTGTACGAATAATCATTAATAATAGACTTTATTTCGAAGAAATTAACTACTGAACATTTGTCTACATTCTAATTACCAATCATCGCACCATTTCATAATTTGATCATCATTCAATAGGGTTAGTCAATCCACTCTACTCTCTATTTTCCTGTAAATTACCGTGTCGTCCGCAAATATCCCAACTTTACTATCAATGAGATTTCTAAGATTGTTGGTGTAGTATACTAAAAACCCACTAGAGAAACTTGCCGGCATTAAAAAATCTGTGAGTATTATAATGTTTATTAATGTTCTCATTCAGTTTCAATGCTGCTTGACGTGAATTTTTCACCAAGAATCACTGCCTTATGAAAAGAGAAACCATATATCCAGACTCAGATATTTGATGGTTAAAATATTTATTGGTTTTGTGAAATTCTGCAAAAAATAGGCAATCCTGAAATTCATTCTTAGGCGAAAATAATACGCATTGCTTTCTCGTGTACTTTTGTTTCAATGAGTCCAAATCATAACATGATAATACTAATGAGAATGTGCAGGAAGTATATAAGGATTTTAAGCTTTCCTGGTGTATCGATGGTATAAAAGATTACGTGGTTTCCACTCAGGTAATATCTGGAGACATTGGTGTCGCCAATGTTTCGATGGTAGAGTATGTTAGCAATGACTCCAGGCCTTACCTCGGGGGAAACCGATGTTTTATTACAAGTATTTTCAATGGGAGGTTAAATCCAATCATAAAGATAAGTGAGAATTTAACACGACTGGGACTCTCCTACTCTCCGGAATAATGCCCAATGCTCTAGTTGTACTGTTAAAAGTGCTTCGATATCTAAGGTTATTTCGCACCCCACCGAGAATCGAACCGGGGATCGCTTTCACCAAAGTCGAACGCGTTGCCCTCCGGGAGCCCCTTAAGCACAAATTTGCCGCACCGAACCAATATAGATATTCAGAACGACCGCCACGAAAGTGGAAGACCTAGGTTGGAATCCCAATCATGCATATTCCACTTCCGTTTATCCTTGGGTTTTCAGGCAAATTCGAAAATCAAGCAAAGCAGCATCTGGGCGTTGGGAAAGTCACATTAAAAAGCCGAGAGAGAGAGAGATCTTTCATCTCATTCGTTCCTTCGTAGAAGACAGACATTATTAATCCTCAAGAATCTAGGCAGTTCGTTTTTAACTGGGACAGAGACATAATTAAGTTAGATATAAGTTCACAGACTTCAAGAACGTTGACTGAGGATTATAATTTATTTAGCCCTTTAAAGACTCATAGAAAAGTAGAGATTGGTAGATAGATAGAAGTAAAAGATTGATTTTACTCTACCAAAGACCTGGAAAAGGAAAATTATATACTAATTCTTAAATCTCTTTCACTACGGATAAATATCATTCATTTAATTTTATATGATACTGCGCTGAAAGCTACCGCGTCAAATATACTTTTTTCTTACTTCTATTCCAATTTAATCCCATTACGAATATTTGGAGCACTTAGTGGTCATAAAATTATTGCTATTTGTTCATTTCGTCTTTGGTAAAAAAACGTGGATTACTAATCAAGTCACGAGTCTGTGAATTCACAAATATTTTAACGAAACCATAGTAACTTTCCACTAAATGCAAAAACGTTGGGATTACTTTTTGTCGCATAACATGTTTGTAGTTACCGAAAAAAATTAAAAAGTATCTACTACATTTTTGATGCGGGAAATTCAGCTTTATTAGATTGTGAAAAATTCCAAAAAATATCTGTATCAAAGGTAGTTATAATTGAAGCTTAAATGTAAGATGTAAATACTTTGAACCGTGAAGCCGTGCGGCTTTTTCACACTTGTTATTTCTTGAGATTTAGCCGCACGGCTCAATGCAAAGTATTTGCACCTTAGCCCTTGTAATTTACTACTCTAACAATTCCTTTATTTAAGTCATTTAGACATTGCACATATATTAAATAATTCTTCATTCTTGTGAATAGATATTGCACTTCGAGTGTTAATCGCTCTTCTTCAGTATTATCGAAACCTTCCACCAATTTGTAATCTTTGAAGTGTTTTTCATAATCAAATTTATTCCAATTTCCATGTTTATCACTTATTGAAGGTTTGTTCATCGCAGATGTGGAAAGTAAAAGGAAACGAATATCTACGAATTAGGAGAGGGCTTATGTTATGCATCAATTACAGGTCACGTAAAAAGCACTGAAAATAGCACATGGAATTCACTGTCATGAGTCAATACGAAGTTAACTATTCCTCGCGGCCAATATTTTTAAATGTCCATAATGAAAACCAAAATTATCCGCTATAGCCTATTCTTTCATAGGATAGGTATAAAGCCAAAAAATTAGAAGTTATCAGCGATTTTAAATGAGGTGAAATGTTTACTCGGAAAATACCTGCCATGCTAATATCAAATCTGGAACCGTGGAACAAAGCATGAATTCCAGCATTTTCCAATAATTAATATCGCGTCATTAACCCAGATTTTCGGCATAATTAGACCCCCACCAGAATCGCTTCTGCGTTCAATTATCGCAGCTATGAAGGGTAATTTTTCCTGTAAGAGAGCGCTAGCGCTAAATCTGTTTTAACCCTAGGAAAAATTTACTGTTGAGGCTTTATTTTTTTGGATTGTAAGGTTTTCCATATTTTTCAATTAATCTTAATAAGAAAAGCTTAATAAAAATCACGAGTCTAATATTAATTGGCAGTTGAATTCAAGTAAAAATCTTCCTGGAGTGCAAAGCTGATAAAATTAAACCTGTAACTTTTTAAGTAGATAAATTAGGAAATAGAATGGCTTAGCGAACAATATCGAGGGAAACATTTTTTCTATTGAGAAGAGTGGGATAAATTACTGGTAAGATTAATTTAATAATTTAAATATATGCGCGACAGCTCAGTGAATACATAAAGTTAGCCTTATCAATAGGAATAAGTAAATAATAAGTTCGCGCGCCTCAACGCCGTGAGCTCTAGTTGGAGAGCTCCCCTTGTAAATTTAAATTTTCACTTTAATTAAATTAATAATGAAATTAAAACTGTACTTATTGAAATTAGCCCAATATTTGGAATTTCTGTTCGCTGACAGATAATATTTGACTACAGCATTATTTCTGACAAATTTTATTCTTGAACTATGGATATATCCGTATCTCCCTAACCAAGGTTAGGTGTAATTGTCCAAAGGAGCCATTAAAACAATTCAAGATCTCTATCCCCAATCCTCTTACTATGTGCAATCCCAACGAGATTCTTTTCGAAAAAAGGGGGCAAAATACATGGAGGAATGAGCGAAAAAGGAGGTGTTACAACTGTATTGAAAAGATAGCAAGACATAGCAAAAGTTCATTCCGTTCATATTGTCAGTCAATCATTATCTTGTACTGGCAACTGCTTTGCAGACCTACCCATAAGCTCTGTTCCGTTATTGAATGTAAATAATTTTGTTTTCCTCTCGTTAATGCTTGTTCATAACTAGAAAACACTACCCTCAAGAAACATAACGTCATTCCAACGTAACCATTTACGTCCTGAATCATAGGTAGAGATTCTAAGACCTCCAGGTCATGCAAAGCTTTTTCTACCCTTCTTAAAGCCTCATTAATTTAAATACTTTTCATTTCATTTCATCATTAGAATTAATTCGTCTACATCTACAAAAGTCGACTTTCGGCATGTTGCAGGGGGTGTTTACACCTCCAACACCAAGCGTTCGAGTTACCTCTTTAGCTTATTTTTATCACGTATCGTTTGTGGAAGGAATGAGTCCCTAAAACGACTTCTCTTCGCTTCTATTTCTCTTATCTTACGCTCATTGTCGGATCGGCCGAAGTAGCAGAAAGGGGTCGCATCATAGGTTTTCCGCAAATGTACTTTCTCTGAAATTAGCAATCAATCGCAGCCTAGTTTCTAATCACCTTTCTTTCAAGGATTCCCGACTGGCGAGAGTATACGCATAACGCGTGCTTTTCTATCGTTGCACTTTTTAACAAATCGTATCGCCTTGCACTGCTCTTTCTATAGTTCGCGAGAATTCTTTTCATCCGCTGCATCCCATATACTTGCCGCATATTCCAGATGGGGCCTAACTAAGGTGAAATAACATCGCTCTCTAACCTTTTCATCGCATCTACCTACAATACACTTTAAAAAACCGAGCTTTTAAGTTGCTTTACCGTATATTTTTTGAATGCGTGTGCTCCAGCTTAAGTTAGGTGTAGCAGGGAGGTCGCGTAATACCGATTACGTCACAAGGAAAAGGGTTTAGGTGACTTGGCACGATAAGGCGTGCACCTAGGAATATTCCCAAAGGGAAACGGTCATAAAAAAATTCTGAAGGGGCCGGTACTCGAACCCGGTCTCGTCAGACTTTTTTCATGACCGTTTTTCCTTGGGAACCATTTACGTCTTCCGCTACTCTGAGACTAAAGACGAAAACTCTCTTCCATAGTTAACCCAGCGAAAAAATTTGTATCGTTTCTTATAATTCCGACGTCGCACCATTTAAACGCAAGTGACGCGGAACCCAAATGTGACGTGAAGGTTTCGCACTTCTCAAGAAATAAGATTTCCCCCTTGCCCAAGATCGAGGGTTCTTTTTACTCGTGATGATCTTCTATACGGCCTAACGGCCAATTTTAACTTTTCCTGTTAAAAAGCCAAGAATTTTTAAAGAAGGCCGGTGGAAATAAGATAAAGGATTATCGCTATAAACGCCTTTTTTAGTTTCGAAAGGGTGACTAAAGGTCACGGGAGCGTACGAAAGGTGCTCGGATCCTCACCGTGGCGTGAATTTGGAGAGCAACGACGAGGATAAGCCGATTACCAAAGGCCCCTCTGATGTTCCCCGATTTTCCTCCCATCCGTACACATTCACTATCCCACGCTCTCCCTCGCAAAAAATATTCCCCACGGCCCATTTACGCTTGCCAATAAAAAAATTGCTCAGAAGTTCGCAATAATGAGACAGCACGTCTTTCTAACACGTAATTGAGATCCTGTAGCGCATAAAAAATAATTTTGTATGCTTTAACTGAAATTCGTATTCAGATATTTTAAAATGTATTTTAACAACAAACTCCGGCTCATTAAACCACTCATACTAGCGTGGGCCTCCTCATTTAGGAGCGATCGGGGTGAGGAGGTGGCGGTCACCCGCCTGAGGATCGGGCATTGCGCTATCACACACTCATACCTCTTTACAGAAGAGAATATACAATCTTACTGCAACGAATGCGACTGTCCAATCAGCATCCCACACCTGCTGGAATGCGATAAATACGAAACGATTCGCAGCTCGTTGGGAATCAGAGGAGACAGTCTCAGCTCTAGGAGACGACCACGACACAATATCCACAGTACTGAACTTTTTTAGGCAAAGTGGGCTCTTTAAGAAACTTTTAACACGTCCCTTAAACAGAGATCGTAAATTCATCTATGCTCGAATAGGCATGCATAGCCTTTTTACACCATTTTATGTTTTAAAATACTAATTTTAATCACCTACCCTATCTTAGAACTAAGTTAGCACCAACCGCTTATAACGCGATTATGTGGTCACTATAACACCACTAACTAAGATACATTAGAGAGGTTTCGATCTGAACAAGTAAATGGAGCAATATGACCTAAGCAGTCGACGTACCTTAAACAATAAACAACAAAAACATATTAAAGCCAATACTATCTGCATGAGTATCACCTAACGACTATTAATTAAGTTGTAAATGAATATAAGTTACATATGATACGAGATAAAGGACAGATGAATGTCCAGTTAATCGCCAATTTCTTTCTTAACATAAATTTCAATATTCTCGACATCCTTCCATGTAACCTAACAGCAGTATTTACTCCCTTTTCGTTCGTTCGTCTCGATGTTCATAAATATATAAGTTTCCCAAAGCGTTCAACCGAGTATGCTAACGGTGTGCCAATTTTAAATCATTTATAGAAATATTATGCCCAGTGTCTGCCATATGACTATGATTCCATGATTGTACTTTTATTGTATATATTGCGTTATTTTTTGGTTACGATGCCCATTTAGAGTTAAAGAAATTGCGTACTTTTCCCTCATTCGACCAAGCCTGCAAAGTCTGGAATCCACACGAAGTAGGGTTGGTCTCAGATTCAGAGATAGTTCAACGTAGAGTACCCCGTTTTGTCAGTGGAGATTTTAGGTTCGACAGTAACGTTACGACCATGATAAAATCACTTGGGTGGAACTTATTGCAGGAAAGAAGATCTGATTACCGACGAAAGCTTTTCGAAAAATTTATCGGTCCAGAATTTTTAGGTGAAGTAAAGGATATTGTCATTCCGGTGAGCAGCGAGCGTGATCTTTGAGAGGCGACGACCAAGCGTTACAAGGAAATAATCGCTAAAACGGTTTCTGGTCTTCTTTCTGAATAGCATAAGAGAATCTAATAGGGTAGATTAGGTAAGGCGTTAATGCACCCCCTGCCATACGCCACTGGAGGTTTGCAGGGTAAGAATCTAAATCTAAATTATGATCAAGGAATGATGTTTAATTATGTATATGGTCTGAGTAGGTTCTACGAGTATGCTGCAGCCTTTTGAATGAATAATAATAATATGTTTCGCGACACTGATATTTTGGGGACGACCAAACCTGTAGTGAGCTATATGTTCTTTGAATCGACTAGATTAGTATCATTAGTAATCGACTAGTTCTTTCCGTCTAGTTTGCCCGATATATTTTAAGCCACACACAGAAAAAAAAGTCATAAATACTCGATTTTTTCAGTAGCACCTTTCTC
This sequence comes from Ladona fulva, assembly GCA_000376725.2. Lineage (NCBI taxonomy): Eukaryota > Metazoa > Arthropoda > Insecta > Odonata > Libellulidae > Ladona > Ladona fulva. Next base: position 919,311 of record KZ308213.1, on the reverse strand, counting down.
CTGCCGTGAAGTGCTTTATTTCTCATATTCTTGGATTAAGCACATGAATAATTTTTGTACGTATTATACATTGATGATATTCATCTCATTCACTTAATTGCTGATAGTATACGCAATGTAAATTCATGAAGCTCAAAGAACACGGCAGAAGCCAAATACAATTCATTTGAATTATCTGTTTAATTCAATTAAATTGGCTGAATTGGAGTTTCTGTTTAGGCATTCAAACTCTTAATCAGTTAAAGCAACTTAATTGGTGCTGTGTGCTCGGTCAAACAATAGAATGGACTTTTGTTTCATTACGTCATTTATATATATAATAAAATTTCATTCTGTCCGTACGTTCACATAGCTCTCGATCGAAAATTACGCGAAAACAAGCTGGGTGGATCATAAAGAGAAGTAGACGAAAAATGTTCGTGACTCACGCAACGAAACTGACGTAGAAGAAATCCCTGTTCGTGAAAAAATTCCAGCTAGCTTGTTCTATCTCAGGGTGATCCGAAAATTTCTAGGAAACGGAAGCAATTAGGACTGATTACAACGATCAGCCCATTCCAGTGGAAGTCTAGATAATTGAAAAATGAAGGAAACGAGCATCTACGAAACATCTCTTCTTTATTTCCCCGGAATTAATTGCCCTTTTCTTCTTCAAATTTCTGACGTTGTAGATCTTTCGCAATGTTGAAAGGATTGCGGCAATGAAGTCTTAAAACGAGTTGCTTTACCGATCGATAAGAATTCACTTGCAATGTCAATTGCCAAATCCAAACAAGTCAGACATCGATCGAAGCTTTAAGAGTTGCAGTATGTTGTATTTTCATACAGATTTTTCCAAACTATAAAAATGAGTCACATTTTTTAGAAACAATAACTTTTGGTAAATTAAGGGTACCTGCCTTCAGTACTCCGCATTAGTGCTTCTCAGTCAGTGTATTACGTATTATTGGTGTGCTGTTAAAAAGCTCGTCGTTAGCCGTATACAATGACACCGTGTGCTTCCCATTTCAAGTTAGACCTTTTGTTTTCGAAAACATCTTCTCATTCAAAGGGATTTTGTTGTAATAAAATAGAAAATTTTAATGTGGATATGTGGATAAATATTATAGACCGTCTACCTCTAAAACACTGAAATAACTACTGCTGAAATCAACCACCCTATGTGCTTCGTATTGATTCTAAACTAGATTTTGAGAAAACTCTGGCTCTTCTTAATGATACTAGAATTCTCTCATGACAATTAAAATTATCACCAAAATTAATAATTTATTGTGATGGAAAGATTTTACGAAATATAAATTCTACCTCAACCTAAATAATTAAAGTTAAAAGTATAGATCCGATATCCAATTGCATTTAATTTGACGGTTGCTCGGGGTTATAGAGAGTCTAACTTGTCACTATCCCGTATGAAAATAACCTATTTTCTTTGGACAATTTTCAAATTTTAAAAGCTGTTGAAACTCTGGTTTTCGAATTATAGGAGAGCGTAAATGTACAAAAAATACATCCTACCAGCGATAATATATAGATTAAATTTTCAAGAGTTAAACTGCAGTAAAATAAGTGTAACACATAATGAAGGTATGTGGACAAATTTTCGCACTTTCGCTCTTCTAAGTTAATGAGTGAATGATGATTTTTTTTAAAGCGCCTTACATAAAAACTCCCCTTTACTCGTCTGAATGTGAGACCTCAGTTACAATCTCTCCCAATCTCCAATCTCTAGAGGACCTAACAAAGCAATGCGGAGTAAGATTTCTATTTTAAAAGTCATGGAAATAAAAGAAGAAAACCTAAATCTATTTTTGGACTTCCTATGATCTTAAGGAGCATTTTTATAAAAAATCCTTAAGAATACCTACGTACTATCTCCATGCCTTAAAATATCGAGAGAGTGACAATTCTTTATTTGTAATTTTTTCTTCTCTGCATTCAACGATGCAAGGATCTTTCAGCTTTTTATGATGAATCAAACAATGTAAAATTAAGAACACCTTGTACTCAGAAGACAAAGACAGAAGTTGTTAGATGACGTAAAGGGTGGGGTAAGTTACTCGGTGGTGATGGAAAAGGTGACAAGTGGGGAATATTAGGTCCAATGAACGTACCAAAAGGTAGAAAACTTATGTATGTATGTACCAGAGCCGCAACCAACCTATCTGCCGCCCTGGTGAAAACACAATTTTCCACCCCTTAAAATTAAACACCAAAATCATACATTTCCTGATTTACTAGCGAAAACAGTTTTGTAAAACTTTGAAAAACCCATTGTTTTATGACTTCGTTCTTCAGCTTGCATTGGTCACAAATATCAGTAACGAATAATTATTCCGTTTCCGTATGTTGACATAAAAAATTATAATCAGGAGTTAACAGTTATCGCAACTAAATATGAACGTTTCTAATATAAATTCTTTTTCGACAGTAAATTCGATTGAATCCACTGCACAAATATTCCCTTCTCATCTTGAATTATTCGTAATTCTTTCCTCTAAATGTTTGCCACTCTTTGATTTCATATCGTAATCATTCTTATATAACTTGTGTGTATAACACAGAAAACAGCAATAATGTTGTTGTAATAATAATAATGTTTGGCTACGCTTCTGTTGCCGCCATTTAGATGCCGCCGCCCGGATGCGCCCCTTGCACCCAAAGAACTGCGCCGGTTTGGTATGTACTCAGAAGCATCTTTGAAAAAATTGTAACGTAGCTACATTTTCTCTATAGCTAAAACTGAGCAATACATCTTCTGCGATCCAAACGATTGCACTAAGTAGCGTTCGATGAAACATTTTAAAAGAAGAGTAAAATTCTGATAGCGTAATTTATGAGAATGTCGGAAGGAAATTCCTGTAGGGATTAATTAAATTCTTCACCAAATATTTGCTATCCAAGTGTTGCTGTATCGAGGATTCAAAATCAATGCAATGGTGCATAATAAGCTTCAATGAGGTCAACAAGAATAAGGACTACAAAGTTCCATCCTCCATTTAACCCTTGTCAGAATTTGATACAAAGATACGAGTACATAAAATATTATAAGATTTAAAGTAGAATATACACTATAATATATACATATTTTTACGATTACGGTGGCAATAGAAGGAAAGAGAAGAAGAAATGAGAGAATTATTTTGAGGGTAAAAGAAAAACGTATTTATTATAAAAAAAATGATTCCACTGCAGGAAATCATCAACGAAGAGAAGGGGGTGTGAAGAACCTACAAAAGGCGAAGGAAAGAGAGGAAGAAATAAATAGGGAGACTAAAAGATATAGACTAATGAATATTATAAAAATTATTAACGAATTAAAATATTACAGAACATAAGTAATGCCATTGAAATTTGAACGTAAAATAAGTCTAAATCTAGTCTATACTATGAAAATTAGACTCGTCAGATGCGTTTGTGATATTAGTATAACAATGATAATTAATATATAATAGAAATTAGAAAGTAGCCTTGATTGCCTAAGGAAGATCTCCCTAGTAACTCTCTCGTTTTAAACTATTTTTTCTCCCTTTCTTCTTTGCTTTCTTGTACCTTCCTCGTCCATAAAAATGTATCTCATGACAATTTTATTGTTAAAAATGACGACCTTCTTGGATAGTTATGTATATTTTATAGTATACTGTAATTTTATATTTATTCACCTGTACTATGTTTGTCATACTATGCACATTTAAATTTCTTTTATATTCAATTTAAACTGACAAAGAATAACTATGTTCTGATATATGTAGCATACGGTTACAACTTTTGTAATTTTTAATATCCTAATCTATCTCTTTCATCCATTCACTTTCTCCTTCGACTTTCGCAGGTTTTTCACACCCCCTGGGTGTTTTCCTGCAGTGGAAACATTTTCTTCTGTGATGAAAAAAATCACAGTTTCTTTCTCCACAAAACCATCCTGAAATTCCTTCCTTTACTTCGATTTCCGCTATGCTTCATAAAAATGTATACATTGTAGTTTATAATTGTTCAAACGTTATATACTCATGCTTGTACATTGTTTTGACAAAGGTTAAATGGAAGATGGGACTCTCTAGTCCCTATTTCGCCCAATCAATAAGATATTTATGTTCGAAACTTGCGAGTGCGGAGAGCGCGTGTCCACGCTAATTCAAATCTCAGGCAGTAGTTCGTTACTATCTGCTAATTACTTTCAGAGATGTCCACTAGCGAGCAACTGCTACCGAGAGAGACCCGCAAGTATTTAATCTCTGGTGTACGCACACCCTTAATGACAGCTAGTTTGGAGGACGATGTTAAACTCCTTGCCTGAGTGAAGAAGGTTCCACGTATAAATGGAGAATACATTAGACCTCTGCCTACGGCGGATAATGTACTGGCGTACTCCTCGCAACTAAGCAGAGTATAAGGAAAAGAAATATGTAGTAAAATATTTGTATTATTGTTGTTTTATTTATTACTATATTGTTTATTTGTATTATATGGATAACTTTGGATATTCATAGCTTAATTGGTTAAAGCATCCGCCCGGAAAGGGGAAGATTCCAGGTTCGAGTCCTGGTCCTGATAGACTTTTTTATGTCCGTTTTTCCTTGGAAATTTTCCTAGGCGCACGCTTTTACGTGCTAAGTTACCTATACCCTTTTCCTTGTAGCCCAGGTTCTATTTCTAATTTTCATTGGATATTGAATGCATTTGTCTTAAAATTAAATAACATACTTCTCAAAACGAACAAAAATTTAATTAGAGACATCTGAAACAATTTTTTCAGAAATATCTTCCAAGATTTTTCCAAGGGAAGCCCTACATCAGAATCCGATAAGGGTATTTAGTGGGCGCATCTGAATCTCGTGAGGATGTTTAGTGTAAGTTTAATATTCTTTGACAACCGATGCTCTAATGATACTTTAGGAAGAAATTTGTGCGCTAAATATAATAAGAAATTCCATCGCCCGAAAATCTTCCTAAATTTTTCTTTTGGCAAAAATCGCATGTGGAATCTTAAATAGAATGATTTTGAAGTTATATATTCTCTACAATCTATTCGCGGAATAATTTGAAATGATTAAAACATTCTTTCTTTTTTATAGTAATGGATGAAGTCTATGTATCACTTCAGTTACCTTTAGTGGACAGTTATTGTTCAGCGTAATGATATTGCTGCGCTGCACTAACTGAAGTTGACATCAATTTTGTCCAGGCATTAAAAATGTAAGTCTTACAGCCATCGATATTATCCCCAACCTGAACTCAACCTATCAGTCTCAAGCTCTCTTTTTAAACTGATTGATTACACCTGGTGCCAGAAGATGCGCCACTATCGTTGTAGCGTGAGTACCAACCTTCCGCCTTTACAGAAAGAATATGATTCGTGTTTTCTTATACAAGCAAATTTTGAATCCAAAGCGCAAGAGATAGATATTCATTCTTCCAGATATCGTATACCAAATGTTTTGTTTCAAAAAGGTTTTCCTCAGTTAAGACATCCTATATTTTCTCTAAATTTAAGATTAATTCTATACAGGAAATATTACATACATCATTTCACGAAAACTTACAGAACGAAATCATCCAAATATTGATTGTGCTGCAAAACATACCCCCACAATATAATGTAGCAAAAAGTATCCACATTTACGGGTATAATCTGGTAACAAAATAAAACATCTCGATAAAACGGCAGTTCTAATTTTGAAATATAATTGATTCGCCACGCTTAAAAGGGGAATTAGAAAGCCTAATTGCCTGCAAAATTGGAAAATGAGGTAAATTAATGATAAGGTAAACGGAATACGTTTTTATTTATTCCTAACCGTACTGTGGTAGCTCATTAGACTCTGGAATGTTTCAGTCAGCAAATATATAGTGAGAATGATTTAATTTGTATTGAGGCATATTAACCTTTAATCTCAATTGTAATCAAGAAGTAATTCAACAAGGATTATCCACTCCAAAATTGTATAAATGTTTTAGCCCAGGAAAGTCTATTTATTATTGTAAAACGTCAAGAAATAAAATCGCTAAAAACGAGTTTACAATTTTTTTCTAGGTAAGGAAACAAAATAGTATCATTAGAAAAGTTCTTGAATGAGAGGGAAAGTGAGTGCGATCACTCACATTTCGCGATAATGGTCAATGATTAATTCAAGGATCGTATGAAAAGAATTCCTCTGTAATCCATAATTCTCTGAGAAAATTCTTTTAGGTAAAATCCCATGTACTGAAGTTAAAATGATTACCCTTCATCATTTATTGGTTCACCACCGAACTATCTAAGAAGCACTTAAGTAGGTTACTTATACCTCAAGCCTTTGTTTAGAGCTCGTGTTCTCTAAAACTTAAACGTCCTTTCTTGCTGTTAAAGAGCTTATTGCTTCCAGTCAAATTGTCAGTATTTCAGATAAAATACTCTATAAATATGACATGATGATAATTTGTCGGTACTCACTCGGAATGGTGCTTTTCGAACCGCGGAGGAATTTGATTAAGGTCCAAATTCTGCCAGTGTTTTAACATGAGATATAAATCTGGAATATCTTGAATCAAACACTATCGCCGGTCTTAATAATAGTGTCCACTCAGATCCTTAACCGCTCAACCCTTTACTAGTTACCAAAACATTTTGCTTTTCATAGATGGCACCACCAATCGATATGGTTAATGATATGGCTAAGACCATTGTTGTCATTGATCTTATTATTGAAAGTAATGAAATTTACTCTCTAATATTTGAAATAATATGAATCTTTGGTCAATTATTTGTCACTAAACCAATGAGGAAACTTTTGATTACTTTATCTCGGAATTTCAATTTCTATCCTATTTTCTTCCTGATTATTGTCGAGGAATTGGTTTGTGATTTAGGATGGTGTACGACTTCTTACGGAAATGTCACAGTTTGATTTCGTTTGATAGTTAACAAAAGATCAGTGTTATAATTAGCTGTAATTAAGTGCCATATTATTGACAGAATGTGATTAAGTACATACTTTAGAAGAGATTGTTTACTACACTTGTCACACAGTATTTACGTTGCCGATCAATAATTATTGTTTTGGTGCTATAATTACTGTTTGGTCAATACCAAATTTTTTTCATTACTGATTATATTTTCTAATAAATTTAAGAGTGAATCGAAATTTGCTGACATTGGTTAAAACTGATCAGGCTTCCCTATCACGTTATTTTTTGTTTACAATAAGCAGCAAATATGCAAGATTCGTACGATATAGAGTTTAATCAATGTTTATCTCGAGCGGAGGAAATTATAACGAAAATGGAGGATAAAGAAAGTAAGATAAATGTTCCAAGTCCCATTTCTTCCTGTCGTCCATTGATATCTATTGATGGTTGATCAATTTTAGATCAAAAAATTTGTGCCAAATGGATCGAAAGATTACTCAAACTGCAGTCTAATGATTTGGAAGTCAAGAGAAACAGAAATGAATTTTTTAAGTTTTTGATCCAAACTTTAGAAGAAGGAACCTCAGGAGAAACCTTTCTACCTACCGCCGACTTTGGTACCCTGCCTCTCCAAGATAAGGTACTATGTTGAGCAAAGATACTTCAGCTGTGAGCGATGATGCTTTGGTTTTCTAAGTTTACGTACAATCTTATCCTCGATTTTCATAGTACTTGTGGTAGTGTATTCTCTTCATTGGGTGAAAATGATAAAAATTTATGAAAGGAACTGGAATGAAGCAGAACGAATTCAAAATAACATTGATATCATACTAATTCATATTAATGTTCCAAATAATCCAGTTCCGTTTATTTTTTTATATTCGCTCTCCATTATAACTATTTTAATACAAATTGCCAGATTTCTGAGTGACCAGAATATTTCTAACTTACTTCTCCAAAGTGTTTAAATGATGGGGGAGATCAATTATAGTAAAATAATGATAAAATTGCAATTGGCACAAAGTATGGATTAGGTACCTATTGTACATACCTAGAACAAATCAGAATTTTTATAATTCATCATAGACAGTCAAACTGATTTGTAGAAGGTATTCCATTCCTGTAAAAAATATAACTTTAAGGTAATGTGTAGTTTCATCAAAACAATGAGACTTCCTCCATTTAGACCATTTTATTCAACAAATCACATACATATTAGAGGCATTAGGCTGTATTTTGTGCGAGACCTCACTCACCTGTACTTATTAATTTATATGATGAAAATGCAGCAGCAAATACAGAATGAGAAACAAAAACAGAACTGTCTTTTTAAAACCAACTGGAAACAAGGTTTCTGAAAAGGATGTAGTTAAAAAAAGGAATGGTACTTTGTTAATCAATAGTAACATTGAGTTTGCAATTCATAATGTGAAAGCACATTAGAATTGCAAATAACTGTTATGTAATTCTACTAAAGAGTTAATGAGGAATTGTTGAATAAAACAGTTTTGAACAACAAAGAAAAATTGTTTAACCCTTTCCCTAATAATCTGCCCAGAACCACCTGTACTTTAGTACAAGTGACATGGAGGTGTGTCTGTAGACGCTTACCACGGTTAAGGGGTTAAAGTATGGGCGGTTTATGAGGGAAAGGGTTAATAATCCTCAATATATGGATTATTAAACGTAATTTTTCTTTGTTGTTCAAAACTGTGTTTTATTCAACCATTCCTAGTGATGCCATCAAGATTCCACAAAGTGATGACCTCCCCGTGAATATTAAAATAGAATTTCCTTGAAAGGAGTGTTATCTTTTATACCTATTATTATTAACTATTTATAAATATTTGTTTTGTACTTAAAAAAATCCCTCAATATCAAACTCTGGTAGATGTTTTACAAAACACCTTTTTTACTAACTTTTACAGCACTTTCTAGCTATTCTCTTCAAGTCATTTTTAAGTGGTATCTTTAAGTGTTGCTAAGAAAAACATTTTGTCTGAAACTAATTAAATAGGATGAAGATCCAATAATCTTAAGCCACTGGTCTGATGACCGCAGAACTTACACATCCATAAAAACATTACCAAATTCTGGAGCAATCATATATATGGCTGTATCAAGTGATCCAGAGGCAGGTTGGGAAATACCAAATCCATATTGAAATATCAAGAGAAAATGAGAGGGAAACTGAAATGGATCCCATTACGAATCTTCCAGTTCATAGGGGTAACTTTTCTTTTGAAAGAGGGTATCTCATTCATGAAGATACTTTGATTTAGATTTTTTGCTGTAATTTTACCAATGAATAACATCAGTGTGAATCTTAATTATTCTTTTATTCCTTTATTGAAAATGATTAAAGTAATACTCAAGCTAAAATGGTGGAAATTAGTCTTAAAGTGCAGCTGCAGGACTGTTAATCATGAATCAGTCAACTGCTATTTTTAGATGCTTATAACAGTCCTTTGCCTAACTCACCTAATCCTCATTAATTTTATTCTACATTAACATTCAAAGATTATTTAACTTATTTTGTTTTTAATACTTATTCAGATAGTAAAGAATGGCAGAACAGTAAGAGTGAATATTATCCTAGAATAAGAAATAATCATTATGTGTGAAGACTAGGGTTTCAACCAGGAGTTCATTTGTTTAAAAGTTTACTGTCACAGTTAGACCAAGAGTGGTGGCAGCATTAAGACGTATAAAATGCTATGAATTCATCAACAACATTATCAATCAATACAATAATTAATGAAAAATACCCTCACCATTATCATTTATATAATTATAATATCCAGCAAGATTTCTCAGGCTGATAGCCCTTCTCAGCTACCAAGTCAGTCCTCACTAAGGCTCACTTAATTCCCACCTTACATCCACCTACCAGGCAGTCCCCTACTCCCACTCACATTCCATCATTGAAATTAACCAAAAATATTTGAACAATTACTAATTCTTTACAACTACATTAAGGAAGAATTCAGAATTCTAATAACAGACTTAAAGAGCTATCCTAGTAACTCTTTCCACTCCGCTATGCATCTTTTTGAGAAAATAGGTATTTTGTGATAATTATTTGCATCCTAAGTTTTTTATTATGGCTATGACTACTTCATAAAGAATTTGGTGTTTTGATTGACTTTTTAAAATCTTCCCATTTCTTACTGCTAGCTAATACCTGGAAAACAACTCAACCTAATTATTTATAATGGAAACACCATCTGTTTTCCTAAGCCTACCCAACGTAACAAGCTGTCTTCCTTTGAACTTTTTCTAACTTCTTTATGAGGAAATACCCATAATGATTCCTTACTTCTGTAGCATATTCTAAGATTGGTCTAACCAAGGTTAGGAATCCCAATTTTTGCTTTCTTACTGCAACCCTTTTAATTCCTCCTAACCTGATGTAGTGCCCCTCGTGCTTTCACCACAAAATGATGTTTTTCCCAATTCAATTTTCTATTCATTCTAACTCCCAAATATTTAGTGTGATAAGGTATAGGTATAATTTCTCCACTGGTTATTTATATTTAATATATCATATCATTTCATCATATCATATCATTTTATGTTGATTTTGAATGAGTTTAGAAAGATTTGGGATCATACTTATTCCTTCACCATTTCAATTTCACAATCTTCAAAGGAAATTTCTGGGGGAGCTGAAAATTCAATATTTATGCCCTCATTTCAGACTAACTGAAATATATTAACGTATCTGCTGTACAACTTCTATGCAGCATCACATTTTTCCCCATGCTTTAAGGCTATTTGGCATTTGATGTACAATTCACTATTTCCTTCAACCATCTTCATGATTCATTTATTTAATCTCATCAATAACCTTGATATGTCATTCACGTTCCTGAGATATATTTATTGGATGACTAAATTGCTCAAATATGATTATGAACTGATCTGAAACTTGAAAATCATAGAACTACACAGCATGATTATAACACTAAGAAGCAACTTTTTGACAGCCAAGTTAAAAATGTCACCAATGAAAAAACTCATGTGAAATAAATGCCAAAGTTCATCTTTTCTAATGAAACTGCAACTCAACTCAAGCATTATTGTAGATATGAAGAAATTTCAAGTGGATGCACTAAAATTGCTATGGTATTAAGGTAGTGGAATCTATGGAACAAGGGATATCAATATAATGGAGATATTGTTCACATTGTGCTTATGTATTCAAGAATTTTGAAACTTTCAAAAGTGAAGACAAAGATAAAAGGCATTAGACTTAGAAGTCAAAATTTTATGATGTGGGAACCTAAATACGTAATAGGAATAATGCATATGCTTTAAGCTACTTAATCCCTTAAGCACTTCATCCAGCACATTCACCAGGCATAAATTATCCATCATAACAACCACATTCTTCTCGGCTCAGCATTCATTTGGCATCTAAGTCATTCTGCTAACATACATCCTAACCTGACATTCAAACCAGCATTAAGTAAGCCCTTACATAATGCTCTTCACAAGGACATTTTTACATTACCCAATACCCAAAGATGTTATAAGTTCATTACTTGTTTTAAGGATGATGAAAGATGAGTTTGTTAATAACCAGAATACTGTCAAATAATAAGGAATGATTTTGGAAGAAAAATTTAGTTTACACATTTCCACTAATATTTTTATGTAATCAAGATCTTGAGATAGAAGGAAATCTATAAGTTTATAGGATGGTTGCTGGAAAATGGTGTTTCTGTTCTGATAGCTGCAAACACCTTTCTTTTACTATCAGTTGAATTAATTACATTTCAGGTCATGTTCAGCAGTCCACTTTCCAGTTTGGTTGGACTGAAGCTAAAAAGTTTCCCATGATCAACTGAAGAATATTTATTATATTCAATCCAAAAAGTCATTAAATTTCAGTAACTTTCATGACGTAAGAAATTTCCAACCTAAAATACATATCTATGCTATTAGTAAATGCCAAGGTATATTTGTTGACATTACAACAATTTCTTTTATTTCTAACACTTAAAAGTAATGTAATGAGCAATATGAGAGAATAATTTCAAAATTTTGGTTCCTTAAATGCTGTTAGTTGTTTAGGGGCATTTTTACTCAAACACATGATTTCTTACTCAAACATGCTCATGTTGTCATTCTTCATCAAATTAAAAGAACAAGTAAATCAGAACAATACGTTGAAAACAATGAATTGAAGTGCATGTCAGCAAATGTTTAACAATCTAAGTCCAATGAAAGGGTAATTGGCAATTTTCAAATCTGTCATCATTCTCTTAGTATGAGTAGAAATTGCTCTTTGGACCAAATTGAACCAACTGAATACACAGTTTATATACTAGTTAATGGATACAAACAATATTAATTATTCTGATAAGGTAAAGCTTCTCTCTACATCATTCTTAATTCTCCAAGAGAACATTCTAAACACAAATTCTAACTGAACCAAATAATCCCTTTAAGAGCAAAGTAGTAGAAAAGAAAAAAGAGAAGAATAATATGCCCCGAGTGTATGTGAAGAAGAATCGGAAAAAATAAATTAAGGTGAGTAAAGTGCAGAGAAAATTAATCCTATAAATATGCCGAGTTACTCTCATGGCTACAAAATTATATTTTGGAAGTGAATGAAAAATGTTAAAGAATGAAGTAATAATAGAGGAAATTTGAGAGAATTGACAAGAGAGAATGAGAAATGTGACAAAATATAGAAGTACAATTATAGATTGACTGAATATTGAAAGTAGTACTTGAAGTCATATGATCGTATGGAAACAGTTCTGAAGAATTTGAGGAAAGAAGAAGTGCTGAAACTATAAAGTAAATATAGAATGAATGTATAAACAAATAAATGCAGTGAAGTTGTAGCTGGCATGGGGATTTTAGAAAATTAAAGCATGGGGGAAATTGCTGCGAAAGAGGGAGACCTTAGGCATTGATGATACATTGAATGGTATATAATGGTGAGCTGAACCTCACTTAATCTGTAAATCACATCTTCAGTCATCCCCAAAGATTGAAAAGTGCTAACATTGAGATTGCATACAAAGAGAATTATAATGTAAAAATTATAGAGCTTAATGAACGGGAGGAAACGAATTTTAACTTGATGCAAATTCTATTTCATGCACTTGTGGAATAAATAAAATATTCATAAGTTTGGGAAGATCTACTGTTAGCTCTGGTTCAGAAATACCAAGCTTTGTTTATATTCTGTGAAAATGGGGATAAAGAAATAACCATCAACCAATTTCAACTTGAGTATGATTTGTATTTTTGCACATTTATTATATACAACATTGTGAGGTTTGAAAATGCAAAACAAATATATTTAACGCCTTTTACGACCTTTAGGCTTGTGTATCCTCTGACCTTTACCAGCAGACTTAGGACCACTTTTCTTTGCTTTCATTTTACCACCCGAAGCACCACCAAAAGCTGACTTTTTCTTTCCTCCTTCTCCCTTAAATTTGTTCCCTTTGCCACCACCCTTCCGTTTGCTTTGTTGGAACGTAGTCCTCTTTTTGCCTCCCTTTTTCTGGGTTTTCTTCTCCTCTGATCTCCTGCAATATAAATATGATTAAAGCAATGAAAGTAAATGAATTATATATATTAAATATGCATAAGAACCATAATGATTTTAAAACCTTCCACCACAACATTTAACTTAACACAATAGAAAAAATTAATATGGGCCACTCTAGGAGCACTGCTGTTGGTGCTTCCATTAAGGAACATGAGTCCTTTACGAAACCTCTGATCTTTCCAGGAAGAATTAATGGATGTTTTCCGATTTCTTAATTAAAGTTTATTAAAATAAATTTAATAAAATAAAATAATAACTATGTTACTTTATTCAGACAAGATTGAGACCATCATGTCTCTTCTTACATCTAACCCTTCATCATATGAAGTTTAAAAGAGATGTGCAAAGAGAACTACTTTGTCGGTTTAATAACCTAAATTAGAACATAGGAAAAAATACAACAGGAAAACATCCACAAGAAGGGGGATGTGAAAAACCTGCAAAGCCTACAGATAGGTAACTAAGTTTTAAGAAAAAGACAGGTTAAATCACATCTGAAAAGCAAACAAAACAGATAAATTATTTCATAGACATAATAACTACCAATAAATTGTCAAAAATATCAGAAAAGAATATTACGATATACAATACAACAGTTCTAGAGAGGTTAGTATCAAGATAGCAATAAAAGTTCTAAGAGTGAAGATAAGAAAAATTAAATATCATATCAATATAAAATATTGTATGAATATAAGCATATTTTCACCTATCCAGATAAAGGCTTGTCAATGAGTAGAACATAACCAATAACTAAGCAATTGGGCTCCCAAATAGCCAAGAGACTACTGACTTTAGTGAAAGTGGTCAATTCCCAGTGGGGGCCAACATGCGAAATGACATAAGCTGTCTAAGCACTTTAAACAATACTACTACTACAAATAAGAAATTACTATCTAAACTAAATACAATTATATACATATATAAACAATATAATAATATATACAAATGTTACATGATACAGCAGACCATAACCGGGTATAGGGGTAGAGGACAAAAAAGGTTTTTAACTAACTGACAGCAGAGTGCATTAAGTATTGCAATCATAGTGGATTATGGGAGTGGGGTGGATTCTCATTATTTAGGTGCTGCTTTGTTGGATTAGAAAACTATTGTGGGTTTTAATTGTAAAGCTATAGATTGAGGACAAGTTCTTTATATCTGGAGGAACTGAGTTCCAAAAGTTGCCACTTGCTGTGATTGTAAATGATTTGTGAAACATTTCTGTTCTATGTTGGGGATTCAGGAGTTTCTTGTATTGCGGTCATGAATTAATCTAGGGACACAAATAAGGAATACACATATTGAAGAGTCCTTGTGGACAATCTAATCTGTAAGTAGAAGTTAGAATGTGTTACTTCTGATGTAATTCTAGTTTTAGAAGAGCTAACTTGGAATAAAATTCAGAAACATGATCATATTTTTCAACTCGAAGATAAACTTTACCAGGATAAAGGAAAGGAAGGTAACTTAGTAGGTTGTAAAACCTACGAAAATCCCAAAGGAATAACAAGTGTGAAAAATAGCGACACGACTGGGACTCGAACCCAGGTCTCCCACTTTCCGGGCAGGTATTCTAACCACTGAACTACCGTGCCGCGTCTCTCTCACACTGTTAAGGGAATGCTTTGTGAGCAAGACTGGCAGTCTCCACATAGTGGCACAACCTGCCGTCCGAGGTCCTCACAGAGGCANGAGTCCCAGTCGTGTCGCTATTTTTCACACTTGTTATTCCTTTGGGATTTTCGTAGGTTTTACAACCTACTAAGTTACCTTCCTTTCCTTTATCCTTGTGATTTCCTGGGGGGAAATAACCTCATAACACCGCTTTGTGAGCCGGCTGCCTCTGTGAGGACCTCGGACGGCGGTATTATGTGGTACATGTTGTGATGTGACAAGTTACCACTTGGTGTCTGCCTACTTGTAACTTATGTATATAATAACACTGAAACACTCATAACTAACTTCATCATCAAAAGCAATCGAGATAGATTCAAAAGTTTCTAGCCATCTAGCCCAACCTAAAACAAATTTAACAAAGTTTAAAATCTTTAGAAAATTTAGAAAAATAAAACAATCGAATGTAAGTTTTACTTTTCATATTTATAAATTACAATGGCTGCTAATTAAAGTCTTTCCATAATGTGGAAAGCAAACATTCAATCAGATTGCTTTATTTTCCTATAATCTTGCATGCGTCACATTCGTTTCCATGAAGTCCACCTCTGTGAATTTCACATCAATAATTTTTTTTCATTACAAGCTGCTCCACTGTTACACAAATGAGCCAGCGACAAAAAATGTGAGAAAGATGGAGTTATGTCATTATTTTCTTTTAAGATGGAACTGGAGACAAAACATGATTCTATAAGATACACTGCATGGAGAAGCTCATTCATGTTTGTTTATTTTCTACTTTGAGTTACCAAGATGAGACAATCAACAGTTGCAACTATCACAGAGCTTTTTATGAGCATACCTAAAAAACTACCCGAGTACTTCAACAACAATCAAATAATTAAAACTTAGGAATAAAATGTAAAGCTTCTAAAATCCAAATCCAATCAAAAGAAAGGCTATCACAATTGGGTTTATGAGGCTGAAGTGATGCAGAATGACTTTAATGGAAAAAGGAAATTCAGAAATTGAATTTAAAGATGAAAAAGAAGAATGCTGACATAGCTTGGAATAAAAGTAAAGCAAGACTGATGGAGGGAAAACTTTGTTTAGTTATAAGGTCCAGTTAGATCTGATGTAGGACAAGAATGAGGGAATAAAAAGTACAGTAAATATGTAGTCAGGCTGCAAAAGATTGAAGAATGAATGAAAATGCAGCGACAAAGAAAGGCTATGAGGCTGGGTGGGGATGGAATTTCTAGCAATAGATAGTTTAGAATTAATTATTATGTTATGTTAAATAAGTTAACGCTATAATGATCTAACTAACAAATCAAATAATCAAAATTCAAATTTAAAAACATGCAAGCTGAAATAAATACACATAGGTTGCTTACTCTTGATCCTGATTATAGAGTTCCGTGTTCACAGCTTTTTCAACATCTAGTTTGGGTTTCTTGTTGAGAATATTGTCAACTATGGACATGTGCGCCTTCTTTTCCAAGCCAGGATTATATACTTGAGAGTCAGCTTTCCTTTTCTTGATCATAGATGGAGGTTTGGCATCAGGTTTTTCCTTGGGCAACTTAGGTTGAAATTTTCCCAAAGATGCAGTGGAAGTCTTTGCCAGATGAGAAGCTATGTTCAGCTGAAGATGAAAAGAAATGCCATGAAGACTTATTTTAGAAAAACAGCTCCAGTTTGGAATAATTAACATAGCTCTACTTCTTTGAGAGGATATACTTCAGCTTCGAGAAAGAATTTGACAGTTAAACAACATGCAGGCTTTTCAAAACTTACGTGGGTTGAACTAGGATTCTCAACTGGTAATAATCCTATATTAGGAACTTTGATATTTTTTGAGCGAGCCAAATTTCTCAATCTTTTCAGTTCATTTTTAGCAACCCTTTCCTTTTTCTCTTCAACACGCTTTGAAAACTGATCTTCATAAGGATCTGCATTCTGAGGGACCTCCAAAACCCAATCTTTATCTCTCTGAACGGAAGCTCTTTTGTAACCATAAGTGGGAACCCATTTCTGTAAATAAAGAACATAGAAAATGAGTAAAATCGTTAATTTTCAGAATAAAATTATACGTCAAAATTAAAAAGATAAAACGAATTACATAGAAAACGCCACTGATTTTAAGAATTCATACCTGTACAACATCATCCCAAACAAGCTTGTCCTTCTTCTTCTTAATGCCCTTTTCCTTAGCATACTCTTGCCATTTGGTTAAAGCCTTGGGTTTCGGTATACGTTTCTCTCTGGGAAGTGCAAATGTTGAGGGTGGAAGCTTCACAGCGTAAACTTCATCTACTTTTTCTGTGGGTAGTTGCCATATCTTGTTTATTATCAACTGCGTATTGTCTCTGGCCAATTCCTTTAGATAATTATCATTATCTTCCCTGTTAAGAGAGATTAATTATTAGTGAAGATATCAACCAGTAAATCGATTTTTCATCGTCCTTTCTCATCATACCTTAGTCTCTTGTGGTCTAAATCGTTTTTGTCCACAGTAATTAAATTTCCTAAGTCATACTCTAAGTCAAGTGGTTTATTTACAGTGATAGGTTTATACTTTTCTGCTTCTTTAGCAGCTTTTTCCAACACTTTAGCGACGATATCCATACTATCCGTCACTCACGGGACGATGCACAACGTGGGTGATACTTAAAGACAGTTTTCGTGAGCTGAGGTTAGCCGCTGAGGTCGTGTTTTGCACGATTTCGTCCTCGTGGCCATCTAGCGGTCGAAATTTGAACTACCTTCTCTCCGTAGCGCTGTAGCCGCCGTAGCGCCGTAGCCAATTCTAACCATCGCGGGAGCGGAGAGAAGGAATAAGCTATATCTCTTTCATAAATTGTACCAATTTAAGTTTTAGACAGTTTTGAATTTATACAGCGTATTTATTAAAAAAAATAGATTAAATGCGGGTATTCATCGACGAAAGAAAGTATGTCCAGAATTGTGGGTCTTCCTGTAATGCTCCATTTATTAACAGTTTGTGTAGAAATTTTGACTATTGATCTACATATTTGACCTACAAATTGATCCGTTAAGCTATTGTATCATTCAGTTTTATCTTCCGAAGCTTTTAATAAGTAATTTCAATTTTCTTTGGATAACTCGATAGTACCAGTAATAAATGCATGTTTTGATCATAGTAGGCTGTGAAGTTACAGATGGTTGCAGAGATGACACGGTTAATAAATAGGTCAAGCGTCACTTCTGGACGATTTTTGCTACCTCTTCTTAAATTCTATTAGTTCTCGTAGCCAAAACATCCCTCAGCCTAGAGAAAATTTCAGGTTTATTATCACCATTTCAAGAAGTATGGAAGCTGTTATCTCAGAAATCCATCGTACAATGTAAATATGTTTTACTATACAAGTAAATTGTGATCACCCAAGTCAGCAGATAACAAGCCGACCAAATTGGACTATTCTCTTCGTCATTTATGGAGGTTAGCTTTTCATTGTTTTCATTAAACATACCTATAAAAGTTACTGTCTGATTGTAAGAATCTGAGAAATCAAAATTTGGAGAGTGAAAAACCAATATTGTTATAGTTTACCTCAAAGTTCGGTTTTAGGCATAGCCTGGACTCAAACCCAGATCTCCTACTTACCGGGGGGTTGCTCTTTCCATTTGAGCTACCACAACAGCACAATCTCTCCTTCATTTTTGGAGATGTATCCTTTGGAGCACACTGTGCCCCACACTAGCCTCAGAAATCGAAGGAGAGATTGTTTTGCTGTGGTAGCTTAGTTGGAAAAAGCAACTGTGCAGCAAGAGGGAGATATGTGCTCAAGTCCTGGCTATATTAATTTTACCCTCCTTCATTTATTTCTCAGAATCCTATAATGTCAGACAGTGACACATCTCAATCCTTGTGATCCCTGCTGGTGAACTGAACGCCAGAACTTTAACTATATTATCAGTTGGAAAAACAAGATCAAGAAATCTCATTAAAAAATTGTGTATTTGTACAAGTTTTGAATTAAATTTAATATTTAAATATTATAACTGTGTCATTCCACCAAGTATCACTGGAAACCATTAACTTTTTTGGGTGATGGTTTTTAACTGCTTTTAAATGGGAAAATCAAATGATTATTTTATAATCCAATCTGTGTCATTGGGAATAGTTTTGTGGGGTACAAGTTGTGGATATGGAAGACAAAAGCTTGCATCTTGCAGCCCAGAATTGGAAGGCTTGTGAAGACTCAATGCTGAATTAAGCTCATAATGAAATTACCCAAATAAGAAAATGTCAAGTCTGGCCAATGGAAGCAATTGATTGAGAGATTGAATCAATATTTTGGCTCTATGTTCCTTTTCATTAATTGTATGGTCTGATCCTTATCATAATGGATGGATTTCATATTATAAACTTTATTCAAGTTTCGTTGGAAGTTACTGAGTTAAGTGTATAAGTGCATTGTTTACTTGCAATCCCACAAGAAAAGGAGGAGCTGTGGTAAATATAAAGTATTTGTGAAGAAAAATCTTATATTCTGGACCCCTTTGTTTAGGAGCAACCCTATGATTAGATAAGCAGACAAGGCGAAATTATACAGGAAATATTGGACCAAGTTCTGTGCAGCCTCGCTAAACATTTCCTAACCCATGAATCCCCACCCACTCTTCTTCCCCTCCGACCCCCTCCTTGCTATTTAAACTCTGTCCTATGATACTTCTGTATCTGATGATGCTACTCCGGCAGTGAAACCGGTCGTGTTGAAAATATACCGTGGAAAATCAACAAAGTCTTTCTATTCTTTTTTCAACTACCATGGCTTTCCACAAAGTTACAACTGACCATTTAGATTTTATTTTAACCATATGATTTGTTTACTACCAAGAGCTACTTCATATCTCTCAGGAGAACGAAGCAAGTGGCTAATTGGTATGTAAATTATTATTCAAATACTGTTTTCTTTTGCATGTGCTTATAAATCAAAATAATCCACATATTTTGAAGACTCTGGGTACCCTAATGAGCCTTGGCTGCTAACATCAGTAGCACACGCTGAACCAGACACCCAGGAATCCTGCTTCAACAGCTGTCATATGACAGCAAGGAATTGTGTGGAATGCTGTATTGGAGTGTGGAAGGAATGGTTCAGGTGCTTAAGATGTGATTGCACACTTCATTACACTCCTGAGCGATTTGGTATGGTTTCTATATTCCAGTTGATATTTTGAGCCATCATTATTATCATAATGCAACATTACAAAATCATTGCATCATAAATGCATGAGCAGTTTTGCATCACATAGCTCTGTACTGCAGAGTCCTATTGCCCCAAAATATCCAGATAGAAGATGAGGAAATAATTGCAGATGTTGCTGGGGTCATGAACATCACAAGAGAGGGAACAGCATAAGAATATCTGTGGTAATTAATCACTTTTCTTAAATAAGAACATAGAAATGTTGTCTATACTTTTACATCCTCATAATTAGTTTCCTTGAGTTTTCCATATCCTCAGTATTTCCTCATTAAAATATATGAACTGTCTATTGATTTTTTATCTTTTTCATTATTATTTTAACTTTCTCCTTGTCTTTCCTTCTTATTTACATGAGATCACTGTATACTCCTTGTTTTATTTTTAAACTATTCTTACCTCCATCTTTTCCTAGGTAGCTTATGTATTTTTAACAATTATCATTGTATTATTTTATTGTTCATGTGTCATTCATAGTTTTTTTATTGTGAACTACTGTTAGTGAACTTTCAGTGAATCCTAGTGACTATGAAAAGGTGTAATTGCTTATTTTTGTAATGAGTATGTGTTATACTGTTAAAAAAAAAATTATTGACGTCTCGTATTTTTGTTTTCGAACTATTGATGGTGAACTTTTAGTTAATCTTAGTGAGTAAGAGAAGTGCAATTGCCAGTTATTCATGTATGGCATATTTTTTATGCTGTTCCTTTTAATGCTTCTCTGCATTTACCTTACAACTCATACCTAGTCATACTTAAGTTATTGTTCACTTAACTTGTTGGGCACTTCATTTGCAGAGTATGTTATATGTGTTTGTTTTTGTAATATGTTTTCATTTCTAGACTTTGACAAGGATACTTGTTTTTGTATATTTTAGCTATTACTCTCAGTAGGTTTGTGCAGGTTTTTTACACCCTCTTTTTTGTGTTTTCCTGCTGAGGATATTTTTTCCTACGCTTCACTTATATTTTTTAAATCCACAACTGAATTTCTTCCATTCAAGATTCTATTTTTTCTATTAATTAAAATTATATTATAGCACATACTTTGAATTTATGCTGAGGAAGTGTCAAAATGAAGAGGATCTAGTAAAGTTTAATTTTCAATGAAAGTTAAGACTCTATTTATTTAAATATTGTCTTAAAGGAGAAATGCATGTTCATTATCACAGATAATGGCTTTGACATACTTGTATCATAACAGGGTGTCCACTATCCAGCCATTAAGAAATTCCCTGAGCTTTCCAGGGAAATATTCTCATTTTTCCCATGTGTTTCACACCCACAAATAAATATAATTTTGTCAAAATATTAGACTTGCGGTGATTATTACGCACTTATGATAGTAAAAATGGTGACGAACAGTTTATTGGTTCATTATGATATTGTTTAGGTATCAGAGCTGTCCCTAGACACAGACAAGTAGGAAGGTTGCCCAAGGTGTGAAGTTTTGAGATCAATGAAATGATATATATAACTTATGTTGCCAAAATATTCAAGTAAGATGCAAGGAACATCATAGAGCTCTACTGAACAGAGCCTCCTCAAGAAACCACTTTGCCCATCATCTCCTTGAAAACAATCATTTTTCCAATTTCACTCCTATGTAGGAATGAAAGATTGTACAATCCTTCATTCTTCTGCTAAAAATATATTTGTGGAAAAGTATTAATACTTGAAATATTAAATATAACTAATTATTTATATTTAATATTTCATTTAAAATGGAATTTTTAATTGAAATCTTGCTAGAGAAAATTAATTTTGAAATCAAATTATGTTAGATTTCACTTAACATTTATAATGTTCATCATTTCAGTTTTATGAACACTTACGTACTATTCTCATTGTTCACCAGAAAGTTTTAAAATGTCTCACAAGCACAGGAAAGTCATTTCTTGAAATTAGAAGTTAGAGAAAAAACAAAATAGTTTCTATACACTATAAAACAGAAAGTAGCTACTTTCTGTTTTACCCCTGGTAACTATAGTTACCAGGGGTAACCATATATGACTCCATACATATTCAAATTGGGTATGTCTCCGCTTAGGGCTGTAACTGGCATGGTCTGTCTCTGTAATTATAATAACTTATAAATCAAATACTATGCTCTGAGAGTAAATCCTTTGACAACTGTGCCCTGGATTAAGAATTTCACATTCAATTACCTAAAATTAACAATTTAATTAGCTGATAAACTGGCAAACTTAATATCAATGCCAAATTCCCTTTTGGCAATTGTCCCTCTGATAATTACGAAGTACATCTAATTATTTAATTAGAATTTTAGTAGATTTTAGAACAGAGTAACTTAAGTTACTCTGTTGTAAAATCGATCTCATCATGGATGTATCTCGTAGTTTAATTATCCGTTTATATTTGACGGAAAAGAAACTTCATAACTGATCAGTTATTTGGTCTCTCGAGAGACCAAAGAATATCTTCTCCATAACTGAGAGACCAAAGAATATCTTTCAAAGGTTAAAATCTTTAGCATGACTGTGTGAATTAACCTAATCTATTGAAATGCACCTAATTCTTTTTCACGTTTCTATATTTTTCTAAACTAAATGAAAGTTTGTTTCGTATTCGCTATTCTATAGGTAGCTGCGGTGATGTTGTTGGGCGTTGAAATCTCTTCAATATTGTTGATCCTAAAACGTAATATAACAAAGTTAGCCTTGCGACTTATGCGTCTTGAGTAATACTAAGTATCGAAAATAACTTTCTTTAAAAATCGCTAGTGTTGATCCACTTTCTGGTAAATGGACGGACATTTTCATGTGATGTTTCTACACCAAAAGCAAATTCAAAACATTTAAATCAGGGTACCTGCGTAAGTTGGTGAAGTAATGCACCCCCCCCCCCCAAAGCAACTAAATGTAGGGTTTCCAAAGCTAAAATACATCTTTACACAACCCCCTTAGTTTTTTGTAGCTTCAGTTGTAAAGGTAGATATTTTTTGATTAATCAGTTACATTTGATAAATTTTCATTTGTTGAAAATGTTGAGTACCTGTAGCTAGATACCGAATTGAATGATTAAGAGGAAATTCTATACGTGCATATAATGCATACAGTCATGCTAAAGATATTAATCTTGGAATGGTTTTCTTTCGTCCCTCACTTATGGAATTTATTTCTCGTCAACTATAAACGGATAGTCAAATTACGATATACATGCAAGACGAGATCGATTTCAGAACAGAGTAACTTTAATTAGATGTACTTTGTGATTATCTGAGGGTCAATTGCCAAAACTGCTTTTTTTCTCATCAAGGAGCTGTAACCATTTTAAGCATCCGGGAGTATGAATATGATAAATAGTTGCGCTGGAGCTTCAGCCCACAGAAGCCTTTATTGGTGTTTGCTAAGCAATTTCTGGGAATTCACGAAATTATGTCACGGAGATTTAAGTGACTGATCACGGTTTCCGTGACTCGTGTTACGTCATGCATTCATTGTTAAATGTCAGCAACCACCGCTAGGTGTAGCGATCTGTAAGCGTCATTTCGTCACAAGCAACTTTCGTTTCGTTTTCTGCGGTATCACATGTGTATACAAACTCTCAGGTGAGTAGTTAATCTTTCATTTACTTATACGGTTGTCATGAATTTAATTCAAATCGTGCGAAAAAGGTGGTTTATGGTCTTCATGCCTCAATGACCAATTCTTTTCTTTAATCACCTCCAGAAGGTCCTTTTATGCAAGATGGGATGGGTGGATGTCTGAGTTTGGACAACGAAGAGGCCAAAGCGCGGAGGAGGAGTGAAGAAATAGACAGGCAGTTAGGAGAGCTCGCCAAGCAAGAAAACAATGTCATAAAAATATTACTGTTAGGTACGGAAATACGGTTGCTGATTACTTAAAAAAATGTTAAGCAAGTATTCAATCCAATATTGACATATTGTCAAACTAACGACCTCTCAGGCGATATGCTTAGTTTTTTAGGTTTGTGTGGATAAAAATACTTGAATATTTTTTATAGCTGTCAGTTAGTCGTTCAGACATATAAGTGATTGTTATACTAGTTTTTCATTAGAATTTACTGACTATAAATGTTTAATAATGACTAAGTGAATATGACAGTCACTGTTTAGGTCGGTAAATGTTAAAAGTAATTGTTTTACATTGTTCCTGAAATTACGACCATGTAGGTGCTGGAGAAAGTGGTAAGAGCACCTTGGTGAAGCAGATGAAGATAATACATAGTGATGGATTCACTAAAGAAGAGCTGCGAAGTTTTCGTCCAACTGTTATGGATAATCTTTTATCCTCCATGAAGTATGTTTTGAATGGAATGGGCTTGCTTCGTATTAATCTCCAGTCTGCAAAAAACAAGGTATGTGACATGTAAATGTGGTTTTATCTATAAAAATTCAAAAGGGTTTATAAAAGAATTTGCTGTTGTAAACCTCCTTACCAATCTAAAGCCTTCTGTTCCCAGACTTTATCTAAAGAAAGTAAATCTTACATTGGAGTTTACTTAAATTTAAACAGGAGTGAATTCATATTATCAAAGGCATGAGATCAGTAACTGGATTGAATACTCCATAATAATTACTTAAAGTAAAAATAGAAGATTCATTTTCTGTTGATAAGATGCATTAAAAACAGTTGAAAATGTAATCACTATAATTTTGCTATAAAATAAAATATTGAATTTTGAGTCGCATTTCCAAAAAATGCAGTATAGTATTATAGTATTGCTTTTAATACTATTTGTAAGTTTCTCAGAAAATCTATTTTAAGGACCCATTTTGCATCAGTCAGTTAGCCCCTCTTGTTTCCAATTATAAATATCCTATGTATCCCAGGTGGTTTTTTATTGATGTAAAGTTTTGACGGACAAGTTTTAGAAAATCAATTTCTGGAAAATAATACTGAATGCTTACTGAAAGTGTCTTTGAATCTCAGTTGCCTTTAATAATAACATCAATTTAATTTTTGTATAGAGTCCTATAAATTTATTTATCATTGATGTTTAGAAAAAATACCATTCAAAGCTCTCTTCTATTATGGATTTTCCCAACACATGCCTAATACAGAGGAATTTGTTATGTGATAATAAATGGCTGTCATTGATCCTTGATGGGGGTTTAGTAGGCTGAAAAGTTTGTTTATAAAACACTGGGAATTTAAATCCTTTAACTATGTAGCTTGACATACTCTTTCTTGAAGTATTACAAAGGTATACTATTTATAATTCATGCACCTTTCTTCTAAGTGGGGGTCCCAGTATTAACTTTTATTAATGTGTGTTAATTGAGAAAAAAGTAACTGTTTCTTAAGTTCTTGTCACTGGTAATGATAGTTGTCTATGCATATAAACTCTAAATATTAACTCATTATTAATATGTTGGCTTGTAGGTTTGTGACACATAGATATCTTGATCTTGGCATATTTATTTTGAGCTTCAAAGTACAGTCAATGGAAAACATGTAACAAAACCTGTAGAGTTCATTGTGCTTTTGATGTATTTCCATAAAATTCTGCCATCGTTTTTTAGTGTAGCAAAGATTTCTGTCTTTCATCAAACCAACACACTTTTATTTTATTTCATAAAATTAATTTCAAACAATTTTATTTTATAGATTTAAATGCCATAATATGCTCTATTCTGCGTTAACTAAAGGATGCAATTTTTTTTTCTACTTTGACACAAGTTTGATATATTGCTGGTGGGGATTGGGATTTAATTACTTTCCCATTCATTTATGTTGTTTTATAATGTTTTTATGTATCCATAATATTTAGGATGATTTTCCGTTTGCTGATTGTTTTTTGCATTTGCCTCTAATACTACAGTTCTTAAATATTCATGGGAACCTAATGTTATTCAACTAATAAGATATCCTCACTTGTGAAATGTGCATAATTATTATCTTTGGCTCCTTTGTACCATAATTTCCTATTAATTTTAATTTAACCCTTTCTCTAAATTTAAATTATGTTATGTATTTTATAAGAATTAAAATATTGGAAGAGATGACTTTCAAATTTCTCTAGTTTTATTGAAAAAGCTTCCACTAAAAAAGTTCAGTTGCATACATGTCTTTATGTATGCAATAATTTTTTGTGTAGTCTGTGGGGTTGTCATTATAAGTGTCATATAAGTGCTATTGTATTTAAAATTAGTTTCTTCTATTTTACAGGCTCATGCACTGGCTATACTATCCAGCACCAGTTGTTTCGACAAAGAGTTTTACATGATAACTGCTGTTGCAGCTGCATTACAAGCACTTTGGCAAGATAGGGGTGTTAGACTTGCAGTTGCTCGTGGTTACGAATATGAACTGAATGATTCTGCAATTTAGTAAGTATATTGTAACATCTTTTAAACATTGTTTAGCTTATAATTAAAGGGAATTATTATAATCAATTGTTGAAGGCTTTACTATGTGGAAATCCATAACAGGTAATCGAAGAAATAAAATTCACAAACACTTTTTTCCACTGTATGTTAAGAACACAACTGGTTTCAGCCAGGAATGGCCATCATCAGGTGACAATCAGATGATGATGGCCATTTCTGGCTGAAACCGGTTGTGTTCTTAATATATGGTGGAAAAAAGTATTTGTGAATTTTATTTCTTCGATTACCTGTTAAGGGAATTATGTTTATCAAAGGCTATTCAATAATCTATATTATAATTATGATCTAAATTTGGAATTATGTTAGATACATTTTTGAAAATGAAACATGGATTTTGCTGCATGACATTTAACCTTTTTCCTTATAAACGTTTCTCACTGAAGTTACAAAGTTGACGATGTTGTTGGAATATTTCTTACTTTGTTGAATGAAATTTTGTTACTAGTGTTTTTTAGCTAAATAAATGTGATGTTCCTTTTCATACTTTATATAATTTGATCTTAAAATTTCATTTAATTAGCATTATTTGCTTGGTAAAAAAAAATTTAACTTAGTAAGTTCCACTAGATATTTTTATTGCGACAGGTTTTAGCCACAGACGGCCATCTTCAGATGGAATATCTTGTGAAACTTACTAAGTTTAGTTTTTCTTTACGAGCTGTGGTAGCATTCCACAAAGTAAAGCCTTCCCTTATAAATTTTGTTTACTTTTTAGTTTATTTGAAAACATGGAGCGTATCTGTGATGATAAATATATACCCACCCCAACTGATGTGCTTCGAGCAAGAGTGAGGACGAATGGTATCATTGAAACTCATTTCAAGATCAATGATGTTATAATAAGGTATGTGAGCTTGAAGTTACCTTTTCACATTAATATGTTCTTTAGAATTTTTTAGTCTTTGAGAATCCTTGGGTTTTTATAAATATGATGGGGTATCTTTTATTTTCATATTCCTGATATATTATTTCTTATTCAGAGGCCAGAAGATGTTTGTTTTTATTTGCAGTCTCTTTTCTGAAAAAAAATTCCTTTGGCAAAGTGCATCTCTTTGTGGAGATAACGAATTGAAAATATCTTAATATTGTTAATTATTTTCTTTGTGAAGCTTCTCTTCTTTCTCTTGTTTTATTCTTGCTCATAATTTCCATCTGTTATACCATATAGTAATCTTATTCTGTGGTTATCTTTCGTGCCTTAATTCTTTCCTAGGTCTCTTGAATTCTTTTACTTGAAAGTCATCTATTTGGAATATGCATTCACTCATTCATTAAGTGCATAAGAATTATATTATTACATATACTGCATTAAGAATGCAGTATATTGTGAATTCATAGTAGAAAAAGTATTCTTGTCATTGATCTATGAAAATTGCTGTTTTGTCGCAGTTTAAGATTATATTTTTCAGTTAAGATCTTATCTGGAACATTAGTCTCTTTAAAAAGTGTAACTGTTTATATCATGTTTTATTCTTAAATATCCCTTGCTTTATATGAGAGCTTGGAGTAAAAGAAGCCTTATCATTTTCAGCATGTTTGATGTTGGAGGTCAACGTTCTCAAAGGAGGAAGTGGATATACTGTTTTGATGATGTTCGTGCCGTCTTATTTGTAGTCTCTTTAAGTGGCTACGATATGACACTTGTGGTAGGTACTTGTTTGAAAATTTCTTCTGATTATAAATAATAATGCACAATTGGTTTCCTTCACCACCCTTTCCCTCTTCTATCCTTAATAATCTTATCTGTGATTTCTTTTGTGTTCCAATCAACAGGAGGATCCTACTGTAAATCGGTTGGAAGAAAGTTTGACTCTATTCTCACAGATTATTAATAATCGTTTCTTCCGAGAAGCATCCTTTGTTCTGTTCCTCAATAAATTTGATCTCTTCCGGGAAAAGATTCTGTATTCTGGGAGGCATCTCAGACTGTATTTTCCTGATTACAAAGGTATTTTTAGATTTATATACTACTAGTTTTATATGATCAAGATAGCACTAAAGGTTCATGTACTGTTCTACGACAGACTGACACTTATATTAGGGTTACAGATACATCATTATTGGTGATTTCCATCTAAATTATGGTGAGATAGAATGAGAATTTTAATTACCTCAACTTTTTTATCAAATCCTTAATAAACCTTAATTTGTGTTGAAAACTGTGGACATGTATTTGATAAATCCTAAATAAATATATTATAATTGGAGAAACTTGACCGGATTATGGTAGAACAAGATTTTGAAAAGTGCTAATGCTGAAACAAAGATTTAGAGCAGCTCATGTGAAGGATTTTCTCTCTTACCTTAAACATTCTTAAATAAGAATTCATCTTAATTCTTTATTTTATATTTTACATTGAAAATTCTTAATTAAAGATGAATTCACCAAATGAGATCCTTGGGTATATTCCTCAATAATTTAGCTTACATGCAGAATTGATAAGATGCCATTAGGCTGAAAAAAAAGATTCTTTTTATTTTCAGAAATTTCAGTTATGCATGTGCAGGGCAGTTTGGGATAGATTGCTGTAGCTCTTAAGTACTGTGAAACCCCAGTTAATTGTCAAGTTATCTCTCAGGGGGACTACCTAGATTATGGTCTACCTTGCTCACCCAAATTTATTGGTAGCTAAATTTTGGCTCATGGCTCAGGATGCAAATGCCATTCAACTCATTTTCATGGCATCTTACTATTATTAATCGTTCTTAGAATAAATGGATTTTTAAATCAAGTTCCTTGAATCATTTTCATGATTTTAATCATGAAAAATGATAAGCTTTTGTGAAAAGTTGATAATTTATATCCACAATGTCTTTTCAAGAAGTATGGCTTTGTCCTAGTTCTATTATGAATTAAGATTTTTAACTTGAATTACACACAATATACTCTATTTAGAGCTATTTTATCATGTAATGGTTGGTTTTGGCCTTAACTTAGTGGAATTCCATAATAACAACACAATGCTACTCAGAACTATTTTGTTGTTCTATCCATAAATAATTTATTGAAACTGACATGTCCATGGGTTCGATGCTTAGCATCATCATCAGGCCTGATGATGATACTAAGCATTGAATGTAATCTTGTGTTGATACTTTGTTATCAATCATTTTTTTTATGAGTATTAGCCACCTCATACCAATTTTTGGAACAAATCATCTTCGTTGGTTAATGGGTTATCCAAACTGACTTCTATTTTTCATCATCTTACTCCTTTATTATATCTGATTATGTTTTGATTATTTGAAACATTTTCTAGGTCCAGATTATGACGTTGATCGAGCAGCTCTTTTCATTCAGCATAAGTTTGCAGTTCGGAATCGTACAAGCTCAAAAGTAATATATCCACATTTCACCACTGCCACAGATACATCAAATGTGCAAGTTGTATTTCAAGTCGTGGTTGACATGGTAATCAGAGAGAACCTTCGTCAAGTAACTCTTATCTGATCTCAAATTTGTATTTACTCTTGTCATTTTGAGGCAGATATCATGAGATTTTTCTCATGCAATTATGTTTTAAAAG
Source organism: Ladona fulva (assembly GCA_000376725.2). Taxonomy (NCBI): domain Eukaryota; kingdom Metazoa; phylum Arthropoda; class Insecta; order Odonata; family Libellulidae; genus Ladona; species Ladona fulva. Next base: position 889,095 of record KZ308213.1, on the reverse strand, counting down.
GATGAAATACTCTGCTTCAAGCAGAGTAATTAATTGGCTTTGAAAGTGGCTTTTGTAGCTTCTTTCAAGGTGTTTGATGTTAATTTATCCTTGGAAATGTCATGACATCTGAAGTAGTTAATCTTCTAGCTTAATATCCTGCCACCAATGAATCCTGTGAAGTTACCATAGAAATGTATCTCCAGTTTTAAAGAGGCTTTATATTCATATAACAACTGAGTTCTTCGTTATGTTATGGGTTATCTGGTTGAATGTTTAACATCAAGGAACATCCTGGAAAGCTCTAAATTAACTTTTTGCTCGTGTCATTTTTAATGGTATGCTGTTGAGTTAGAATTTTTTAATCATCTAAATGCACTATTTATTAATTTTCTCATTACTATCATTTTGAAGCAGATTCATGTCAACATCTCAATCTATAAGATTTCAGCGTAAACTGATTCCTAAAATGCATTGTTGTTTTATGACACCAGTCGTGGCTGCTGCATTTGCAAGATCTCATTTGCATTAAATGCAAACATTTTGTTAATATGCATCCATATTTTTACCTGGATCACTAATTTTAGGAATTCTATTTAAATTTCGACTGTGATAATGGTAAATTTAACTTTGGAGAGGGATGGTTATTTTCTAGAGCCTTGTAGTAGCACGTGAAGACTGTTATAATCATGTGATATGATTGTGTATTTTCAAAGCAAAATGTTAACGTGTATGTTGTTTGCATGTTTGTGAATTTTATCAAGGTTAATTTGGATACTAAGAATATATATTTACAGCAGAAGGTCTTTTTTGCTGGATATATCTTGTTTTTGTGAGATGTTAGTTTAATTGATGCCTTACATTTTAAGTTTATTTCTTCTTTCATATTTTATTTACACCTAATTATGAAAATATTATCACTTAGTTTAAAAACGTTATTAGCCCTGCCATTACTACTTTAGATTAATACAAATCAATCACAAGTTTACTCTTTGGATTATGTATAAGCTAGAATTACAAATAATTTGCAAGATCTAATGATATTGTTAAGCTCTATCCTGCTGAGAACCACTTTAAAAGGATGAAACTACTATTTCCTTGTATTGAATTCAGTTTAGCAGAAATGAGTTGCAAAAGATTGCTCCAAATACAGTAGCAAATACTGTTTTAAGTTAATTTATGCCATGTTAATATAAGTATCAGATTCCTCAATCAGCTTCTCTTAGAGTAGTTTATTAAAGGTTATACTATTTTTAAAAGAATTAACTTTATTGAAAAAGATAATAGGACTTCAGGTTCTGTGATTAATATGTATTCTCTATTAGTAATACTTTGACTTTTTCATTACATCCCAAAGTTTAACATTTTGTGTGAACTATAACTATTGCTTTTTATTAAAGTCATTATCTAAGGTTCAAATTCAAAGTTGACTGCTAAATTTACAATATGTCAGTTAAGCACAATTAGTTGTATTGCCTTTTTAACACTTCTGATTGAAAAATGAAAATTTAGTTTCATTGTATTAATGGAAAGGTCAAATTACTTAGGTAAATAACAGCCTTTAAGTATTTTTTATCAGAGAAGCAAGTTTCAGTGGTGCAATTTATTTCCATGAATTTGTTATGGCTTTATCTATCGCTGACTGATCTGTATCATTCCATTTGTTTTGATCATGACATCTTTTATTATTTTTACCTTAAATGGAATTCTTACTGTATTTACAGATTCTATGATTTATAAGCTATTTATAGTATTGTAGTATATTATAAATCACAGCAACAAGTATTATCAACTAAGAATTGATCATTGATAAATGATTACTACATTTCTCTACAAACGTATCATTTATGACTTTTATATACTTTCTCACCAAAAATATTTTCTGATATATTTGCACTTGTGTAGTTTACAGCAAAAGGCAAAATGTATGCATAGAATGACAGGTGGAAGTTTATAAAAACACAGAGGAGCCATATGCATTATTAAAAGATATTTTGTTTTGTGAACATTGTGCAATTTTACATTCCATTTTGCATTTATCAGTGAAAGGAATCTTTATTTTCATTTCAATTGTCATGTGTCATACTTAATGATATTGATGATGATGGGTTTGTGTAAAAAGTGTTTCAGTTGTTGTCAAGGTTTCATAGATACTGACTATTATTAGTTATGATGATGTTATTACTATTGTTAGTTAAGAAGATGTTTATGATGATTTGTGTTAATCTCATTCTGTAGTCTATTCCTCTTTAAATGGTGGAGGTGATACATTGGAAACTGCTCCAAAATGATTCTCTTATACTGTTCAGTTTGTTAATTACAATTGGGCAGATATATTTGCAGCAGTTGCATCGTCTCTAGCGAATTCCTGTTTCATTGTTGGAGAATCAATTTGTAATGAATGTTCACGTATCATTAATTTTGAATCACCATTTTAAATGGTAATACACTTAGTCCTTGATTCGTTTTATTCATAAAATGATAAAAGATGATTGGTAATCAAAGACAATTTTATGGACTTAACTAATTAATTTTGAGTTATTATAAATAAATTAATATCTATTTACTAAATAACTTTTTGGTTTGCAAATATTTGTGTTAAGTGAATTTTCATTGGTATATTGAAAAATTTTCCAGTATTTTAAGTAGTGGACTTTAATATAAGAAAAAGTTGTTTCATTTTCTTTGTTAGTAATACAAAATTGAGATAATTTAAGTAAGGAAGACAGACAAGGACTCAGTGTATCCATGACTGTACTAGCCCTGTGAGATAAGGTTTCTGTTTGATATGAAATGCTTAGTTTCTTCATTATGTTTGTACCTTTTTTGAGATTGATAGATGCAAAGGCAGGATAAGTGAATTAATTCCTATGTATTAACTTGTTAATATCAATGATTTACCTGTGAGATGTCTTAAGTTTTAGTTTTTCATCAAGTGCCTTAAGGAGTTAAATGTTTAAATTTCTCCTCATTGTCTGTCTTGTGATAATAACTGATATTGTATTCTAGTGTACTTAAATTTTACAACCTGCAAACATAGCATATTTTGTCAATTTTTTCCTGCATGTATGCAGTAATTCTTGTAAGGACTGACTGTTATGGAAGATGTCAGGCTTTTTATGTCTGAAGTCTATTGGAAACTAATTTTCTTGTTGGTGTATGTCTGCATTATATGTGCTGTGAAGCTTGTATGGGGTATGCAAGGATTCAGTTAATTTCTTTTTTCTAAATGATAGTCCCACCTTTGGTAACTTGAACTGCATAATTGTAATTTGTTCATGCAGAATGTTTGGACCATAGATTTTTGATGCCATATTTGAGTCAGAAGGGGTTATTTTGGAATTATTTGGAATATAAAGTTTATCATGCACTAGTTACATCATTGCAAGAAAGAATAGTTTATATGGAGAATTGCAGTAAATTCCTACCTATATTGGTTTAAGTATGTTTTCTTGTTCAAAAATGGTTTTAGTGCTTATGTAAGTTTTACTTGATTTACATAGGTATTTTTACCTTGTATTTTAGCCTTGTTAATTGTGAATTGTTCGTTTTTGTAATCTTTTGATAAAAATTTACATATCATAATCGAATATTTTTATAGATGTTTTTGAAAACGTGAAAGGCTGATATTTTAGAATGAAATGTATGGATATTTATCATGGAAGCTATGTTTTAAGCTATTGTGATATTGTAATTTGAAGTACATTTTTTGGTTTTCATTTATTTTAAAATTAATAAGGAAAAAATCTCTTTTTAGTTACAATGGGATATACATTTTTACTTTTAAATGCCCAATATTTGCACTGTTTAGAGCCATAAATTTACTTCAAAGTATAGAATTGATGTTTAATTAAGCCGTGGATATTTTAAATATCATTCAATTGATGATGTTTTTGCTGCTCATCTCAATAATTTCAATAAAGCTAAAGAAAAAAATGTTTCTTATTATTACACATGGAAATTTCTTCAGTCAAAAGTCTTGTATTCAGTGGAGCAATTAGGATTAGCTGTTTCATAACTCTTCTCATTTCAATGGTACATATGTATAATTTAATTTGATGTAATTTTATTATGAATCTCATAGAATAACTATCAGTCCATTCATTTGGCTTTATTTTAAAGTTTTGAGTGCTTTATTATTTTTGTTTTCATCTGACCCTATGTTTGCAAATTTTTTAATGACTTGTCTTGAGGATGACTTCCTAAAATACTCCTCGAGTCTTAGCATTTAGGAATGTTATTGATTAATTTGAGTTCAGAAATGGGACTCTCGGTATTTTATTCAAAGCATTAATGGAATGAACATCTTAGTTTGGAACTTGTTAATTTCAAATTTAATTGATCCGTTTATTTATTGGGTTTAAATTATTTCAATATCCACAATGTAGTTCAAAACTGTAAAACAAAATTCGCAATATAAATGAGTTATCCTAATGCTCCATTTTACATTTAAGCTATGTAAACGTTACATAGTTAAGTTCTTGTGGGTTATCTATTTCTTACTCATAATTAATACATACATGGTCGCATGTCTACTATCGTGTATGTTATATGCTAAAGATAAGGTAAGTATAGATAGGGGTGAATTTTTATTATGCAAGTACCAAATGGTTAATATAATTAATAAGTGTAATTTAAAATTCATGAAATTGTTACTCCAAGAAGTAAAGCAGGAGGGATTTACATCGAGGCGTTATCTTCAAGTTCTCAAAGCATGATTCGTTTCATATCATGCATTTATTTCACCTCCACTGCTAGCATTCTTTTACTTTTACCCTTCATCGACGAATAGTAAGGTGACCAATTTTTTTAAAATGAAAAGGAGAACAAAAATATTTAAGAAAAAAGTACAGCGTAAATAAATTAAACATTTTATTAATTCAAACAAAAATACACTAATTATGCTTACATTTTATTTAATTAAACGAGTATTTTTCCATTGAACGAATATTTTTTGTCAATATATCGGCATCTCTGAATACAGAGATTAACAGCTTAGTTTTAAAATATCGAAAAGGAGGTCACTTTTCGGGGAAGGACAGAACCTACAAAAGGACTGTCCTCGTTAAAGGAGGACGATTGGTTACCTTACGAATAGCCTCAAATAAGACTCTTTAATCATTCGCAGAAAAAGTAAATGGAAGAACTTAATGTAGTGAAAGAATTCTCGGTAATAAAAATGTTCTCACAAGAATAATATACTACTACGAATGCAATTCGATTTTCGTTCATTGACTTGGATAGCAGCATTTGACTAAATTGAAAACACTTTCCCCCGATTATCGATAAAAACTATGCCTTTATTAATTCGTAAATAGTATTAGGCCAGTTGTTAAACGATGAGCAAGATTACTTCAGTAGTGCAACTTATGTACCTGACTTGATACGACAACTATATTGACGTTTAACGGGTTTCTTTTGTCTCACGATACAGTCAATTTAATGTGACTATTAAGGTAATGCGATAAATGTGTAGGAAGGACATCCCGGTTACTCTTTCAATTAATAATGTTACATCTAAGTATTTATCAGCAAATCTCCGATGAATGAATGATCTGATAGGAGTAATCTTCAATGTCCATCAATGGTAAATCTTAAACTCATTTGGCGTCGGTGCAACGGAGAGACGATATGGCGGATTTCTACAATCGGAATTTCATCGTGATAGCCAAGAACGTTTATTTAAAGCTTTCGAGGTAAAGTATTAGTGATATTTCATTTGATTACATTTGCATTTGTTGTTCAAGGTGACAGAGTTGAGTGGGAAAGTTAAGTAATCCCGCTTAAATAATTTAAAGAGGCAGTTACGCGTTACCTTAATAGTGTTTCCGTGAAACTTAAGAAATGTATCATAATATAACTTATTTGAAGAGGATGATTCCAGAAAATACGTTTAAGATGAGTTGTGATCACTATATTTATGCTGAGCAAGATTATAAGCTTAATAAATTTCATTTATCATATTTTACTGTAGTTGTGTAGCAATGCTAACGATTTCATCACTAATTTGCCGAATTTGACACAATTTGAATTTGAGTCAATATTGTTTTCAAATATAATTTATGTACAATTATTTAAATCGAGATAGATACTTATGCTATATTAGTAATATATTTTTTATCGAAATCATGTTTTTGAAAAATAAGGCATCCATCTTGGTTTAGTTCTTTAACAAGATATACACGATATTTAGGTCCTGGAAAATTCCGTGTAAAAATCCTTTCACAAAAGAGGCAAGGCTTATAGCAAACCAAGGTATCCGTTCCTATTCCTTGAAAAATTCTATTAAAATATGGGTGAAGCATCAAGTCATGTAAAAGAATACATTTTCATATGTTCCTTATTACATAAATACAAAAATGTTCACTTTTGAAGTAAAACTTGTGATATTTTTCAAGAAAGAACAACGAAATCCGAAATTAAAAATTATCGCATAAGATAGGAACTTACTTTAATGACTACATAAAGTAACTCATTAACGTATATGCTGATTTTTTTAAGAAAGAACAACAAAAATTAGAAAATTAAATTAAACTCATCGCTTAAAAGTGGAGCGCTGTCTTTGTAGTGGTTCCATTCGGTTTGATAGCGAAATTTGTTAGCGATCGCTGTGATGCTGTCTTAGCCAGTTTCTTGTGTAATCGATGGTATCGGGCTATACAGAACTTAGATTCCATTGGAGCTGTGCACTCGTTCGACACTGAAATCCTTTGATAGAAAATGATTTTTCCAGTGCTAAATCGAAGACCTTCCCAAATCAAACGCAGTGAGTCGGGGAGGTTCTTCAGTATCACTGGTTTTGTCGGATTCAACGATCTCTTGAATATATTATTTATATTTGTATTTTATAATGTTCTTTTTCTGTTTCTTTTCATGCAAATTTCTATTTTTTCTGTGCAACAATGTGTCTGTGTCATCTTTAATTGTCTTTCAGATTTTGTTTAAGCTGCTTTTGCCTTAAAACTGAGTTTATTATTAATATGTTTTGCGGCTTTTTTTCACACCACCCTTCTTGCGGATATTTTCCCGCAAAGTAATTCTCTTCTTTGCACTTTTTTTCAAGCCCTCTAAAATGTTATATGATGACGCGACTCGGTAGTCCCAATCTTACCCCTATGAAGTAAATTTATCATCATTATCGCTTAGGGCAATTTTTAAAGTGGTATAAGAATTCTCGGTGGTAAAAATGTTCGCACAAGAATAATATACTGATAGGAAAGCAATACCATTTTCGTTCATCGACTTGGATGGCAGCATTTGACTAAATCAAAAAACATTTACCCTGATAATCGATAAAAATTGTGCCTTCAGTAATTTGGAAATAGTAGAAGACCAGTTGATAAGCTATGAGCGAGATTACTTCCCTAGTTCAACATTGTCAATCATTTTGTAAATCTCCTAAAATATAAAATCGGCAAAAACTTGTCCGTCAACAATCAGTGTCTTCTGATTGTCTTGTCCGATTGGAACATTCAACTTTATTTTGGGCACGTTATGAAACTCGAAACACAATACAATCGTACAATGTTAATGGTTTTATTTCAGATGATGTTGATGCATCTTATATGACACAATCCACAATAGAAAAACTTTTCCATGCATCAATAACTGTCTACGTTCTATCACTATTTAATTTATACAAATGTATTGAAATATTCGCTTGATGTGGTAGCTCTTGAATGTGGAAATTATACCTCCATCTAGAGGTTGAATAAAGCTGTTGTATTGGGCGGCAAGGATAACAATTACATGTAAGGAAAAACCAAAACTGGGTGCCCAGAAGCGTTTTCTAAAATCAAAAGAACTTTGAATTCGAGTTTCTTTTTCGTTCAGCTTCTTTTAACTTCGGAGATAAAAAAAAAATGTTGAACCATTCATTAAAACCCTGTGTTGTCACCCATGACTTTTTTGCCATCAAATGAACGTGGTCTTAGAGATTGATTGCACCAAAGTCTACCAAAATGAGCCTACGAGACGCTATTCATAGTATTCTGTCAGGACCTGCTTTCATATTATTCATAGAAATGAATAAATGCAAGAGAAAAGTACATGATAGATTCAATTTCTCATATTTTCTACAAAAAGAAATGTTAAAATATTACTTTCATTAAGATACGAGTACTTATCATACAGCTCTCGTATGGCTGATGGAATGTAATCAAAATAATGGCATAAGAATGCACCAAGTAATTGGCTCTCCGAAGAGGCAAATCCCTCTTTCCGTAATCCGCAAGTCTCTGCGTACTTGCGTATTTTTGTAATTTTATTTCATAAAAGTATATTTAACAGTCTTTCTTGTTAACACCGAATTTTGAACTGTCTCAGAAAGGGCCGAAACTGAAAGGGTGGTCAAAAAGGGCAAAATGTTTCTTTTTTAGTTCATGTTTTAGAACTTCGCTTTGCTATTCTTGAATTTATTCTGTATGCGATAAATCGTAAAATTTACGTTGATTTTTTTACAATATAATTAAAGCTTTCGATGTCGTTTTTAAAATATTGTGCTTCTAAAGGATTAGGGAAAGATATATACCATAACACGGAAGAGCCATGCGGCTGAAACCAAAGGAATAACAGGTGCGCAAACTAGCGACATGACTGGGAATCGAACCCAGGTCTCCAATTTACCGGGCAGGTATTCTAATCGATGAATGTGGCATGGTAGTTCAGTGGTAAGAATACTTGACTGGAAAGTGGGAGACCTGGGTTCGAGTCCCATTTATGTCACTATTTTTTATATCTGTTTTTCCTTGCATTCACTTCCAGTTCACTGCAAAAGGAAGGCTTTCGGTGCTCCAGACACATCTGCATTTTTGTGATATTAGTTATTCATTAGAGTTAGATAAAAGCATAGCCGTTGTTTGTCCAAACATCGGCTATTTGGAGCTTTTATCTTACTCTAACGTCTTACCTTAGCCGTGTTCCTTTTCCTTATAGATTATATTAGTTATTCACCAGGCTTCATTTCTGATTTGATTAGTACAATTATTTATTTAATAATATTTACACAGCGAGCTGTTTTCCCAGTATCTGGTAAATTCCAATGAAAAATCGCTTATTACATTTTAATTGTAAATTTAGAGAGAACCCCCTATTGAGTTTCCAGATATGAATTTTAGTATCGGAGCCGTCGAGAATTAGTTTATTTGCTGCTCATGGCCCGTGTTATATATGTTATATTATTTACCCGAAAGGTTACGAAGAGCCCACATAAGAGAATTTTTACATAATGGTGTTGATATTCTTCGGCCTTGGTGGTGTAGTGGTTAGGGTGCAAATCTTGCACCATTGAGGTACCGGGTACGAATCTTAGTTTGGGCATGGTTGTTTTTGGATTAATTTGGGGTTTATTGTAAGAATGGTCTTTGATGACTAAAATACACCCCCTTAAAATAAAGACGAAATAAATAAGTAAATATTACGTTATCTCGGTCGTAAAAACATAGCACCTTGTTCGCGATCAGGATGTAAACGAGTAAGGGTTCATTTCGCGGGAAAAAGGGTTTATTTTATAGAATATCCTCGTCAAACAAAAACTAATAGTAGTCAGTATTCTCTCGGTCTCGTTAGACTCTAATTGAAAACTGGTTTCTTTACTTGTTTGTATCGAAAACTTCCTCTAGCAGAGAAGGGCTACCACATCAGCCAAAAATATGTATTTATTTTCTCTCATACGCCATTTACTCTCGGTTCACCGCTCCGGCAAATGACTCAGATCGAATCCGATTCGAGGATGAAAGAACATCTTTCCTAACGAGCGAGCTCTCCCTTCTCCGGAACTGCCTGTGAGCCCGAGGGTTACAGTAATCGCTACCGAGGCTTTAATGCGATGAAAGGATAGCAAAATAGAGAGGAAAGGGATAGAGACGTGGGTTAGGAGCTTCAGATTGGTAACCACTGACACGGCAAGTAGTGAAGTTAAGGATGTCACGAATTCCGCCCGCATTACACCGTCTCACTCTGTGATAAAGGTCGAAGCATTAAGGAAATTGGAGGTACTCCATGTGCCTCCATTTGTCTTTTTCCCCTTTCCCATCCCCTGGCGTATACGAGCGGAAACTGCGGTAAGGCAGGCTTGAAGTTTAATTAAAGCTTCCTTGGTAATGGCCACGTGAGTGAGATTGCATCCTTTCCTCGTTTTTTACGCGCTGCATTGCTGATCTCTTAGCTGCATACTTTTTTAAATCCGCGACGATTATCCCGGCTCAACCCAATTTCACACCATTCGGTTTTTGCGAGAAAAGAATAATGGCTTACACACATGGATTTCCCTTTATCCTCGGAAGCATCTTTCCTCTTTCCTTTGCTATGCACTCGATCATGTTTGCAAGAGGTTCACTCGTGTTCATTCTCTTAGGTTTAAAAGACTGAAGCTGTAGAGTAGTTGTTATACTGTCTGTTGATTGCCTGTAATGCAGGCTTTGAAGTCTGACGGCGGAAGATACCGACGATGGAGATTACCTTTGTCATTTCTTTGTTTTTCTTTACAACGATTCAAGAGGAGTGTTTATTAGAGGTATCCGTATATTCGATTCGTTTCAACGTGCTTAAACACAATTCGACGCTATCAAGTGAATTAGGTGTTTCAATTTTCACTTCCTTTCGTGTTCGAAAGGGCCAGCTTTAATACACCACGCAATCACGATGGGTGGATTCACTTGCTTCCGTACCAGTAAAGAATGCTCCGAAGCTATTACTTTGATGTGTTACTAGAGAGTGTAGTTTTAGGAGGGCTTTGAATATCCATTACATTTGTGCAGGATACTAGCTTTGGATTTCTAGGGATGTCGTACCCTAAATTCAGTAATGGTCTTACACGAGATAATCATTTGGAGAAACTGGATCTTTGGAAGTATTCATGATGAATTGCGATCGTTAATAGGTAATGACAATTCTCTTAATTTCCTCAACTTTTCTTCTTCACACCGGTAGTTTCCAGGAACAGTCAACTTCACATCAAATCGTTAAGAGTGGACTCTATTTCACAGTAGCATATCTAGAGAATAAATAAGTGAACAATCAAAAAAATTCATTTCAATACCATATCCGGGTACTATGTTTACATTTAAGTAGACATTCACAATGTCTATTTCAAGGCATGAATGTCTATATTGACGAAATTACTAACTACCGCTTATAATTTGTCTGAAATATTCGTATTCAAAATCCTGCAATTATTAAAATACTTTTAAACTTAAAATAAGCGTAACTTAGTGGAATTTCACACAAAAGAAAGAACACTTCAGGCGGTTACCACCTGAAAATGCCAATTCGTTGACGAAACTAGTCAATAAAAATCTGCTGTGAAAATTACGAATTGTTCTTCCTATTCACTTATATTAATGTCAATATTTACGTTTATTATCTCTGAAATCTCTTTGATATCTTGGGAAATATTTAATAGGAAATAAAAAAAGTGTAAAGATTTGTAGAATAAAGTAAGTCCTCTCCACTTAATGCATTTAACAAAAATACATATGAGTACACTCTTGGTTACATACCAGTTTAAAAGATATTTTCATACAATTCCGTAGGATGATTATATATTATAGTTAAAAACTAAGGCTAACTCTTTACTCCGATTGTTAGAGATTTCATTGTTATTTTCTTGGAGAAATTGAAGGATTTTGCCTTCGCTCTATCGCAAAGAATCAGAAAATGGAAGATATTGTTACTGTTATTTAGTTCTTGAGCATAATTTTCACACCTTTTGGACAGTTATGGTATTAGGTGACGAGTAACTCTGGAAGCAATCATTCTGGCTAAGTATAAAACGAAATGTAGAGAAATCGATTTCCAGAGGGATTACAAAGGAGAACGTCAATAAGGAAAATTTGCCGGAAAACATATTGATGCCGTCGGCATTGAGTCATTATATCTGCCCTCTGAAATCTATATTTCAATACGACTTTTTTTTTCCCGTCGAGACAAGGTCACTGGGCTGCTAAAATTGCTTCTCGGATGATATCACGTCACAGAGAAGCTATTTTTTTAAATTTTAGGTTATTTGCTGGACGCAGTAAGTTTTCTCTTACGTCAGTACGTTGAAGTTGCATATGTGTCAATACTTTGTAATAGAAATTTCTCTATCCACCGTATTCACTCCATTCCGTATTAATCTCAAACAATGCAGATCAAACTCCTCAAACAAAGCGGAGAAGCGAACGATGTGATGCGACGGGCGGTGAACTAGTGTGAAGGGTAACATTGGAGACAATGTTTGACTAAGAACGGATCCGTGGGGATACCCGGTCCGGTGGCTGTGATATGCAGTGGATTATCCGGGGAGTACATGATGCTTGCGTTCTCGCCTTATTGAAACTCCAACCTCATCCGTTGTTGTTGCATTCATGTTCATACTTTGCTTACCGTCACAGCGCTCAATCACTTTTGCTGTAACTGTACCATCCAGGTTCAGCATATAAAAGCTAACGTCGCACAGTGGACTAGAATCGAAAAAAGCTGGCCAAGAGGCGAAAAATGGTTTTTTAGAGTGAGGAACGTGAAACTTCGCATAAGTATTCAGAATATATTGAATTTTGTTGTTCTGCCTTTTATTTTTCGTTTATTATGCGCGTCAAAAAGATACAGGGTGTCAAACTTGGGAAATTTTCACAGAAAAGAATGTTCTCGGATTTTTCTGAAAAACATTCATGTTTGCTGCGATGCAGACGTGATTAAAGGAAACTGATGGAAAAACCGATTATGCCATATTTTAGTATGGTTTCTTATCTTTTGATTCGTTATAGTTTTGTGCTCAAATATGGACCTCTGCTCATTTTACGCAACAAAATGGCGGACACCTTTTTCGGCCAATTTTTGAGATAAAGTGAGGAAAGCAACTAGGAAAACGGCGCCAAACTATCAAGTCTCTTATACCACGTCAATGTCTAAGGTTTT
>KZ308213.1:852056-875923 GCA_000376725.2 Ladona fulva | reverse complement strand
GCGCCGTTTTCCTAGTTGCTTTCCTCACTTTATCTCAAAAATTGGCCGAAAAAGGTGTCCGCCATTTTGTTGCGTAAAATGAGCAGAGGTCCATATTTGAGCACAAAACTATAACGAATCAAAAGATAAGAAACCATACTAGAATATGGCATAATCGGTTTTTCCATCAGTTTCCTTTAATCACGTCTGCATCGCAGCAAACATGAATGTTTTTCAGAAAAATCCGAGAACATTCTTTTCTGTGAAAATTTCCCAAGTTTGACACCCTGTATCTTTTTGACGCGCAGAATAAACGAAAAATAAAAGGCAGAACAACAAAATTCAATATATTCTGAATACTTATGCGAAGTTTCACGTTCCTCACTCTAAAAAACCATTTTTGGCTTCTTGGCCAGCTTTTTTCGATTCTAGCCCACTGTGCGTCGCCATAATAGTCTGAATATAATCGGAGAAAAGAAGTGGGAACTGCATCTGGACGATCGACGAGTATATTATAGAGGTAAAGAGAAATATTTCATTGAAAAAGTTTTTTGTCAAAGCGAATTTTAATTGTAAATACACGCCGCACTACCGCAAGGCGATAAAATAGCCTGTTCATTTCATGATAGTGATATTTCGTGATGATTATTTACGTGCGTAAGACGATCCTTCCGTTTCATCCGAATTTTCGATTATCCGAGATGGCCCCGATCCTCATGAACTCGAATAGCCGAGACATTATTTTAACTTAGGGCCTCAAACACTGAGCAGATTCCGAAAAGCAAGCGTTGGCATATATTTGCTAGGCTAAGATGCTGATGCTGATCTCGGAAGATTATCCCCGAACGCGTTCGTTTGTTGAAAATCAGTTGAAAAGTGCCCAGGAAACAGCTTTCTGGAATAAGTCGCTCCAGTGGGACTGTTCAATAAGCGTCTCCAATAACTCAATCCTTTACGATCCATCGCCCTTTCTCGCCCCCGTGTCCGGTCCCCATCTATCCGTCCCCTCTCTGCCTATCCCTTCCGCTCTTATGCCCAAATCCTTTTCCTCCTTTCAATTCCTCCTATTTCGTTCTCTCAAAAAACCCACCCTCTCTTATTCATCCTTTCGTTTAACATCACCTCCTTCACCCAATTCTTATTCTTCAAGTCAGCATACGTGATATTTAAATTTGCAACTCTGGATCTTGGTGATCTTTAGCATCTGTTTCCCTCAAGGGGAAATCAATAATAAATAATGCTCGATAAAAATATCAGACATTCGATAAGTGGATATATATCATAACATTAATATGTCCAAGCGTGACAATGTGTGCCAATCTATCGTTTGAGCTGTAATTCTGCGACACATATATCTCCCTGAAGAGTATTTAGCTGCTTGACCATATTTCTCTCCATCGTTATTGCGGTCTTTTGGTATCTATCCCGTTATAACTCCAGATTTTTACAAGTTGTCAGCGGGATCAATTAACTTGGATTTGTGACCTCCCACGAACTCAAAACATCTTAAAGCATCCAGCGACTCCGTAATTCCCAATCGGAGATGCATTTCAGTGATTTTATATCAGTTCTTATACTCTTTTTTTTATCATTTACTCTGTCTTTGTGAACTTCTTTACCACCTCCTCGCGGCTTACCATCCTTCGTCCCATCCACAATTTCCGCATTTCTTTAATGAAATTTCCTTTGCGCCGGTGGTATTTGGCTGCAGTTGCAATTTTCCACCATTTCTTATTCCTTCAGTGTTACGTCTTTCAGTAAATTTTGAGTTTAGTAGAAAACCACCTTTTTACGAGTTAGAAAATCGCACATAAACTCCTGGTTAAATAAAGTTAGGGCATAGATTAGGTATAATTTCTATTTTATGTTTTGTCTACCCTGTAAATTAGTCCTTAGTTGAAATCTATAACTTCTAAAGATTCCCATCTTGCGTCTTGAAGCATCTGAGTAAAGCTCACTGATTTCTACCACAATACTTCTAATATAGGTCAATTTTTATAGATGATGCATAGATTCTCTAATAGATTTATATTTTCCCACACTTTTAACTAAATAATTTTACCAGTTGGTTGATCTTGTGGAGTTATATTATTTTCTTCCCTGTTGGAACAAAAGGACTACGTGCCCTGAACATGCGTTAATGTTGTCTTGTATGGGTATATAGGACGATATAAATCATAATGTGCTTATGCAATACATCTCCCGTCGTACAGCTGGATGAAATCATTCTTAGTTGGTCAAATTCCTTCGTTAAATCCACTAGAGGTAATAGAGATAAGTGATCTCTTCCATGATTTGTGAGCTAATTCACTGAAACGTTCCGGTCTAAATAAAACAATTTAACGTTATAAGAGCGGAAATTTTCTTTCTTCCATATTATGGATATCTAATAATTCACATAGATCCTTTTTTATATTTTATAGCTCAATTTAATCTTCATAGACTCCCTTTCCTCTCGATTTCGTCCCTATGAAAACTCTTTTTTTCATTCCGGGTCATTTCTTTTGTATCTCCTATGCATCATCACTAACCTCTCTCCAATTTTCCCCTTCTTTTCACCTCTAAATACAACCATCATTTTTCACCTCTAAATACAACCATCATCCTTTTTCTCGATCTCATCTGACCTTTCCTCATTTCCAGCTGTTTCATTCTCCTCTCTGCGACACTCCCTTTCGTCTTTTTGTTCGTTCTTGAGAATTTCTCCTCTTGGATTACTTTAGGGCTCGTTTCTAAAGACTTTCGCTCTTTGGGTACTTTTTTCCTTCATTTGATCCTTATCTCTGCCATTCGTAAGTACATCATTCTCGACCTCCTCCTCCCTATTATCCTTGCTTCTCACCGAAGATCCCTATTTTCTCAACCGCTCATGCGTTTCTCAGACTTTAAAAGATTGTGAAAAGATAAATTGAGTTATGGCTGAACAAGTGCACGATTTTTATTCTCATTTGATATTCGATATAGATATCCATTTTAAAATGACAAGTGAGATGAAATATTTGGAAACTTGGAAGAAACAGCAGAATGGAATAATTTATACGGTTTTATTTATTTTTGTCAGCGATGTTGTTTTCTATTTTTTTTCAGTGGTATCTAGGGATTCAAAAAATTGAGCGGAGAAAGTCTGCAATCACATAAACTAACTTTCTTCAGGGTAATGAGAATACCCTGAACTACGATACGTTTGGCGTACACATTCAACTTGCACAAAATCGACATGTAATTATGTGACCCATGATTAGGTTCCTTCGTGTAATTTAAATTAAGGGGCTTTTATGATTTTAAACTTACCGCTTTTACAAACCACAATATTTATTGCGATGAGTCGAAAACATGTTTGTTTAGCACTAAATATTGCGGTTTGTACAAGTAAGTCTTTTACTTGTTATTTCATAGAGTCCTTCCAGGAAGTTGGTTCTATGATAGAAGAGAAAGTAAATACAAAAATGCTATCATTTAAACAACTATTAGGCGTTAAAAAGCTACGCATTCTGTTCTTGATTACTAGTAAAAATCATTTTGTCATTCTTGATCGCAGAAGTTCTGACTTGTAAATCGGTCAGTAGGTTAGGGGTATTGCTTTTTCATCAGAATAGTTGATTTTTTATCACGTATATATTTCAATATTTGATAAGAAACCAGATACCGATTTATTGTAACATGTCTTCGTCTTATTGGAAGATTTTCCAGCTTTGTCCCTATGTAATTTATATGGGAATCTTCCAGAAATATCGCTATGGAGAAAATATTTCTTTAACATATCGTAGGTGTCAAAAACACGCGACTTAGTTATTAACTCAAAGTTATTTAAATCGAAGGAGATAGAAAGGTTTTATTATTTCTTGACTTATCGAGTGCCAGAGGGAGTAAAGATACAGGCCAGAAGTAGGGGGCGACACCAAGGGATTGCGTTCAACGCAGATGCGTTGGGAGCTGTGCGGTTTGATTTATACAGCCTTCCCTATGTTTCAGCCGAGCAGTTCTCGTGGAATTAATGCGAAACCATGTCACTTCACCGACCATCCTCATTTGGAGCCATTCTTACCATTCGAAAAGCAGTGATATAGGGGCTCCGAAGAGGAAGGGGATGTGGAGTGTACTTTTAGGGATAGGAAGTGGAGATTTGGGTATTCGGGTTTTTCCATTACGACAACCATCTTTCATAACTCCCCGTTGAATTAGTTCGGTCCCAACTCAGCCCTTGCATTATTGCCTGGAACCTCGAGAATTTCTTTATCGTGTCTCTCGTAACAGGGGGGTGGAGTTGGGTGCTTATCGAAAGGGAACGATTCATTTCCTTTCCACTTTATCGCCTTTATTCTTGAATCTATCTTTCATTTCGAGTTTGTCTTTGTTCGCTAAAATTTCTAAGCATTTATATAATACAATACGTCTTTATTGGGTAAAATTGGGACTACAGAGTTCCATCTTCCATTTAATCCTTAGTATTTATGAGATTTTTGGCTGATTTATTATGTTTATTCCGAGGCGAAAGAAAGTCTGGTTAGAATAGTTAATTTTTCATTTCAGGTTCTCTCATTTACTTTTAAAAGTATGTATTAAAAGGAATTACAGGTGTGAAAAATACCGAAATGACAGGCACTCGAACCCAGGTCTCTCAAATTCCGGGCGGGTATTATAACCACAATACTATCATGCCGCACTGAACTACCAGACGCAGCATGGTAGTTTTGTGGTAAGATACCCGCCCGGAATATGGGAGACCTGGGTTCGAGTCCAAGTCATGTCGCTATTTCTCACACCTGTTATTCCTTAGGATGTATTCACTCGGCTCTTCCGTGCTTAGTAACTTACCTTTCCTTAATCCGTATGTATCAATTCCTATTTTCAAGAAAATAAGTGTATTTTTGGTTGTCAGTGATTGAAATATTTTGCGGTAAATCAGGATTGATGCCCTTGCGTGAGTGTTAAATATCTCTTTGATTGAGATTTTTAGCGAGTTAAATATAATTTCCGGGGTATATTTATTCAAATTTCAAGTAGCAGTATATCTCAAAAACGTTCGAAATCGCGTACATGAAAAAGAATTTTATCCTTTTAGGTTTTATGATTACGTAGACATAGTTATCTCTTGGTGAGAAAATATAAGCCAGTATGCTCGTATGAAATCGAGACCTATAATTTAGTTCATCCCTTACGATAACAAGTTAGCTACAAAGTAGTGATAAGTATGCTCATAATATGGAAGAAAATCAGTAGGATAGCGGTGAAAATTCTGGCTGTGCCACATTTTGCAAAAATTTAGTGAAATTCCGAAATCTTCTCCTTGAATGAAATCAACCGCTGGACCTATAGATTTATGACTTTGAATGTCTAACCGAGGAACAGTTTCAATATCGGGAAATATTTATGTTAGGTTCAGATTTTGATTTATTTGGACCCGATCCCTCGGAGATAACAGGAAGCGGTACGATATATTTTTTTACGCTTAGGGTCCGAATCATTCTTCTCGACTCCAAAGCTTTGATCGTTTTGATTCACCGCACATGCGTATTCAAGCAGTTTGCGGAGGCGCCCTTAGGTTCAGTACCACCAGTAATCGAACAGCTTGATTTACTTCCGTCGCTTCCGGCGCAGTGGTTTTCGCCCGAGTTATACGCACGTGTTGGACACAAGGGACGTTGCTAGGAGCGCAGAATATCCGGCGTGTTAACTAAGCGGACTCCAGGGACTTGGGAGTTCCAGCTATCACGTCTTGATGAATGAAATATTTTTCATTTTCCTTTCTGTACAGTTGTAAAATACGTATCTTTCGTTTATTTTCATCTCAGTCTTGCACAGGGCTGTGGTAATATGAAATTACTGGGGAATGATTGATTCTCAATTATAACATTCCTTTTTGGTCAGTCTTTATCGAATGCTATGTCACTTTTTATTTGACTGGTCGTCGTTACGCAATTACGTGGAAGTTTTCCTCTCATATCATTCTTTCTTAGTGAGGAAAGCTGTCACAAACTACCCCACCCGTCATCTTGCCTAGTAAGCCTCATTCCATCTCCAGATCTTCTCGTAGCTAATGGTGGTGGGTTTGAGGATCAAACTAGTCTCCGGGCTGAGTATTGTACAGAAGAATAGGGTCTTGGAAGAGGATATCCTAATCGGAGCAGAAAGTATAGAAAGGGGTTCAATAAGGAAATTTCCAATGATTTGGACGTATAATGAGGTATTGGAAGATGGCAATCAAATTTTGACTGAAAATGAACAAGGCCGAAAAGGGGGTAAAAAGATGCCGAATGAAATACATCAATACATCGTTAATAATAAAATTTCTTTATAATCATAAATAAATAATTACTTTTTCCCTTGATTATTAAATCATAAATCAAGTGTTACTGTAGTCATGAGTCATACACATGCATCATAAAATAAAGAGAAATATCAGGTGTAAGATAATGGAGGGTAAAGAGATATTGAAATATCTCCGTTTGTAGAGGGATTATCAAATTATCTACCTCTTCCTCATTTAAAGATAACAATAGATTGGAATATCAAATGCCATAAAATGGTACGTATGTGACTCATTAAGACATATTTCGTTTGGTGACTATTCATGGCATCGATTAAGAAGGTACTAGAAGTTGAACAACCATGAAAAAACCACTCAAAGTACTCATTTTCTCCATTAATTTCAAAGAAATTCTAAGCAGCTGCTTATTCAAGTCGATTGCAGGGTTTCCATTCAGTGGTACAGAATTAGAATTTGAGGTTACCGTCACTATCAAGGCTAAGAAATTGGATCGTGATTTAATTTTTCACTTCATCTTCATCGAAGGTCGAATGTAAGTTCCGTGAAATATTATGAATATCAAAAGTAGGTAATTTTGGTATCCTATAATGATAAAACCATACGAGTACAGCAGTGTACACTAGCTATTGAATAATTGTATGGGTGTCATATTAGTTTTTCAATGACATATTAATCAGCTGTAGGTGCACATCAACGAGAATAGTTTCGGGAAAAGACTTCGCAGGAGTAATCATAGAAGAAAAGGACAAAGAGAGAGGATACGATAAAGGAGGGAATTGAGATGTTAGATAAAAGGAAGCGAAGGGTGAAGGGTGGGAGAAGGCCGAAATTGGAAGGAAATTGAAAGATTAAGCGGAGGAAATGGAAATAATGGGAGAAAGTGAAATGAGATGGAGATGGAAAGGAAGAAGTTCGGAAGAATCAGGTGAGAAAGTGGAGCCGTAAGGGAATCGGACAAATTGAGGAAGGAAATTGAGTGTTTTGGAATGAGGGAAGTGGAGAGTGTGCGAAGGGACCGAGCGAGCAATCGAATCGCCACCTAGCGCAAGGGGAGAAGACTTAAGGGTAAAATATCCGAAGAAAAATATGGGAGGACCACCTCCCGATAAAAAATTAAGGGATGCACCCGAAATCGGGAGGGGGATGTAACGTGAGGGTTGAAATGGAAATCCGGGGGAAAGGGTGAAAGTGAGGGGCTGAGATTGCGGAGGTGGTCGGATAAACGCAGGACCATTTTGGGCGATAGGAGGCCGTTTTTTTCATAGGGAGGAAGGAAGGAACCTCGAGATGAATGATGGCCTTTAATTTGGAGTGCCATCTGCACAAGAGATATTTTGCAAGAGGATGAGATGTAGGAGTGGAGGGAGGGGGCGTGGTCACGGTTGGCGCGGGCTGAATAGCGGGCGAGGAGGAAAAAGTGAAAGGGGGAAAGTGAAAGAAAGGGACGAGAAAGTGAAAGATGATACTGAAGGAGAGACGTAAAGTGAGTTACGGGGAGAAGTGAAAGTGAATTATAACAAAAGAGAAGAATAGTGAAAGGGAAGAAAGTGAAACGGAGACTAAAATGAAAAAGTGAGTGTATGAAACGGAGATACATATATACATGTAGATGGTGCTAAAAAGAAGTGAGGAAGGAAGTGGAAGGAAGAACATAGAGATGTTTTAGAGAGAGAAGAAATTAAGAGGATTGGCATGAGGAAATGAACGAGGTTTTACTTTTTTTAGGGAATCGACGGGGACGATAAGGGTAGCAATTGCGGTCGGGCACCAGAAATATCTGGTGAGGGTCGGCAGACTGGGTAATGGGTGCCTTCGAAATGAGAAAGTTTTAGAGCCTTCGAAGAATAAGAGTGGATGGGAATGGAATTAGGGTCGGGAGATTTCAGAATGAGCGAGGGTAAGATTAAAAAAGTGCCAGAATTTAACGAATTGGAGAGAATTTACAATTAAATTCCGATTAAATCATTATGGGAGAAAGAATGAGCGAAGAAGAGTTGTAAAAGAGCGAAGGAAATGTATTTAGAAGGACGAAATTGAAAACGAAATTGAGGAGGAAATTGGTGAAGTGGAGGAATTGCTGGCGCCGAGTAAGGCCTATAATCCGCGTTGGGATATGTAGATAACAAATTGAGGATTGGAAGGGCTGAATTTACTGCTTCAATAGGAGTCATGTTATGGTGATGAGTAAATCTTAAACTGGAGGAGGTTTAATTGTTCTATTATTAGTTAAATTATCATTTGTAAGATACGCGACCAGAAATTGAACATGAAATATTGAAAATAATATCACGATTTGAGCGAATTTTATAGTTGTTACTGAAAGCTGTCGTATTGTATGGGAAGTGTGAATTACTGTGATTTTTATTGTATAGGTAGGTTAATTTCACAAAAACTATTTCATACTCTTATTCGCAGTTTTGCTCGCTGCCTTTGTTCAAGTTCTTGAATCTCTAGCAGAACTTTGTTGTAATTAGAATGAGGATTTAAATTACCGCATTATAAGATACGTCGGATGGAAATAGAATCAAGAAGTCACCGTTTAAATTTTATTTTCTGTAATCTAATATTGAAAATAAATGTATTACTGGTAATAGATGGATTCATAAAAATCGAATTTTCATAATTTAAATTTTATTATATATATAACTCTGGAAAAAATACGATACTGGGAACCATATTATCTATCCTATAAACAACAGATAAGGTTATAATAACGAATTTTATCTCATGGCCAATAACAGGAGTAGGCTATAATATACCAATCAAAGATACATATCTTTTGTTTTTGATATAATTTACTTCTTAGTATTCATCGTGATATTTTTCCATACATTTATCTATTTCTTTTGTTTTATTTCGAGTATTGGGAATTATATTAAATACGAGATCAAATATGAAGGTGGCCAGTAACATTTTACTCTTTGACGATGCTGTTATATGTTGGAATTACTTAACTTACATAGCATCTTTTAAGCTTTAACTCATGAACTTTTTTATTTGAATTCTAAACTTTGATAGATGCAGGAACCTTATTTTCGGCACTAAGCTTAAAAATGTTGGTTTATTTACCCTAATGCTACACCTTAAGACTGCCCAGCATTTCTAGTTGTTAGGGCATGCGAAGGAAACGAAATTTATTTATTGTAGACTTTAAACTTTTTTTTCTTCCACGCAACCCCATACTTTACTTTTTAATGTATTTTTTTAAATATAATTTTTAATCTCTGAAATTCTATGTAAATGTATGACTGCAGAGGTTAGGTGTAAGAGAGGCCCACATGGGCCTAACCTCGCCGAATAAAGTGTTCTATAATAATGATATATAATAATAATAATAAACTTTGCGACAGTTAATTTTAAAAATAAGGTTACCCAATGTTTTTCACTCTATTAAGTGTTATATTGTTGTAGTCGGGTGGTTTTCATTAGCATTGAAAGGCTAATGAAGGTGTAAAATTAAAAAAATGAGATTCTATCTTAAATAATAAGTAAAGGAAACGATTTGCGTTTAATCTATTACTTTTGATTTACCAAATAAACATGTAGCTAGAGCAGCATTTCGGGTAATTCCATTTAATATTTTTCGGATTTCGGACTTTGTAGTTTAAATGTTGTTTAATTTAGTATATTTACTAATGATAAGATATAATATTTTACTAATGATAAGATATAATATTTTACTAATGATAAGAAATAAAATGTTTCAGCCCATGTTTGAATACCTAAATTGAATTTCCAGATATTTTGCGATAAGCTGGATGAATTCAAAGTCCAGTTTTATTCCATCGCGCTTCAATGTAGAAAATTTCCGCTTGAAGCTCTCATGGAGCGATGGATTTCGATGGTTTTTTCTCCATTTTCCAGACGAGCCCTGAAAAAGAAAGCATAAAATACGCCATAAAACATTTACTAAACTTCGTTTTAGATGTAAAGCTTTTCAGTATGTCCACTAATATTTGGCCGCACGCACTAATATTTACTCTTATTTTCTAATATTTATTCAGCTTTGCCGCAATATATTTAGCACGATTATCGGCATTTTTCGAATATTTACTTAATCTCTTCTGCGACTTTAGTTAATCACGCGTTGAAGCTTGGAAGTTAAACAGAAACCCCCATTTTGCAACTCTCACGCGCAGAATGCTTTTACAAGGAAAAACCTCTATTGTTTACTATTAATTTGAGGACTGATTTACGGAAGGGGAGGAAATCAAAATAACTGGTGGTAATCGTCAATGGGTAATGCAACCGGAAACCCGTAATCAAGGGTCGGGAGCTACACCCCCTGGGGCATGCATTTTGATCTATAATTACTCTGTTAGTGCAGTCATAATGGTTCTCGGCATGCCAGAGTACAATGGCATCGGTAGGGATGCATGGGGAATCGACCTCTGTCTCCATGGGCGTTGAATGCATTCGCCCGCTGGGCAGTGGGGACTGTAAAGAGCGCAAAGGGAAAGGGAACTGTAGGATTACATCCGTGGCGGAAGTAGCTGCGTTAGGATGGCCCACTACTTCATACCCGAAAGTATTAACTGGGATTGGAGAGGAGGAGACTGGAACTGCGGGATTGGTTTTGGATAGCTGCCCAGGGTCTCTCCACCACGACGATATTCGGCGGAAGAGGATATTTCCTTTTAAAACAGTTTCCATCGCCACGGGTCCCAGGATTCTTTTATGCATTCCGCTCAAGTCTTCTCTTGCTCGAGCAAAATTCATCGCGTTCGTTTTCTCATTCAGAAGTATTTCGTCTCTTTCGCTCAAACAGCAAGTCCTCGTTCCTTTTTCAAGGCGACGTCTCATAGTGGATCGTGAAGGAACCTCGTTTTTATTTTCAAGTTTTTCTAGCCCTCCTCCCCGAGTTTTTCAAGTCTTCCATTCTGTGAATGACATTTGAAAATTCTATAGGCGAGGAAGTTTGGCGCGCCTTCGAACAAAGTAGTTACACGTTATTTACTGCATTTTTCGCCTCTGCTCTGAATTTTAATCGCCTACAGTTTGTGAAACGGGTTCTCGAGGGGAGCACCCTGGAAATAATTTGTCGACGACGGAAATTGATGGAAATTCACTGAAAGGAATTCTCCTCAGAAGACGGGGTTTGCGTCATGTTTTTGATGCAAAGCTTATCAGAATATATTTTTCTTGTTGAAAGTTCTAGAAGTGACTGAACGATGAAATAGATTCCTGAAAAAATAAGGAAAGAGTCAGATTTTCACAAAGAAACGGGATCTAGTTATCCTGTGAAAATTTTACTCGTTTTAATTCTTCTGTTATAATACGTACATCAGAAAATTATGCCATTTATTATATTTTTGAAGAAAAATAAATTGGAACAAGGATGAAACGTAGAAATTCGAAAAAATGGCTGTTCCATACATTTTAAAGAAAAGAAAAATCTATTTTTATAGTATTTCAGTGATTTCATCGCCATTCTGTGCTTTCAGATTCTGAGATATTTAAAGGATGATTTTTTTCCATGCAGATAAAAGGATGATTTTTTTCCATGAAGTTGGGGAGGGGAAAATGTTGAATGACATCAATGCTCTATCAATTCTATTACCTGCTTGTGTCCTTATTTACCTAGTCACCTACCTAAGACGTTTGGTAGCATCAACGGGAGTCCTAATAACTTAATAGAAACAGATTCAATAGAACAGGCTTTAGTTTGAAAAACGTAGTCCCTCGTAGTTTGCGTTGAATATTTTATCTTCGATATCTATTACGCAAGTTCCATGTTGATGTATTCATGTACTGGTTGAATTCATTTATTTATTTACCCTTACGGCGAGGTTAGGCCCAATGGGTCTCCTAACCTAACCTCTGAGTCAGTGGTGTAAAAATTATTAAAATAAAAGTATGAATGAGCTGTGAAAGTATTTCAAAGAATTATGTCGAAACAGTGAATGATATTATAAGGTACATGAACGCAGCGCTGTTTTGAATTTTAAAATGTACATTGGTTCAATCGTTGACTGAAGGTGCTTTAAGTAGCTAACGATCAGAGGAGAGGTTTTGACGCCAAATAGTTAGTAGAAACGGCATTTTTGAAGAATGCGTTCGATGGGAAGTTTTTAATCTAAAATTATTACATATATTCTTAGAGAAAATTTTCAGATTTCACGTAGAATAATAAAGCACAAGTGTATGGGATTTTTTAAATATCATAGCGTAACCATTTTCAAATATCTGTAAAAATTCCGCTTTTTATCACTTCTTGTTACCTGCGGTAGGAAACTAGAACAACTAGAGCTACCCCGCATGGATATGCAGTTATTTTATTTATTTACCTGAATTGTATTGGATTATCGCTGGGTTCGTATGAACTTTAAGCATAGGAAATATTTTCAATAGAATCTAACTTTAGTGCATTCTATTATGACGTCATAATTCAAGAAAGGAACAGATTATAGGCTTTAGTTTGAAAAGCCGAATCCCTCGTGAGTTGCGTTGAATATTATATCTTCGATATCGATCTGGCAAGGTTCAAGTAAATGTATTCATATACTGATCGAATAACGTATTTTTTATACGTAAGAATTATTCCATTAATTTCACTGTGGGCCCCAAGGTATTTCGGATACCAAATTTTATACGAAGCTTCTCTTCCTCTTTCTCCCATCCTTCGCTGTTCTCTAGTCTTCCACTTGTCATTCCCCGATCTCTCTCCCGTAAAACTCCAGCCGCTTCTTTTCCTCCCTAACGAAATTTTTTTCATCACGCGTACTCTCCCATTTCCACCAAAATGCCGACGCAGCTGTCACCTGTCATGCATTCTACAAAGTAGCGTGTGATGGGGCGTTGGCCTCTTTCATGTTCGGTCAAATGCAGATACGCTGTATCGTGGACGAGATGAGAGTGAGGAGGATGGATAAGGAGGGAAAGCAATTTTCGACTCGAAATGCATCCACGATGATGCTTTATTACACCCAGTACCGAACGTCTATATTTCCAGACGCTAGATGTCTATCTCATTTTGTTATCAGGTAATATAGAAATTAAGCGTATCTTCATCTCTTGGGTCATTCGCCTCTGACGCTGTATCTTGCAGTGTTTTTGTCCTCACAGTTTCCAGAGTTATTCAGCAGTATTCGTCGTCTTTCATTTCATTTTAATGCTTTCTATCCAACGTGCCGAAGTTGCCCGTTCAATTTGATTGGCCAAACGAAAGAATTATCCTAGCGGAAAATGTGACGATGATGAAAAAGTGTGAAGCCCAATGGATAGGATGATCGAAATCGTTTTGTTAAAATAAGAGTGGTGCTAGTCTCATTTGCAGGCTGTAAACGCAACACATTGTTCTCTCTTTTGCGAAATCGATGCTTTCAAAGAGTATGAATTTTTCAAAATTATTAAATGATGAGTATTCTCATGCTATATAGGTAGAAATCTTTTTATTCTCAATACATTCCTCAAGTATCCAATATAAACTAGTATTTAGTGCAAGAGGAATAAAGGTACTGAAAGTAAATACCGATGGAAAAAGATATTGAAATCACCAGACAAAATCTTTCATTGGAAACTATTCGGATCGGTTATTCCATCAATTCATATAGTATTCCGGTTTCATGTAATTTGTGTTTAAGTTCCTCGTTTTCCCCATTACTTATCCATTGGGATTCCTCTAATCATCAGTTTCGATTATTTTATCATCGAATTTGGAATATTATGTTATCAGTGATTTAATGGCCGCAGTGGAGTAGCTAGCGTGATAGCGCTTCAACTCTAAGGTACCGGATTCGAGTTCAGACTAATGAGAATTTGGTTTTTACAGTATTGTTTTGTATGGGTCCTATTTTTTTCTCGATAAGGGTTTGTGGCAAGAAAAGCAGAGGGCAGCAGTGAAAATCAGCGCCGAAAACCAAACCAAAATAATCATCTCCATCAATAGTAAAAAAAAACTGCCTGCCCCATAATTGATGGAATTATAGCTAAAAATGAATACAAAAACTAAAAGAAAAAGAATACTAAAAGTGCTATTCGTGATTTAAAACTTACTAGATAAAGCATATGTAAACAACGTGGAGTACCGAAAGAGATTTTTAACGGAGGTAACGCTTGAGCTCGCAAATTTTGGCGAATAAATTCATTATAAATATCATTATAAGATTGGGAAAGAGAACTTAGTGATTAATTCAAATCTTTGAATCTTATACAGTAATAATTAAACTTACTTGTACATGACTTCTATGAATTAATTGCGAAATTCTTTTCTTTCTCATTTGGGAAAGGGTCAAATATCTAGTCGAAAACGAATCCTCCAAAACTGTCATTGAAGATTGATAACTTAGACAACTGTTGATATTTAAAACGAATTTTAGGTATACAGGTGTTGACAAATCGCGTTGTCAATTTTTAATATTATGATATACGACAGTTTGTTGAAAAAAAAGTTTCTATCTTTTCATGTTTCATCCATCTTCTTCCTCTTTTTAGAGAAAAGCTTTGCAGAAGAATTGTAAATAACTTCAAAAATTTTTAGTTTTTAGGTTAAGCTGAATACTAATAGTCGAAGAAATCTTCTCTCAGTTCAAGACTGGAATTTTCTGCAGACAGAGTATTGTCTCTGACATTAAAAATGATGACTTTCAATCGTTTCATGTTTCCTTGGATTTCACCTGTCTCCCCTTAGAATGAAGTTGCTGGAACATTTTCATTTTCATAGAAGTCACATAATAGGCAATCCGGAAATTTACCCGGGAAAAAAGTTCGGGAATTTTCTACTGCAAAATACTGCCAACTCTCATAAGAAATAATCTATATTTATTAATGTTAAAAGAATAAATTCTAGGAGAATCGGGATAACTTTGTGGAGGGTCGTTTTTACAGAGAACTGTCAGTTCTCCGTGGATTTGAACAAATCAGAATCACAAAGATTTATCCTGGGTGATATCTTTGAAATTCGTGACAAATCCGCCATGTTTTCATGAACTTACATGTATCCGTCATATAACCATTATCATTAGTATCATTAGTAACAAAAATACATAATCGCAACCCTGGTCGAAACCAATTGTTCCATATGAATAATTGGAAACTACACAGGGGAGCATACCCTTTGTCTCTTGCTTTAAAGAATTAACTTACAACTGAATTGATAACAGATCTAGACAGAGGTCATCTAAACTTCTCCGCGAATATCGGCTAGCCTAGCGATTCATCTGTTACCTCTAACAACCGACTGTGTTACGCCGTAAACACAGGCTCGATTATGTTGAGGCCAAGCGATTTATTCCCTTGTTTCTGTTGAGACGATTCGGGCGGCGGTCGCCTCTGTTCCCGCAATATCCCATCGATACCTCCTAATCACCACCTCCTTGCACAACTAACCACTCATTTGGAGCCTCGGAGTACGGGAAGCCGTGATTCCGCATCCGACACGGGGCTGCGTCCGCTGCTGCTCTCATGCACAAATATCTGCGTTACATTTCCTCCCCCATTGTCCTGCCCCCCCAACAGCGTTTGTTATTCCTCCCCCTTCGCGAACAACCGCTTTACTCTGCACGACGCGCCAACCTCCTGTTCCATAGCAAGTATGGTCCGATATCTCGCTTACACATCTCTGGTAGCATTCTCGAGCAAACCGCGCCAGATGGCGTTGGTTATGATCTAAAGGAGGAGCCTTTTCGAAGATTTCCACCTTCCGGTTCATGTCCAGTTTCGAACAAGGACGCTAGGCGTGGTCGGATTAGGGCTTGTTCAATTTGCTTCCGCGAGGTATGGGTTTTAGCATATCCGAGCTGCGACATACCTTTTGAAGGTGGTAAATGGTCAATGCGGTAGTTAACCGAAGATAACTAGTTCCGGAACTTGATCGGAAGCCGGCCTCGGAGATAACATAGCGGGTGTTTGATTGTTATACAGCAAGCTGTAAAATGCATTACGTTCTAACTTTACGACTTGCTCCAATTCCGAACTTCATCGAAGTTCAATAAGGAGTGGATGTTGTTTGAGGAAGGAGAGGAAAACACTAAAAAGTCTTAAGATGGGAAAGTTTTTGAACGTCTCTCTATATCGTGGCCTCACATCGGATGGAAGGGACTACACGTCATGTGATGGGTATGGATATGGTGACAGAAATAATAGTTTTTGCGATTGTGGAACGTCCATTTACGTAGACTACGTTTCTTAAAATAAATGATGGAACTCTTATTACGTGTTAAAATAAAAGGAAGACAGGAGTGTACTTTTTCTACAAGTTTATCTGCTCACCACCGGTTTCAACGAATAATCGCCATCCTCAGGTTCGTTTATTCGTATGGGGCGATCATTCGTTGAAACCAGTCGTATGCAAATAAACCCGTGAAAAAATTACACTCCTGTCTTCCTTTTATTTTAGTGTGACGGAGTTCCACTAAACTACGCCTTCCTCTGTGAAATTTACCTCATTACGTGATCTGAGTTTGGATTCAATTTTGAACTTGGCTGCGGAAAAAAGTAGAAATAAACCATGCGATTTTTCTGAATATTTCTGAAATGCTGGAAACGGTGGTTTTATAGTGAGAATGTTGACGGAAGTAAAATTAAGTCACTGTTTAACGAGAAGCGAGGGAAATTGAAACAAAGGAAAGTAAGGATATTCTGTTTCCTTCTGAGTCTTTCAAATTCAATTTCAAAATAAATAGGAGTATCGAAAGAAAGTCTGAAGGGGGTTGGATTTTTTTGCTTTCAAATTCACTCAAGACAGACAAAACTTCATGATACACTTCTGTAAGAAATTGCTTGCAGACTTTCGTAAATCTATGCTTAGATTCTGGGTGCCAAATGGAAGACTACAAAGATGTAGAATTTATTTCTGAGAAGCAGAACAAATAGTCTCAATGAAACCCAATTAATATGGTCTTATAAAAACGATGAATCCTATCCAGTATATAAAATTATTCCGATCAAGGTAGGGGATATTCATACTCGTATATTCTTTAATTTTGTTCCCAAAAAAATCAGCAACGGACTTAGATTTCATGTGAGGAATATTCATTTCCTAATAAAAGGATTACAAGAGGAATTTTATTCTTTACTCAAGTACATACTTTGAATCATTGTAATGGACGTTGAAAATATGAGATGACATTATCTTATTATTAAAATGAATGGTATCAAGCGATACTTGGCGGAATTTCGTGATTATTACATTCTTATATATTTAATGACAAAACTTGCACAAATCCACAAAATTTTAGTTCTGATGACGGCGTAAACTCATGTAGAAACCGGTAAACGTTTGCTGTAAATTTTGTGGATTTGTACATGTTTTGTCATTGAATATATTAAAATATATTTATCTTATTATTATCCAGAAGAATGCGTTTGTCATAGTGCTTTTGATGTAAACATATTGAGTTATTGCTCGAATCGAAGGCTAGGATTTTTATTAATATATTCTTGTAAAAGCACGATCAGTCCATTCTATCGATTTGCTGCTTGAAATTCCAGCATATTACAAATTTTGAATTTCAATCATTAGTAACATTGAGATGCCAGTTTTGCCAGGCTCCAGGATTAAGCAAAAGAAAGACTCCAATAAAAGTTCCACGATCGATAATTTAATTTTCCTGTTGGGTGAATCTTTATGACTGATTCATACCTTTTTTCCGGAATGTTTGCGCTATGTTTAGCGCATTATATATATATATATATATATTTCTTTTCTGTTCTCAATTCTCCATTATCCCTCTTCTATTGATAATCCTTGGTGATTTACGTAGACGAGAAAAAGTTGCGGATTTTTTGCGTATTAGTGTACCAAAAAGGCTGTTATTTTAGTTAATTCATCTGAATCATCTCCACATCCGTGGAGAAAGCGAATACTCAAATCGGTTTGTTCTAACATCCGCAATTTTTCTTGCAGTATCTGAACGGCCTAAGTAACTGAGTGGGCGCATAATACCGTATCTCATTCATTTCGGAGAACGTGTTATCTATGAACTTTTTGAAGTTCTACTTAATATCTAATCTCCTTTCCTATCACTATTGCTATCCTATAAGAGAGAGCATCTTTATATATCCTTTAAAAATGTATGTTTTTTATGTACTCTATGTATTTCTTATGTATCCTATAGAAAGAGGGCATTTTTATGCCCGTTTATTAAATCTAATCTAATAATGCTTAATGGTTTGTCGTAGTAGCTCTTGTTAACACGATTTTTGGGATATCTAACTGAACCACTTAACTGAAATCGTCCACAATCGATGATCCTATTAAAAATTAAAATATTTTTATACTTTGATTTAAATATTGAAAACAGTTTTGAATTCAGTTTATTTTTTATTATTACTTCATTACACTTCAGGATATCAGACAGCTATTTCGACACTTCCTTATCTCTGTACATCGGTGACATTTACTTAGGATTAAGGGTTTGACAGTCTTTGCTTTCCAGTCCTTACACGTTTCCAGGAACATTTTCAGTATCACAGGTATGTTCATGTTTAGTCTCTGGTTGGCTATCTCAGGTATTGTTTTGAATCAAAGCAATGCAATCGCTCGTACAATATTTCTTTTGACTCTATTAAAGGATTAATGACGAGAAAGATGCTTCTGTATTAAGTTACGCTTAAGCGTTTTATAATAAAGTAAAATAAAGTTGTTATAAAGCTTATGAAACTTCGATAAGTCTCGTATAAAAGAAAGAATCCTTTTAGATGTATGTGTCTACCACACATTTTTATTATTTCCCAGTGTCAAAGAAATAGTCAAGCGGAAATAAGGTTGCTGCCAATGAGATTATGATAATCTGTGAAGCAACAAGTTTTAGATCAATGTCAAAAGATGGATATAAATAGTTCAGTTCTACTCAGATGAGGAACATTTTAATGATTTGCTCACCACTTTACTCGTAGAATTTTTCATAAACCCTACCGCTTCTGGTAGTTCTGCAACACGTGGGTTTGTTCTCGAAGTCGCTCAGCATTTGCGATGTTCTGTTGCATTTGCGTTTCCAGCATAAGTAATAAATGCATTGAGTATTGAATCATGACATTGTTAATGGTTTTTGGAGTTTTTTTTAACAACGATTAACTTAACCATCAGTGATTCTATTCTAAATCTTGGCGTTATAATTTCGTTTTGGTTGGACTTCGAATGAGATTATGATACACGGGTGGAACTTATTCCGAGAATGTGATTTAGACCCCAAATAGCGATGTAAATATATTTCAATGCTTTTAAATTTACCTCTTAGGCTTGTAAGCATCTCGAAGGTATTCCTTAGCGTAAATGGAGCAAATAAGTGTGTATAGAAGTAAGCACAACACCGTATCGTAAAGATATTTTAGTAAGAGTAAATGAAATGCCATGCTGCTGGGTTGAATTCTATCAGTCGAATGATGGTAACTACGAATGTTCATTGTTACGGTTGCTAGGGGGGGAAAGCATATTCAAGGGCTGCTTCTCGTTTAAATTTATTTCCTCTAGTCGTTTTAAGATAATCAGGATTCAGTACAAAGCTACCTTTATAGCCTATGAACAAAATTTGATATTATTTCGGGCAGTTGTGGTAATTTTAAAAATTTTCTCATTTTCAAACGAAATTTTACCTAGACTCAATGTAGCTTACATTCAAAGAATGTCATCGGCATCTAAGAATGTGAATTGAATATGTATGCTTTGGTGATTATGTAAATTATATGGAAAATGTAACAGAAATGATTGAGGAAAAAGACGTATTTATTAAACCCAGGCAGGTAGGACCTACTAAGCTGGGTTATAATGTAAACATAATAAATGCGTTATACAGAAATAAGATAAGTTGAAATAAATAGTTAATAAGTTGATAAAAACGTATGAGATAACAAAATTTTAATTAATATAAAATGCAAAAATAAAATTAAGATAATTCATCAGTCATGTGTGGTTAAACAATTGGCGTAAGAGTTTGTGTGTCTTTGCTTCCTTTTTCTAGTAAGAATCTAGTAAAACACTGTGAACGAACCAGTTTCTGCAAATGGAAAAATTTATCTTACCCTGCCTTTCCTATTACCACCCTAATTCCTTGTTTTCTTACCTAATTATTCTGCGTGAAATAAATCTTTCAGCGGAGGGATTTTATTTAAAACTTAATATTAGGTTAAATATGTTTTTGGATGTAAAATTTAAATCCAACTCTGGAATTAAGCAAGTTTTTTACTCAAAGAATTCTCAGTTGATCTTATCAACAGCCTAGCGCGGAGGTGGGGAACCCTTCGCCCTCAGGCAAAATGTGGTCTTTTTGGTCGTATGTACATTGCGGCATTTTAGTGGATTTCTGAAACTAATCGCCCGTATTTAAATCATTTTGTTCCCAGTCATGCTAATGCCTTCTGGTGAAAAACAATGTAGAAAATATTCTCTTTAATCTCAGTTAGCGAATGAATTAGTTTTCTTAAGTACAATTTCGATGTCAAACTATTTGAATGTATGCAGCAGACACAATATGAGAGCGACATGATAGTTTCATATGTACACTTTCTTATGCTGCCGAATTGTTAATAGGACCTTCCGTTGAAAAAAGGTTCTCTACTTCTGGTCTAGCCTAACATGTCTTTCTTGATGTACATCGTATCGTAGAGGGTTATTTCGATAATACTATTATATTTCTCTCTTCCTCATCAGGAAATGAATCAAATTCCACTTTCGCGGCAAGCAGAGGTCGATTAGCTTGAAATCAACTTCCGGTGAGTACCTTTTTCAGTCATTTATTTAACCTTAATAATTTCAGTATAATCTTTAATTATTTATTTTACTATAACCCGTAGATTCCCCCCTTATCTGCTAAGGCTCTATTGAAAGTGTATCTCGCTGTTTAAAGCGGTGATAAAATTCCTTTTGTTTAGAACGGAAATGAAGCGTTTATGTAAGCATATAGGCATGAGTTAGGTTAGGCACTGCTATGACTTTTTCTTTTGGTCTACCGATTTTCCAACGAGTTCCGTAAGATACCTCTCATCCATGAACCATTATTCACAAATGAATGCTCGAATATAAGCCAAAGGCTGTTTCAAGATTACTTATGGATATGCAAAAAAAAACTGAAAATTTTACTTTATCTTTTGCATCAATTTTAGTAGGCCGATATCTTTTCTCGAAGACGTATCGAACAAAGCAATTCTCGTTCGGAATTCTTTTTGAAGCGAATTATATTTCTTTTGTTGTTTTAATTTGAAAAATTACTAGATGAAGGATATATTTATGGTGCATGTACCCCCTGCCACACGCCGAAAGGCGGCTTGCACGGTACTTACATAGACATATAGTTATCATATTTTAAAGATTTTTTTGAGTTCGAGTGTTTGGAGCTTGCGTTTAATGTTAGTATTAAATGAAATTTGTCAGAAAGGGTATTGTGTAATTTTTGTAAAGAGAAATAGGCAAATATGCACAAAGTTTAGACACCGTAAATAAATTGATTCCACACCAAATATCGAGCCTACAAGTGAGAGATCTATACTTCAGTCGTCGTCTGACTTCCGGAAGCCATATACAATGCCTAGTGTGGCTAAAGTCTTATGTTATATGACGTAGTCGTTTCACAGAAGATTAAAATGTATGTTCACATAAGTGAAGTGTATTTATACCTTTGCTCGCTGTAAACTTTGTATTTGTTTTTGATATTATTACATGTTTAATAATTTGCATACGCTTAAGGAATGCTGTCAACAAAAATTTTCAAACAATAGCATTTTATATAACGGATCTCGTTTGCTGTTAAAGAAAGCTGGGTGGATAACGTAACCATCCCATGAATCTGTCCTTATGCTCATGTTTGTGTTTTTTGAATATTTAACTATTATTAAAACGAATTCAGCCAGTATATAAATAAGTAATACATGCGAAATTTTCTCTTCCTTCTTTTAACCGTTTGCATAGTTTGGTTTTATCTGAATTCGCATGATAACTTTGTTTCTTTAAAATTTCCTCTTTTCATTTCCTAATGATCTTTCACCCGAACTATCGTCATAATTTCCTTTTATGCACATCCTTTTCAGTTATTTGGAGTTTACGCGAATCTATCTTTTGACTTCTGTGTATATCATTATATCGTCTACATTCCCGTTTTTATGGTCTTTCACTGAATGCACTATCATCCTTTTTCTCTCACATCACCTCTTTCTTTCCCTCGACTGGGTAACTCAACTCTCCGCTTAACTGTCTGGTATTTGTCCCCCTTCCTAATTGCGCTGTACCATTGTAAGCGCGTCGTTCAGTAATGATCAATTCACCGTCTGACGAGCGATGACGAGGGAGGTAATGGTGGGAACGAGCGCTATAGACATGAAGAGGGGGAAAGTATTCAGTTATGCGGGAGCGAGAGGTAAATCAAATCGATTTCAAACGATGAAAATGCCTATGGCATCATAGGTGGGGAAAGACGAAGGATAGTAGGATGATAATGAGAATATCGCTCCAAACGACAATTTCCACACCGCTACCCTTCACAAACAAGGTCCACGCGTCTCTATCGATAAATTTATTTATAAATGCGTCTACATCTAGCCGTTCATTCCGGAATAGCTCAGCTCTCAGAGAAGCCTCCATGTCTCATTTTCCACGCTACGCACTAATGAAAAAGGTACCCCAAGGTCCTTGTTCGTTTTCATGACCGCGGTCAATAAGCTATCACCCTTGACCCCACCTTTCCTCCATAGATATGGCGGCCGATGAGTTTGAAATATTTTTCCGACATTACCGTTTTTTTTATTTTGAAAATAAGCGGTGACGGTGGTCTGGACCCAGGGGTGGCGGCAGGTTGGTCAAATGGCACCAGCTGCGAAGCAAACAGAGGTATGGAGGCACTCGAACGAGTAGTCATATTTCCCTTTCGCCGCATCCCACCTGGAAGCTGCTGGCTAAACCATTTGAATCCCCCCTTCCCTCCTCACCTCTCTTTCCCTATTTTTCTCCAAATATTATTTCCTTCTTTTTTATATCTCTTGTCCAAACCTTTCGAAAAAATGCACGCCGCCATCCGCCCTCTTTTTGAATTGTCATTTCACCTTTTCTCCTTCACCTTTTGGTTCGTCGGAGGTAAAGTATGTAACAACTGCGATCCGTTAGCGTCGTGGGGCACTGAATAAAAATAACTGTGGAGAGACATTGAGAGATAAATGGCGAAATCTGTGCGAGATTGTAAAATTTAAGCATTCATGGGAAAAGTCTGCATTTTTTTAATGTTGCATTTTCCAATTAACTTAAATAATAATAAAAATTAACTTTATCTCAATGGTTCTTAGACGGTTTAGTCATTGAGTTGGAGATAATTTTTGACTCGAATGGATGACTCAAAATAATAACTCTCGAACAAATCTGTGTCCGAGTTATAAACGTACAATATACAAAATGTACTGTACGTAACGTACAAAATAAGACTTAAAACAAATGAGGATAGTAAAAAATACAAGTTCAGAAGCATTACGTGGTAGAAGTAATCTTGAAGACATTTTCACGGTACGCGCATGAAAAATACGTCACATAAAAAAGTTATTCAGTTCAGTTTGTGGTGTCTTTGCTCAATGCAATTATCTGACCTTAATATTATTATTAGAGCTAGGGAAATTAATGCCAATTTACAGAGGGGTATGTAACTCTAGGAAACAAATATCTATTCCCTAACCAGGAAAAACTGAATAGGCGGGATTCGAGCCTTTT
>KZ308213.1:837657-848866 GCA_000376725.2 Ladona fulva | reverse complement strand
CCGATGATTTTGCTCATTTGGGTTCAGTGTTGGCTTGAAGTTGAAGAAATTTGTGAAAAATCGAAGACCGGCATTTTTCGTAAAATTTGGTCAACTTTGACCCCCTGTAGAATTTTAATGCGCGGGAGTAAGAGTAAATTATTTGGCAATTATATGCAGAATTTATATAAGAATAGCCATGCGAAGTTTCAAAATCCTCACTCCAAAAAACCATTTTCTTATTTTTGGCCAGCTTTTTTCGATTCTAGCCCACTGTGTGGCGTTTAGGAACATACAATATCATACGATCGTAAGTTACCAATATGGGGAACGTTTTGTACGTATTTTAAAATTGCGGGGGGATTTTATTAAACACGATTGATTCGTGTAGTGAGTAACATTTACGATTTGTGTTATAATGATGTTTCCAAGAGGACAGGCATTGGTACGATAGCTCAATTGGCTAGAGCAGTCACTCGGAAAGTGGGAAATACGGGTTCGAGTCCCGGTCTTGTTAGACTTTTTTATGTCCGTTTTTCCTCGGAAATATTTCTAGGTGCGCACCTTAACACGTTCACTGCGGATCACTCCACCGTTGGAGTGTTAAGTGCTTTGGAAATGGAGATATCCGCAGTGAACGTGTTAATTTACAATATTACCTTTCACTCTTTTCCTAGTGTTTTAATGGCTTATTTATGTACATTTAGGGCTAGTGCAGTGATGCCCGGCCTTTTTGATCAGTGGTTGAAACTTCACATTTATTCGATGGCTTGTGTGCTAAATCTTATTTCCTATCAATACATCTCATTTCTGGAAACTTGATCTAATTTTGAGTATTATTTTTAATTGTCAATACAAAATGAAAAGAAATTTACTTCAATAATAACAACTGAGTTGATTTAAGTTAGCATACATTTTAAAAATATTCATCATTTGTATTAAATATAGCATATATTTGTCAGCATTTTCCTAGTCACTTTCCCCAAAGTTTAGGTCTCTCTTCTGAAAGTGTTGCGTAACCGAAATAAGCTGTACCTAACCGAGATCCCATTTTTTTAAATGCGATGTTTCATGATGGTTCGCGGTTGTAGTTTGGGGACTAATCTATTGCCACAAATTCGTAAAGGCCTCTATTATTATATGTTATTCACTAAATATTTTATTATTTAACGGCAAGATTAGAACATTAAAAATTTCAATCTATCAGTCAATGATAAGATCCCTTTTAATGTATTCATACCCTGCTTTGCTGTACACCTGCAAAAATAATCTTAAAAGAACTGATGCATTCGATGAGAGAATATTAAAAATAATCTTAAAAGAATTGATTCATTCGATAAGAGACTATTAAAAAGAATCTTAAAAGAATTGATGCATTCGATAAGAGAATATTAAAAACAATCTTAAAAGTGCCAACACTGACAAATTCAAGATAAATCTTCGACGCGCAAAAAATTAATTCACTAACTAAAACTATGAGAAAGATAACCCAACATTCAACAATAATTTCAACCCTTCGGATTCATTTAAACTAATGTGGAAATACAACACCAAAACACTACCAGGAGTTCACAAACGACCAAGATGTGCGATCGACGAAATGGAATATTTTAACAATTCGAAATTTAGATTTCATAAAATTTAATTTAAATTAAAGTATGTAAAAATGTTTATATTTTTATTATTCTATCAATGAGAAAACTGTGGATAAAACTCTCTAATGTCAGGTTCCACCATATGGTATCCCTACTGGGAGAGAGGACTGTCTGTCTGTCTGTCAATTAGTTAAGGCCTTCAGATAGCCAAGTGGACAGTGCGTTCACTTTCGGCAAATCCCCGGTTCGATTCCCGGTGGGGCCCAACATTTATTGACGCAAAGGCGTCTGACATACTCCAAGAACGGAAAGTTCACCCTGAACAAGTCCTATTGAGGGGGAAACAGGAGATAAAAGAGCCCGATCAGATATGATAAAGCGATGTGCTC
The DNA here is from genome assembly GCA_000376725.2 of Ladona fulva. Taxonomy (NCBI): domain Eukaryota; kingdom Metazoa; phylum Arthropoda; class Insecta; order Odonata; family Libellulidae; genus Ladona; species Ladona fulva. Next base: position 846,903 of record KZ308213.1, on the reverse strand, counting down.
AATTAGTCGATACTGATATCACTCATTCAAAGCTAACCGCTAAAATACCGAAATGATAAGGTTAAACTGTAATGAAGAAGTAGAAGGAAGAATTGTAAAGTAGGACCAGAAGAACTTAGAAAAGCGTATGACCAGTATGAAGAATCTTCTTCAGCGGAAGTTCTGATGGAAAGTCATCCATCTTTTGTTCTCCCGTGGTTATACGTGGGAGAAATGTTAGAGCTTTCTTTTCATTTAAATTTATTTGAAATATTCTACAAACTATTGATTTAAATGCTAGCGGAAATGTAGTTTCCTATTATATCTATCTTCATTGTTAGTTAAGAGGAGATCTGGCCATTGATTAATTTTCAAACTCGGAGAAAGAAAGAAAGCAATCTAACTATTATTCCAGTCTAAGATGGTGTAAAAATAAAGCGAGCAGGGAAAAGTTTCAATATCTCATATCTCAACTCGAAGAGTTCTGCGAGAAGCAGCGCTGCAGTAAAACATTCAGCGCTTAAGTCTATTCCAAGGAGAGAGCTGGGAAACTTATTGCGCTTCCAAAGTTTTTGAATCGCCGAGAGAGGTATGAGCTTCTCTCGAATAACTTAGTGTTGAAGCCTTCTTTCTTTACTTTAAGAGAAGATCAAAACTTTATTCGATTTATATGGTCTTTTCTTAATTGGCAGAGAGTGATCGAAAATTCCCGGGCAGTGTTAGTTATAGAGTTATAAGTTTGATAGATGGCGAACATTCTTGGTGTAAATAATACTATTTTACGCGCATTGACACATTAAGGCTCTTCTCAATTGTAGGAATCTGCTAACAGATGAGTCCGGAATTACTTACACCACTTAATACACACGGCTTTTTCACCTTTTCCGAAATTCAGCGGTATTTTAGTCGAAGGTTTCTCGAAACTAAATTAGGCAATATCATGTTTGATTTGGTGGAGTGCCATACTCACTGTGATAAATAACTATATGATACATATACTGTCAATGTATTATTAACTTGGAACGAACATGGCCATCAAATACAAAAGTTTTGATGGTGTAACTATATACCAAAACTATGATCGTTTCAAATAAATGATCTGTGGAATATTTATAAATATTAAAATATAATATAAACATATTACTTATTTGTACTTCATTATGGTAACTAAATTGTGTCAGAAGAAAATATATTTTAGAAACTCGGATAAAGACCACGTTGGCTCACCGCTAATTGTTTACAGATTATGGATTGATCATGTATCACATTTGACACCTGGAAACACATTTAGTAAAATGTCACTGGAAAATTTTTCTGGAAATCAACGATGTGGAAATGATTTTAATACATTATGCCTATGTCTATAATATATGTATAGCTAACACAGAGCATACTATTAATAGTAAAAATATCGAGTCATAATATTCATTCGGAACTCAAAACATTCATTTTCATAATTACATACTAAAAAGAATCTTGATTAAACTCAGCCCAGAAAGCAGAACAGCCTGTATTTCATTTTGGAAATTAATATATTTAATTTATAAAATCCAACGACAAAAATAAATTATATATATTCTAGGAAATTTTCGAAGAGTGCTATCAACATTCTCCCTATTAAATTCTTCAAGCGTGGTTGGGCACGTACACCCCTCGTAAATTCCTGTAGTAATTGTGTGTGTCGGAATAATCTACCTCTTGATTTATTGATATCGTAGCTGAATTACGCAACCACGGTGGTGTTAGTGTTATTCAGCAATATTAGCATCAATTCAAATTCAAAGGGGATCATAACGTTATCTCGGTTTTGATCTTCATCATTGACGTTGCTGCAAAAATTCTTCTTATGTTTTACTGTGATTTTTTTCGTTTTACAAAAACGTTTATTTTAATTCGTCAGGTTTCCCGAAAAAACGATCCCCAAAATCCTCTCATCAATGTACACTCTAGAAAGAGAAAATTTGGAGACCGAAGTATATATTGCTGGCTTTGATGAGATACTAAGACGCTCATTTATTACAAATTATCAGCTTTTTGGAAAATTTTACCCTCATTCGTATTTTCGTGCGCAAAATTGAAATAAAATTTGCGTATAAGATTGTTCTGTTTTTCCTTCGAAGATTCATTCATTCATTCATATTTCGTATTTATGATTGAAGATTATACTGACGGTTATCCTTGAAATATTCTGTCAATTTTTTACAATGTCTGTAGATGTATAATTTTGGCAATTTTTCTTAATCTGTTCAAGCTTTCTAGATGGTGTTTGAAAGATATAAATGCGAGGAATGAAAATGAGAAATCCTATAAATTCCAAACCAACACGCACATATGTTAATGGCTACGTCAAAGGTTCCCTTAATGATAAATTTATTTGGTTATGACTCCATATTCGCGGTGGCGGAATGGTTAACGTGTAACTCACTAGAGCTCCATCCCAAAGGTCTAGGGTTCGAGTCCTGGCTTAATCGGATTTTTCCAGTAAGGGAATGGTTGTGTGCGTAAAAAATAATACAAATAATAATGGATGTGTTAAAGAGGTTATTGTTATTATTATAATTATTATTAAGGAAGTTAATTTGCCGTTCATGCAAGTTATTCGAATTAATGGCATATCAAACAACTCAAATCATTTTACATTACGTTAGCTTATTTTGATTACATTTTGTATCATAGCGTATCACTGTGACCTGGCAATTGTCTGATGCTCGGAAGCCAATAAAGATTGACATATCTACCAAAAAAATGATTCTCTTTCGCAACATTTCATGTCGTATTTCTTCATTACTTCACTTTATATAGTGCAAAACAATCGCTCCTTCGTCTGAGTGATGGAGACGGGCGAAGGGCTGAATGTTATCAGGGGCGCTTTCACATTTGAATAGCGAAATTGCGTTTCGGGACGTGGTTTCCACCCCATTTACGTGTTCCCGAATGAGAAAAATCTCTCGCAAGGAAGTCGAAACTCACAAATTAAGTCACGCCTACCGAATATTTCTTCCTCTATAGTCATCACTCTCTCCTGGCCTCTCAGGTTATCCAATACCCGACAATCTAAGCAGCGGTTAGCGAAATTGATGTTGTTGCTCCATTGCCTCCCTCTCTTAGTCTTTGATGCATAGTAAAAAGAGCCAGAGGCTAATTTGAGTTATAGTTAGTTGGCTCTGGTTCTCTCAGTTAGGGCTTCTAGTTCATAGTTAGAAATTAGTTAATTCACTCATGACTATGAATTGACGGGCACTATCACCTCCAAGGGCTGGAAACACTATTAACTTTCAGGTAGCTGGATTTTGTGAAAGACGCCGTTTTTGTCGAATCTAATATTATAAATAAATAAAATTTTAATTATTATTAAATGATCTAGTTTTCAATTACTAGTAAAGTTTTCTCGAACGAATCAACCTAAATTGCAAATCTTCGTTGAATAGAGAGTTTAGAGATAGACTAGTTTTCGAATCGAAGGTCAGTTATAACTTCTAATTGCATCCCACGTATCGATCCAGTCCTTTGAAGGGACGTACACCTCTTTGTCCATTCTGTTACCACCAGAAACGTTTGAAGGTGGAGATAAATATTATTTAGCATCGAGCGTTTATTTTGGTATCGAATTTTTATAATATGTTACACGTAATTTGGAACTGAACCATAAATATTGCCCAATGTTTTCCTTCGTCAAGTTAGGAATTTCATCCTTAAAAAATTATTAATTCAATCAGTGTATCTCCAGCTTTTAAATGTACATCGGGTCAGTTTTTTGGTAGCAACAACATGAAACCCTTAACTAAAGTAAACGTATCCGTCGATAAATCAACTAATTTTCATCAGCGTGTATCATTAGGGATTATAAGTAAATATCGGCCTCGTTCTTTTCATGTTTAAAATTGGCTTCGTGGAAACATGTTTTTTCTCCCTCAATAACTGCTCGACTATTCAATTCTCAATTATCTCCGTCATTGATTTCTTCCGCGTACTTTTAAATGCTCCATCGAAAGTAGGTTAATTGGCGTTGTAAGAGCTAAAAATGCCGGCAATAGCGTGGAATCCGCGACCACAAAAATTTATCCTCGGAGACTTTATTTTCATTTCATTTTCTCCAATTAATTCCTCGCAGTTTTGTACTCCATTGATTTATAGGACTTTTTCAATTAATAATCTCTTTATTTATTTGGCTGGTTCATGACATTTTGACTCCTTAATTAACATCCGAGAGATCTCTTTCATTATTTTTTCCATAATTTTGCGTAAAAATGACTTCATTAATTTCACCCCTTCATGATTTACATATAAAATCACCGTTAAATTACATATCGTTTGATAGAATTTCTCTTTTAAGCAACGTTGATTTGTTTTCGCTTTTGCCACCAATGAAACAGCGTTTTTCAATTTCGGTAGATTCAGACGAAAAAAGTGTTACGCAAAGTTTTAAAAATAGCTACGGACGTATTTATCAGATAAGAAATTTTCAAGTGCACCGCTTATGCTATTAGTTTAAAAGGTGAAATTAATGACGTTGAAAAGGTAGGGGATTTTTGATGAGGGATGTTTATGCTATGAATGATTTTTTTTGTTAAACTTATTAAAACTTAGCTAGGATTGAAATTTATTCAGGGAGTAGTAATTAATCTCCCGATAGGTAACCATTATACTGGTTTAGAACTAACTAACATGTTTTAGCACGAAGAAGCTGGTAATGAATCTCTAAATTTTAGTCGGTTATCTAATTAATTGCGTAATTCATATTAACTGAGGATAATAAAATGTAATAAATAAAAGAAAAATTCAATATTTCATTCAACATTATATGAAGGATTACATATATATTGGGAAAGTCTATTTTATATAATTCGTACTTACCAGTCACGCTATTACATTTTGATTACATGAAATTTGCATATACGTTATTCACCTAAACCATTTAAAGTGCTTGTAACCTTCCATGCTCTTTCGACTCTGCCTTTTGTTCATTCCTTTCTTTCTTAAAGCTACTGACTTCTTTTTCTTTAGGATCTAATTCATTTTGTTCAACCAATGATTTTCTCTGTCTCCTATCATCTTTCTAATTACTTTCTCCTGATGCACAGCATTAATTATTTAACGATATTCTCATCCATTCTTCCTATATCTCCGTAGTTGGTACAATAATTGAAATTAATATTACCAATATAAATCATAATTTACGTCACCGATTCCAAAACTCTTATGTTACTATTTTTATCATGATTATCGAGGAATACCATTTACAATATTTCGGATCATAAATGCTCTTTGGTTTTAGTTAATGCTCATTAACATTCCCTCGGACCGAACTGTATTCCCGCGAAAACTTTTTATAAATTCCTAAACTTTGTTTTTCCTGCGTTTCGAATACTAACCAGGAACGCTCAGAGCCCCACGTAATGCACGAACTATGGATTAATAACAACGTTTTTTCACCGCATCCAATCTGCTTTTCAATTATATGCTGATGAACGTCGAACTGTAGGGTCCAATTACGTTACTCCTAGTTTCGCAGGCCCGAAACTCCCGAAATAGAAATCCTCCATCACGTTCACCGCACTCGAGTGCCTCAGAGCGTAACAATGAGAGGCTAAAAACAACGTCGGTGTCCGTGGACGCGATGGCTTTGGTTTTGGTCTGCAGAGCCTCTCGCGGGCGGTACGAGCGCAGGGGCGGTCACGCGGTTCTTGCGGTTTTTCCTCCGCTTTTCTTTCGTCCCTTCTTGCGAACACGTTTGGATACACGCGCACGACAACGCGGAGCCCTTCCAATGCGAGAGAACATCACTGCAGGGCAAGCGAGGCTTCGCATGTTGTTTCGCCTCGGAGAGGAAATGATTTGAGATGGGAGAAAATTTTTAGCTCTGAGGGATGCGAAAGAGGAGGTTTTGAGTTGTAAATCAATGGGAGCGCACCAAACTGTTGGATGAACTGCATTTCGAGGTGGCGCACAGTGGGCTAGAATCGAAAAAAGCTGGCCAAACATAAGAAAATGGTTTTTTGGAGTGAGGATTTTGAAACTTCGCATGACTATTCTTATATAAATTCTGCATATAATTGCCAAATCATTTACTTTTACTCCCGCGCATTAAAATTATACAGGGGGTCAGGGGGATATGGCTCTTGCATCGTCATCGAAGATTCGGTATATAAATCGGCGTCACCAATTGTCGTAGGATTTTATTTTATATTCCTCTTTAGGAAGCTTCAAAGAACATCGTGGTATAAGTTAGCCCGTGTACATCGTGGTACATCACTACTATCTTTCTCGCTTAAGGTGAAAATTTGCCGTAAAATATGGCTTCGCCATTTTGTTATATAACTTATGCAAATATTCTACTAAGATCATTCAAACCAAGTTCTATGAAGCATAAAGAATAGGTTTATCTTACAACATCGTTTCTTACCCGATTATTTTGCTCATTTGGATTTAGTGTTGGCTTGAAGTTGAAGAAATTTGTGAAAAATCGAAGACCGGCTTTTTTCGTAAAATTTGGTCAACTTTGACCCCCTGTAGAATTTTAATGCATGGGAGTAAAAGTAAATGATTTGGCAATTATATGCAGAATTTATATAAGAATAGCCATGCGAAGTTTCAAAATCCTCACTCCAAAAAACCATTTTCTTATTTTTGGCCAGCTTTTTTCGATTCTAGCCCACTGTGCGCCACCTCGAAATGCAGTTCATCCAACAGTTTGGTGCGCTCCCATTGATTTACAACTCAAAACCTCCTCTTTCGCATCCCTCAGAGCTCAAACTTTTCTCCCATCTCAAATCATTTCCTCTCCGAGGCGAAACAACATGCGAAGCCTCGCTTGCCCTGCAGTGATGTTCTCTCGCATTGGAAGGGCTCCGCGTTGTCGTGCGCGTGTATCCAAACGTGTTCGCAAGAAGGGACGAAAGAAAAGCGGAGGAAAAACCGCAAGAACCGCGTGACCGCCCCTGCGCTCGTACCGCCCGCGAGAGGCTCTGCAGACCAAAACCAAAGCCATCGCGTCCACGGACACCGACGTTGTTTTTAGCCTCTCATTGTTACGCTCTGAGGCACTCGAGTGCGGTGAACGTGATGGAGGATTTCTATTTCGGGAGTTTCGGGCCTGCGAAACTAGGAGTAACGTAATTGGACCCTACAGTTCGACGTTCATCAGCATATAATTGAAAAGCAGATTGGATGCGGTGAAAAAACGTTGTTATTAATCCATAGTTCGTGCATTACGTGGGGCTCTGAGCGTTCCTGGTTAGTATTCGAAACGCAGGAAAAACAAAGTTTAGGAATTTATAAAAAGTTTTCGCGGGAATACAGTTCGGTCCGAGGGAATGTTAATGAGCATTAACTAAAACCAAAGAGCATTTATGATCCGAAATATTGTAAATGGTATTCCTCGATAATCATGATAAAAATAGTAACATAAGAGTTTTGGAATCGGTGACGTAAATTATGATTTATATTGGTAATATTAATTTCAATTATTGTACCAACTACGGAGATATAGGAAGAATGGATGAGAATATCGTTAAATAATTAATGCTGTGCATCAGGAGAAAGTAATTAGAAAGATGATAGGAGACAGAGAAAATCATTGGTTGAACAAAATGAATTAGATCCTAAAGAAAAAGAAGTCAGTAGCTTTAAGAAAGAAAGGAATGAACAAAAGGCAGAGTCGAAAGAGCATGGAAGGTTACAAGCACTTTAAATGGTTTAGGTGAATAACGTATATGCAAATTTCATGTAATCAAAATGTAATAGCGTGACTGGTAAGTACGAATTATATAAAATAGACTTTCCCAATATATATGTAATCCTTCATATAATGTTGAATGAAATATTGAATTTTTCTTTTATTTATTACATTTTATTATCCTCAGTTAATATGAATTACGCAATTAATTAGATAACCGACTAAAATTTAGAGATTCATTACCAGCTTCTTCGTGCTAAAACATGTTAGTTAGTTCTAAACCAGTATAATGGTTACCTATCGGGAGATTAATTACTACTCCCTGAATAAATTTCAATCCTAGCTAAGTTTTAATAAGTTTAACAAAAAAAATCATTCATAGCATAAACATCCCTCATCAAAAATCCCCTACCTTTTCAACGTCATTAATTTCACCTTTTAAACTAATAGCATAAGCGGTGCACTTGAAAATTTCTTATCTGATAAATACGTCCGTAGCTATTTTTAAAACTTTGCGTAACACTTTTTTCGTCTGAATCTACCGAAATTGAAAAACGCTGTTTCATTGGTGGCAAAAGCGAAAACAAATCAACGTTGCTTAAAAGAGAAATTCTATCAAACGATATGTAATTTAACGGTGATTTTATATGTAAATCATGAAGGGATGAAATTAATGAAGTCATTTTTACGCAAAATTATGGAAAAAATAATGAAAGAGATCTCTCGGATGTTAATTAAGGAGTCAAAATGTCATGAACCAGCCAAATAAATAAAGAGATTATTAATTGAAAAAGTCCTATAAATCAATGGAGTACAAAACTGCGAGGAATTAATTGGAGAAAATGAAATGAAAATAAAGTCTCCGAGGATAAATTTTTGTGGTCGCGGATTCCACGCTATTGCCGGCATTTTTAGCTCTTACAACGCCAATTAACCTACTTTCGATGGAGCATTTAAAAGTACGCGGAAGAAATCAATGACGGAGATAATTGAGAATTGAATAGTCGAGCAGTTATTGAGGGAGAAAAAACATGTTTCCACGAAGCCAATTTTAAACATGAAAAGAACGAGGCCGATATTTACTTATAATCCTTAATGATACACGCTGATGAAAATTAGTTGATTTATCGACGGATAAGTTTACTTTAGTTAAGGGTTTCATGTTGTTGCTACCAAAAAATTGACCCGATGTACATTTAAAAGCTGGAGATACACTGATTGAATTAATAATTTTTTAAGGATGAAATTCCTAACTTGACGAAGGAAAACATTGGGCAATATTTATGGTTCAGTTCCAAATGACGTGTAACATATTATAAAAATCCGATATCAAAATAAACGCTCGATGCTAAATAATATTTATCTCCACCTTCAAACGTTTCTGGTGGTAACAGAATGGACAAAGAGGTGTACGTCCCTTCAAAGGACTGGATCGATACGTGGGATGCAATTAGAAGTTATAACTGACCTTCGATTCGAAAACTAGTCTATCTCTAAACTCTCTATTCAACGAAGATTTGCAATTTAGGTTGATTCGTTCGAGAAAACTTTACTAGTAATTGAAAACTAGATCATTTAATAATAATTAAAAT
>KZ308213.1:647496-825519 GCA_000376725.2 Ladona fulva | reverse complement strand
TATATATTCCCATTTATATCTAGCATTTTTCTTATTTATATAATAAAAATCTCATTTTCTTAAAATAAGATTTTTTTCTTCCCCCTTATCTGTCCAACAAAATTCAACCATCCACCATAACCAACGCGTGAATTTCGCTGTAGAAAGATTTCAGATTCTCATCATATGAAGTCATACCTTTCACCTCTCATCCGAAGACAAATCCTACTATCAATTTCAGCTAGTGCGAAAATAACGCGGGAGGTACAAGGTTGAAGGATTTACTCGGAATTAGTGGAGGAGCAAAAAGAAAAGATCCCTCATTCGGTCGGATGAGGAAGGAGATGAAAAGAGATGGTTAGCGAAGGATATGAGGATTATATGGGACGCGTTCCTAGCCCCTTTCCTTCCATTCTCATCCCGTTGCTTCGAATCCTTATCTAGTTCGCCTTATCTCCCTCACATCGGTATTAAGGGGCCTTTGCCATCTTCTGCTTACGTTCGCACCCCTTTTATTCAATCACTCGAGATGTCCCTCAAACGTTTCCTTCCCCCTTTTTCAATTCCAGTTCTCATATCCGGTCGTCTCAATCCTCTCGTATCCCTTTTCTCGTTTCTTTTTTCCTTTCCTTTTATCTCCTTTGAAGGGGCCCTTTATCAGCCTAGGATACCTTCTTGTTTTCCGCCGTTTACCTTCCTATATTTATATGGAGTGATAAAGTTTGCGGTTTTTGCCCTACCGTCGAATATTAAATGTCTTTATTCTTCTCTTGACGGCCGTTTTTCACATAACCATCATTCAGTACCCGTGGTTCCGCCGATCGTCAAAGTTTACTTTTCCTCTCACATCACTTTATATTAAAGTTGTATTTTTCACATTTATTCTCGGCTTTATGCGGCTTTCCGTAATCCGCAAGAGCAGATATTTGCGTACTTGCGCAATTTTGTGAAGTTATGTCATATAAATATTTTTCATAGTCTTTCTGGTTAATATCGTATTTTGAACTGTCTCAGAAAGTGCTGTAACAGAAATAACGGCCGAACAGGGGAAAATGGTTCTTTTTTAGTTAATGTTTTGAACTTCGCTTTGTTCTTCTTGAATTAATTCTCGAACCTAGGTCTCCCACTTTCCGGGAAGGTATTCCAACAGCACGGTAGTTCAGTGGATAGATAACCTGCCCTGGAAGTGGGAGACCTGGGTTCGGGTCCCAGTCATTTGGCTATCTTTTAAACCTGTTATTTTGCTTCTTGTTGGTGAAGCGCATTTAAAATAAGGGCCGCGTTTTGTCAAAGTATGAAGATATGCAACTCAACATGCATGGTCGCGAACAGAATTAATTCAAGGGCGACCATGAGAAATTTCAAAAAGAAAAAGAAAACATTTTGGTACTTAAGCCAGCTTTATTTCATTTCAGCCCACTGTACGTCAGTATGTTTCCGCATTTCATAGTTTATTATTTCATAAACATTATTTTTTGGATTATCTGTCAAATTTATTCCAAAAATTCCAAAGGAATAATTTATTCCAAATTTATTCCAGTAAAATTATTCCTCAAAATAATTTTGCTTAAGTCAATTTTATGAAAGTTGATTTTACAGATTTTGGCAGTCACCTCATGTTTGGATTAAGTTGTTAATTTTTACTTATTAACTCGCTTTGTTCCACATGATAACTTAAAAATACAACGGGCGATTCATTTATGAAGCAAAAAGAGTAATAATCGCCGTCACAAGTTTACCGCCAGGATTTATTGATGCCGAACACGAGAGACTGAATTATTGCATAGCTCAAGTAATCACTTAGGACAACATTATTATTTCAGTTAAAACGGTTTTTCGCGCTAATGTACTCGTAAAATTCTATTGGGATAATTGATATTCTTTCCCTCTATTACTCCCGATGAATACGCGGTCGTAAATAGAATGCACGTTTGGGATTAAAAAAATAGTATTGTTTGGTTGTAAAGGCCTTGTGAAGCGTTGATTTTTTTAAAAGCATATTTACCTCGCTAATTTAAATTTTAAAACAGGCGAAAGAGTACGTTATTGGTTTTGAATTAGAGAAATGCGCCGAGTGAGGTAGTCTATTAAAGCAGTTATGCTAACATAAAAGTGGGGTATTTAATTTCACACAACGGCTGCATTGAATGATAAAATAACTTCGTTGGCTTCAACCATATTAGCTGGGTATCTTTGTTTTCATGGGATAATGAATGCTGTTATTAGCCGTTATAAATCATTTTCTTACTTTTAAAACCATTTTCTTAAAATTGAGTTAGGAAGAATATACACGGAGGTGAACATTTTGGTGAGGACGGCTGAGATGTATGAGACGGAAGGCTGTTTTGTGCTTGAAACTATCTAATTTTTAAAATAATAATTTAAACGAATGCTGTAGTATTTAAGTGAAATTCTTGGAGATGTGATTGCGGAAGAATTATGTAAAATTTCTAAACTTATTCGTCAGCCAAGGAACCAGGGTACATTTTTCTTTTTTAACGAGAAATCTCAATAAACAAGGGATTGGAAAAGATGTTTAACTTCTCATTAAATCTCGATAAATATTTTACTAATTAAGATATCCTAATAAGGATAGGTATAATATTTTTAAGTAAACTTTGGCAAAATCTATCGACGCATAAATAAATTACTTTAAGCTACGCACGGCTTTAAATAAAGAAACTATTAGTCAAATTGGACAAGAGAAACGCTATTTTTGATTTAGTGGCCAATCTACGTCACCTTTTAATTTCCTTTTACTCACTGTAGCATGCTTACACCTGGTGTGTGTTTATGAACTACAGGTGAGTCTCGATGACCCTAGTTAATGTGACCCGGGGACTCCTCGATTAATTGAAAATTTGTATAATTCGGAAGAGTCGTCTTACGTACGTAAATTATGAAATAAACGCGCTATTTTCATGGTTTACTGTAGTGTGAAAAATATTTACAATTAAAACATCACTTGGATGTAAAACATTTTGAAATCAATATTTCTATTTTCCTTCATGATATATACGTCAATTTATCAGATGCGGTCCTTCCTTCTTTTCTCCAATTTATTTTTATGCCAATGTTTGATTGTCTATGCTGATCTGGAATGGTATATTTACGGTCATTTAAGCGGTATGCCGGTACATATATGTTAAGTGTATGTGTGGAAGTGAAAAAGGCAAATCACACAAATGTGTAACTCGGTTATTACGGATCCTCGGTTAATCAGGACTCGTGTAGGGGAGACTGCTGTAATTTTATGTCTTTCCTTTCGTTTTAGATAACCCTCCTCATTTCTCTTCTGAGTCCCTCTCACACGTTGTCTACTCACTGTGATTTTTAACCTGATCTCAAAGAATTTCGGCTGAAAATGAATATTTTTTAGGTGATGCACTAAAATGTTGTTTCCTGGAAATGAGCTGGCGTTTTCGATATTTCGTATTCCTTCCCTCGGATCTGCATCCTTGATACTGTGTACACCAGTTATCCTTTGTACCTTTAAGTCCCTTTCACACATTCCCTTTTCATTTCTCCCTTCATGATCCACCCTTTTCCCAACGACGAACGAAAGAAGCTTTCTTATTATCCCTCTCGTGTCCCTTATCCAAACGCATCATCCACGTCTCCTGACCCCCTTCATCATCTCAGTTACGCTTCATCTCTCTTCATCCACCCACAGTGCCACTTAACGTTCAACCCTTTTACCGCACCTACGCTCTCACTTTTCTTCTCTCCCCCTTTTCGCCCTCACTTTCCGTCCTTTTCCTTTCACCTCACCCATTCACCCCGTCAAACACCTCGCCCCCATTCATCCCACCTCCACGTCACAGATTCACTCTCCTGTACATCCTGCGCCATCCATCGCTCGACGGCTCGTCTTCATCTGCTCTTGTTTCTTAACTTGTTAGCACGCCCTTTCCCCCGCATCTCCAGTATCTCCGGAACGGGATCAAGGTGGTTTCCCCGTCTGCTCGAGACTCGCTTGAAATAACGGACGGATTTCCTCTCGACTGTGTCAAAAGGAAAAATGTGGCCACACTTTCCATTCCTCGAAGCGATCTGTCTGAGGGAATTAATTAAAACGCGTCGCTCCATCGAACTCAGAAACGCGGGTTTCGCGTTTGGATGATCCTCTATGCCGTCTTTATCCCGTGCTTACTCAAGTGCCACTTTTTCCTTCGTATTCCATAAAATACCTCTCACGCCCGCAACAAATGCGGAATAAATATTTCAGTTTCCCCGAGTCCCTCGGATATGGATAGTGCTTCGTCCTTAACTGCGTAATTTCCTCGATTCTCCCGTGGAGACAGCCATTTCTCTTGTCCGGCTTTTAAGCATTCATGGCCGCGCTCGCAAGCCAATGTTTCTACTTTCATTTTCCTAGCGCGGGATAATTAATGACGGCATTTTTCAGTCGGATATCTCCTTCCTTTATTCGGCGAGCTTTTATTTTCAAGGACTTGCTCTAGCGGTGCGTTATTTATGGAGAGTACTTTTGAATGTGTGGTTTTTTGTTAAGAAGTCCTACGAAAATTCGGTTAAGTTTTCGAGCCTCAGATTTAGTTATATTTTACAATCATAGATACAAAAAGTCCCGTAAGTTATAATCTAGTTTATGCCAATTATCTGAAATATAAAAGAAAATTCGTTAGATTGAAATAGATAGCTATTTTAACGAATCTTCAGAACTTGGCTGTTATAATGCCGAAATCAAGTCTTCCCGCTAAGTCTTTATACCTACGCTGTTCATAACACATTGGGTATCTCTTAGTGCTATATTTTTCTCTGAAGCGATACAAATAATGAAAATTATTAGCACTAGGATACGTTCTATTTACGAAATAGAGATAATTAGGTATTTAGTAGGTAGTATCGTTGTGAGGGGAAAACATTATTGTATCATAAGCAGATTTTATTTGAAAGGATTTACTAAGACTCTTGGAGGACGATTTATAGTGCGGTGTGCTTGGTTTTGCCATATTCATTGCTTTTGTAATTCATAGCCGTAAATATCCTCGAATTGAAGAAAATTACTAACTCCGTTACATGATAGCTTTCTTTTATCATTAACTTTACATAGTTTTCGCGCAGAATCCTTGAGAATCAGGGCTCTATCTTCTTTAAGGATCTATTCTTAGGATTCCCCTCAATCTCGCGTTGATAACTCATCTTTGAAGTCATAAACCTCCACATTTAACCTTTCGCCATCCATCTTCCTTCCGTCTTCCTGTCTAAGACTTTAGTCTCTTTACGTTCCCACGCATATTCTTCGCCTCATAACGCCAACTCTCTGACGCTCTACTCCCCATCATGTCACATAGACGACTCCTCATTCTGCGCCACAGTCATTGTCTATTTTCATGTTTCTTTCCCTCATATTCCTCCCAGGGCAAACATTAGTTATACTTTTCACAATAATGACGTATGCTTAGTAGAGAAGAGGCTTTGAGATTCTCCATATGTCGAAAGAAAGTTTTTCAGTACTCTTCAATCTTATTCAAGTAGTAGTAGTATGGTTAAAAGTGCTTCGACAGATAGGTCATTTCGCACGAAGGCCCCCACCGGGATTTTCATCTCTCACCGAAGTTGAACACCTTGCCCACTTGGTTATCCCAGAGCCCAGAACTGCTTATTCATTTTTGGTCCTTTTCCATTATGATAAGTTATTTCTATGTAAGATTTGAATAGAAATTACGTTAAACTTACCTTTTATATTAATTTCGTGCTTCGTTTGCGCCCCTACCATCTATTGATATATTCATATTTAATTTTATATTTTTCCTTTGAAAATGTCCTTTACAGTTTTGCGCATGGTCACGTGATATTTTGATTGTTTTTCTATTCATTCGCTTATGATCATGAGTACTAGGATAATTTTTGTTTTTTATTTTTCATTTTAGTTGAACAATTCTTCGGGATAATTATTCTACGATGTAAGCAACATCATTCTTGTTATTGTTTTGAGCCGACTCCGATCGCGTCTAAAACATTTAAATGTTGAAATCATCTTGTTTTACTTTTTTAGTTAAGTAATTTATTATCAGTACTATTTTAGTCTTAAGATGAGGTTAGCTCAAAATAGCTCCTCCTCCACCTAACCTCTGGAGATATTACATGATAATGTATTACACTAATAACCAAAAATAATTGACACACCTCTAGAAAAATAAATCATTACATCTAAACAATCCGGAAAACGTAAGCAGAAGAAAATTGATACAAACAGTAGATAGAAACTAATAGGCAAATTGAATAACATTCTACGAAATAGACCAATATAATATCGATTTTTAATCTATATCGACGATAAAATTATCTCAGAATCACTATAAATGATGTGTAAATATGAAAAATGTTCATATCTATAGATATCACGTAAACAATATATATACATACATATCCATATGCAAACGTAACAACCTATCATTATGATAAATACATGCATCATATAATATTATCATCATTATTTTAAATACATGTAGATATTAGATTCTTCCTTTTGACATCTTAATTGACATAATTTTCTATTCATAACTTCTAAATTTTCCTGGCGCAATACTTTTTCCGATCAGCGCAAGAGAAACTTACTCGCTTCAACTATACTCCGTCGTCAAGTTGTGTAGGTTCTCCTATCCTTCCGTTACTTATTTTCGAAAGCCTTAGTTCACGCTCCTTTCTTTCTTGTGTCCCTTCTTTTCGTCTTTCTCCTCTCTCAAACGCTTTTTCTCCATCCTTCCGCCTTCTGCTTAAGATTGAGCTCCTTCTCGTTGATTCACGATCCTATTTAGTCTGTCAGTCCATGCCCCCGTGCTCAATTTTCCGACATCGCTCGCTTCGTTACTTCCTTCCCTCCCAGCTCTTCTCGGCAATCAGGATGATTTTCTCTCTTTTATAGACAATCTCGCAGCTTCTCTTTCGTCACGACAGCCTCCTCTACGCCACCTACTCCAAGCAGTCTCTTCTTTTCAATTTTTCATCTCGCGCCTTTGAGGAACTACTTCTGGCGTTCCCTCGAACTAAGGGAAAAACTAACTTCCAACTCCCACATAAGATATAATTCAACGACCGATTTCGGCTAAAATGCCATTATCAGGTAAGTATACAGGAAATACAGTCACTTATATACAAAATCAAAACTTTCTGCATGTAAGTGATTGGATTTCCTATATATTTGAAAATGAAATAAGATTGTAGAACTAACACTTTCAGTTATATAATACCACACTAAATACATTTCTGACGTGTTCACCTGATGATGTTGCAAAGCAATGTAACCTAGGTCGTGTGTGTATTTAGTGTGGTATTGTGTTTATTAAAGTGTTATTTCTACCATTTTATTTAATTCTGGCATACCACCAAGCAAAGACCGAAACCATCAACCTTATCCTCTAAATTTGCCTGATGATGGCCTTTTAGCCAAAATCGGTTGTTGAATTACAACTAATGTGTAAAATACGAAGATTTTGTCTTTGTTCATCATGCAAAAATCATCATGAAATTATCTGAAACATTTGTAAGAATATTCTTGTTTTTTTAATTTCTTTGTCTATTTTCGAGCTGTTCGCTTATTTTCCCCGCTTCTTTTAAATTTAGTGCTACTTTCAGTAGGTTTCGCATGTTTTTCACGCCACCCTTCACGTGTGTGTTTTCCTGCAGGGTCTTACTTTTCCTAAGTGCAGACTTAGAATTTTTTTTAAACTCACAAAATAGTTCCTTCTTTCATCGCTTTTCTTTAGTTCAACTCCCAATATCTCTTTCTTTTTAACCGTAACGACTAAGGGTTAAACTTAAGAAGAGACTAATTAGTCTCAATCTCGCCCTTCAATTAAGACGTATTATTATTATTGTTATCATGTCTTTTTACGAAAGAAGGTCGAATCTCGCCGAATAAAGAGATTTATAATAATGTTAATAATAATAATGGATATAATATCTTGGCATTCCTCCTCTCTAATCATCAAATGTATGAAATTCAGTGATGAAATAAGGGTCCTTTCCGTAGGTTTTGGGCGTAGGAATTAAGAAATTGAAGATTTGATGAATTTTCTGTCTGAAGTATTTTATTACTCGGGGAATTGAATAATCATCAAGGGAAATTCACTTTTGAAGTCTTTTAAGCTTGTAGTCGGCTGTTTCTGGAAATACACATTTACTCTTTTTCATAATTCACGGTTGAAATGATTCGTGGCGCTTGCTAAAGATAAACTGTAACTCAGAAAATCCGTCATGCGGTGTAACTCCATAATTATAGGTCCTTGACGCACGTGCTGTTTCTCTTCTATCAACCGGAATGTTTCAAGAAAATGCGCTGAAAGGAATTCGATATAGATGCAGTGTTCTAGGATGGAAAATATTTGAAATTTCGGGCGCGATTGCTCGTAACTCGTTGCAAACAAATAAAGCCGAATTCCGCATCGGAGCGATCCGATGCGGAAACTTGCTTGCAGCGCTCGATTCACTCCAGAAAGATTCGCATTTTCGTCCGTGCTGCTCTTCGGCGCTTTGAGAAAGGACGAAAAGTATTCGAGAGACGCGGGGCTTAATACTTACATAACTCCTCCGAGCAAATTACGTCACATCCCATTCCGCTTTCATCGCGTACTGAATAAAATCTCGAATTCCTGAAAGCGGGCGAGCGCGACTGTCTTCCACCGCAGCGTGTCTCAGCTGAATATATACGGAATATTATTCGCAAGCCTGTTCTCAAGTGTTTTACGCCGTCATACATGTTAACTTCCGGGAGATTTTTGCCTTATTCAAAAAATGTAATTGAACCACGTCTTTGGGAGTAGATCGGCATACTAACCAATGACATCGGGTACGATTTCTCAGAATATAAAACAATATTATAATTTAATTATTGAGGAAAAACGGACGTGAAAAAAGTATTTCAGGATCAGGACTCGAACCTGGAATCTTCTGCTCTTATCTTCAATCATATGCCCGGATAGCGGAAGATTTCAGGTTCTGGTTCGGTCAGATTCTTTCCATGTCCGTTTTTCCTTGGGATTTTTCCTAGGTGCGCGCCTTAACGTGCAAAGTTACTTTTAACATTTTCCTCGTGTATCATACTTTGATTGTTTCTCTGTTCGTGAGGTTTCAAGACGATATCCATAGCGGGTATTGAATTTTCATCATGAGGTGAGGCAATTAAAGATCATATTCGGCTAATTTATTCAGTTATACCATACCGGAAGTGAATGATTTCAATTATTTTCAAAGACATTGACTAATTATTAATTAAATTTATTTTAGAATCAACTGCTTGGGCCGTGACTTCTGGTAGGATTCCACAAAGGAAGAAGGTAAAGTCGAACTTTTACAAAACACAATATTTATTGTAAGTCGATCATGGTTTAGGTTAATGGAATTAAGGTGATTAGATGACTTCATGGTCGTCTTCCAATAAATATTGTGGCTGATAAAAGTTCGACTTTTCTTTGTTCCTAAATTCATTTATTCGTATACTAAATTATAATCGCCAACGAAGTTAAGTATCCTCATATAAGTTTCTTGATCGCTTAAAAATATTCCTAACGTATATTTTTAGTGCATTCGTGGTCTTTCCGCTGAAAAGGTGTTGGCTTCTTGAAGCAAATTTTGAAAGTACTTACCTGCTTTTCTGTTTTAAATTGCATTAAGTTATACATTTACCCTGATCCTTCTAATTCTTTTCTTTCAACTTGATCTTTTAGTTGTTTGATATTTTTTGGTGTATAATTGCTTCGTGGTTAAAATAAAATTGTTCATTGATTACTAAATTATTATTTAACATATATAATGACAGGATTGAAACCGTAGAGAGCACGCATAGATAAAAGTGGATACAAATCTCTTGATAATTGAGATAATGAAATGTTTGGGTAATGAGAGATGATTATAACAGTTTTTGAAACCGGTCTCATGATAGAATATTTGGAACTGACACTTTATTTTCCCACATTCCCTCAGTGGAGTTTCACCTAGCAATGGCTGCATTCAATAATGAAATTTTACTGTATCACTTTCCGTTGAAGTCCTCTTGCGGTACAATTTTTAACTTGTGAACTCTTAAAGCTCATTCGATTTGTCTCTCAGTCGTAGGTTTTGGATAAAAAAATTCATACCACATTATTCGGACATTATTTTTTTATCCAATTCCAGAATATTCGCTTCGTTGCATTTTAAATCCACGGAACCAGATTATCCCGTAATTTTTCCCCGAATCAATCTTCATATTCTCCTTAACCTCTCTCCGTATATATATACATCTCCATATCTCTCGTTCCCTCTCTCTCTAATATTCCTCGCTACCGTCTCATCCGTTTCGCGTCAACCGACGTCACGCTCGGTCTCCCCACCGATCCATTCTCATGGAAAACAACCTATTCCCCTTCCCTCTTTCTCCAATCATCCCTTCCTCCACCATTTACACCCACCCGCTCCTCCGCCCTCCCCGGTAATTAGCTCTCTGTCACCACTTTCTCGCTCGCTTCCTCCTAATTATCTCGAGGATCACTCTTCGCTCTAATCCGCGTTTTTTCCTTTCCCGATTCTCCTTCCTTTCCCATGTCCTCTCATTTTTATTCTCCCCACTTTCCCCTATAGACATCAGTCTCGCTTCTCCCCGTCTTTTTCCGGCACGTGCATGTTCCGCGTAATTCTTTTGTTTTTCTCATCTTCTGTTAGCGTCGAAGCACGTACGCCTTTAAATTATTCAGTCTGCGCTGCAACCCCGAGATCAATCAAATCCGAATGCAGCGAAAGAATATAGAGCAAGTTTTGAATAGAGAGGTTGTTTGCTGCAAGCTGTTGCCATCCTTGCCAGATGATAGGAGGATTGCTTTTTCGCGACGGGCTGAACGGTTTCTCCCTCTTGCGAATCATTAATTGGCTTTGTACGTAAATCGAGGGCTCGTTTTGCCGATGAAATTCCTCTCCAATCTGCTGTTTCCATTACATTTTTGTGCCTTGGTTGGTGATGAAAATTGAATTCGGGTGTAATTGGTTATCTTTTTATATTTGGGTTAAGATTGGCTCGAAAGTGTGTGATCCGAAACGGGTCGTTGAGGGGAATTTTTAACGAGGAGATTTAAATGAAATTTCCTACTGTACGTGACGTCTATGCTGAATGTTTACCTTATTCCATTTATCCGCTGCGAAAAAGGTATCTGGAGTAAGGTTACTTTGTAACGATGTACAAAATTTTCAACTCGAAAGCAAAGAAGGATTTTCAGAAAAGGAGAAAATCGGGATAGCGCTCATCATTGCAGAGATGTTGATATTTTTTACATTTTTTATAATCAACATTTTTATAAATGTTGTAAATAATCGTAATTATTAATGATTGTTTTCATTGTGGTAAATTTTTATCCAGGAAGTTTGAAATATATAATATAGTGTTTATTGTTTGTTTAAATGCGTTTTCTGCTAAACACATTCAAATACCTTTTCCACATCTACTACAGATTTAAATTAAATCAATCCTTATATGAGCGTTATCTCTTTTCTTTGATGTGCTTCATCTCACTATTTTTTCTTTTCTTTTATCGATTTTTTTAAAATTGTACATTTCATTTGTGTTGTAAGTTGGTTTTTATATAGTTTTATATTAAAAATTCGGAAGTTAGGTGTAAGAGAGTCCTATTGGTCCAACCTTTCAAAAGGGTCAAATAAATAAATATTTATATTCGAAAGGAAGCAGAGACTATTGTATGGTGACTAATATGGTGTCCGTTAGAGCGGAGTGGAAAGGAAAAGGGAAAAGGAATATACTTGAGGAAGGATGTACACAATGAGAATAGTAGGATTTCATCTTGATTTTAGAAGGGCTTACAAAGAGGGAATGATCCTCTGGTGCGCAGGCTTTTGGAAAAACAAGAATATAAGAATATCGCCATGCGACGAAATCTCAGAATTCTGGAGAGGATTTCATTAGGGTGATGATATTTACCCTTGGAGTCAGCTTTTTGTCCCTTTAGCCTAAATACACATGCCATCATTATTTCGAGCCTATTTTTGTACCGTTTTAATTTTCTTCCTTAGATTAAACCGCGGAATTGGGAACACGATATATATTCGAGCGTGCACTCTCAACGTCATTCCTTCTAACTGAGAGGAATCTTAATCAACGTCGACTTTACTTTGTCAGTATTTCATTTTATGGTATACTCAATTTCCTCGTCATTTTTTTTCGAACAATCTCCGAGATATCGGGAAACGAATTTGCGGAATTCCGAACTTTTATTTAAGATGGGATTTTACTTGTCAAGGAAAGTAGGTCATTCGGTTTTTTCTACTCTTCAGTTTCGCAAAAGTTCTCAAAGGAAATAGATCCTCTTGCTCCTAGAACTCTAGCATTAAGACTGCTTAAGGTTGATCAATGCCTCTTATTATTTAAGAGCCTTTGGATCCCTAAAAGTTAAGTAACTCTTAAATGAGTAAGGTTGAAGAAACGGAAATGTCTCTTAAATAAACCGTCGAAGCAATTCCCTATATTTCCTCGGAAAATATCCGATGCAAATAATTCTTTCGCTGTAGAAGCTCGAGAAGGAATCAGAGGCAGCCGTGCATAGAATAACAAGGTCAAACGCGCTATATTTTATGGAAAATAAAGAGGAAATCGGCGTATTTGATATCGGGAGAATATTATTCTTTAGTAGCAGCGACATGCATGCGTAAACAACATTACCGTTACGTAATTTTCTTTCGTTTTCTATCGCCCAATTCTTACAGAGAAGTGTTTGTACACACCTAGAATATAGGAAATAATCTTTGACTACCTTTTTTTGCATAATTTCTTTTTTTTTGAGTTAATGCATCCATTGGATACAGCGTGTTGATTTTAGCTATACTTTCCATAATTTTTGGAAACAGTTAGTGGAGATAAAGACAAGCGTCAAACTTTTTTCAAGTCGAAAAATAACTCTTTTTACTCGATCGCTGTTACTATCTGAAATTACTAAAACGAGCATTGAGTTATTGTGTTTGAAATAACTTTCGGATATATTAACATACTGAGGACGGAGAGCCCAACGACCGAGCTAACTCGCAATCGCATTGCTCACGGTTATCTCTGAGAACTATAAATTTTAATCCCCTATTAATTTTAGTAAATATTAGGAATCTAATAATATTGGATCAATAAACGAATAAAATGAGATCACCAAAAATTCAGACCACCGGAAAAACCCACGCTTTTATTCCTGCCATCCTCAATAAGTTACAGTTCTGGCAAAAACATCTGGATTAATCTTTTCTTCGTTGTCGAACATATTTGGTGAAAAAGTGTTTAAATATGTCATTATATTTGCTAAGCAGCAAATTTAACTATTAATTTCATTGAAAATCTCTATACAAGAGTGAAACATTGTTCGTAATTACCTGTACTTTCAACGAGATGGTATTGATGCTTTAGATTTTTACCGCGCGCTAACGCCCCCATTCTTCAAAAGCCAAAACTTCATCGGACGTCCGTAGATAAAATCGTGACATTAATCACGGGCAGCTTTTGACGGACTGATTAACGTCTAGCCACGTGCGAGTGATCTCTGAATTACACCCAAAACGAGCGCAAACTACTCCCCTTTGAGGCGCAGCTGAACAAGATCACGGAGTGCGATCGTCTTTCTTTTCTCCCTCCCGCTACATGCGCCAGCTTCTCCCGCAACAGCCTTCCTCACGTGATGGCTTGTTTTCTCGCAATCAGTATGCGAAGGGTGAACGTCTCCTCACTGCTCCTCCCCTTCCCTGGCCTTTTATCCCTTCCCTGACCTCCTTCGCCTCCTCTTTTCCCAGAAAACCGCTCCTGGCCCACCGCCCGACACCAAACATCCCTCCAGCCGATGCTACGTAAGCGTATTCCATCGACAAGGCTTTTCGGTTGATACCCCGTACCCCTCCCATTCCAACTTTACCCATGCCCTGCGATGGCGTTTCACTCAAGAGGGGTATTTTGCTTTGAAATTAACTCTACGGGGGCTTTTAATCCAAAATAAATCAAGTCCTGGATTATGTAACGCGTTTTTCTTTCCTTTTATATCTTGAAGAATCAATATATGGGGCGTAACCAGAAAGTGAGACAGAAGAGTACTTTTTTCGCTGTTTTATGAGCACACGACCGGTTTCAGCGAGTAATCGCCATCATCAGGTGATAGTAAACGAAAAAAAGCGAAAAGCAAAAGCATTACAAAAGCATATTTATACAGAGGGAAAGGTAGGAGAGGAAAGGGCACACCTTCCCCTTAACCCTTTTTCTTTTTCCTCGGTATAAATAATTTTTTTCTGTACAAATATGCTTTTTGTAACGTTTACTGTCACCTGATGTTAGCAATTACTCACTGAAAGCGGTCGTGTGCTAATCAAACTGTGGAAAAGGTACTTTTCCGTAATACTTTTTGTTTTGATGGATTTCCACAAAATGATTCCTTGCTCCGTGAATTTTATATTGGGCGTACTTTGATGTCTCATTTAATATTTAAGTGTTCCAGCAACCTTATTTTGGTGAATAGATATTTTGACTTTTTGTATGGAATGAAGGAATATCTTTCATAAACTTTCTCATTGTATCGAATGCGATAATTTGAAAGCTATAAAGGAATGAAAGGTACTGGATAATCGCATCAATTTTGATCAGTAATTATTGAATAGTGTGAAAATCGCTGTTGATATGACCATTTTTCACTCACAGCGTTGTGGCTCAGCGAGGAAAGAAAGCACAAAATACCTCACGCCTCATCCCATCTTCAATACTCGTAGCAAAGGAAGGAGGATCCAGGCAGCCTTTGCATTAATATCTCTATGGAAGATTTAAGTCTTTTCTGTCTATTTCCTATATTCTTGTTATTCTATTTCCTGGTTCCGTGCGTATATTGACTTGACTAAAATTTTCTTATTATTCTTTCTCCGAAAAGCAATAGATCATGGAATTTGAGTCCGTCCAAAGAATGCAGTTCCATATCTAACGTGATTCAACAATGCATATTCTGTCGTTTTCAATTTTTTATTTAATTTCTTACTATTTGCTCTATTTCGTTGTCATCACATATTAAAATGACGTGATATTAATAATAATGTGACAGAAGTTGGTGGGCTTTCTCTCTCATCTTTACCATACGGTCTTGGAGAGGATTTTTTTGGCTCCAGGTTGATCTCTTCTCAGCGTTCGTTTCACCTTCTTTGGTTCTATTCTGTGTTTTTTGCGGTTGCTACAAAGGCTGAAGGTTATTTTTTGTTCTTCATTGCCAACTCTTTGCTTAAAATAGGTGTGGTATTAATTGTTAAATTCGTCTTTGAAGCACCTATGCTGACTTTTTTCAATTTAGTTGGAAACTTGAAGTTTGCAATTTCTTCCATATGACTCCAAAATTATTTTCTTCATACAGTTCAAATGGACTTCATGTTAAAGAAATATGACGAGTCTATGACGAATAAAACGAGTCGTTTCTGTTTTCATCGAAAAAATGAGATGTATTTAATTGATATTCTCGCTTATTTTTAATTACTAAATTTTCTAAAGAATGACATTTATAGATATTTAAAATACGAAAAGATTTTAAATATACGACGATCAATGACTGCTTAGTGTAAACATTTATATTTAACAAGTAACAAGTATTATAACAATTTTGCTTTGAATATATTATAGATTAACGTCCCGCGTCCTCGGATATTTGAATTTCTTCCCGATCGTTATCTATCATAGTATTTCGAACTCCTCCTGCCTGATATTATTGGATGGATCACTTATAAATATTTTCTTGGGTGTTGATGAATAAATTAGTGCCCCTTTGTGTCCCCGAAGACTTTAATTTATTTAATTATTTCCAGTAAGAGTTATTTAATTATTTCCAGTAAGAGTCCAGAGTAGATTATCTTATTTGGAAGGAAATTGGATGGTGGCCAATTTAGTTGCCTCTTTCATATCTAGAAATTTCTAAGAAGAAATCAAATGAGTTGTTCAGTAATATATGTTGCGTAGTGCGTGGATGTTTAGGGTGCCTTCCAACCGTAGGAAAACTAGTGGAAAATGGGGATAGCTTTTCAGCAAAACACAATTTTTTTAAGATTTTAGAATTAAATCAATGGTATATGTTTAATTTAATCAGAAAAGTTTAAAGCATTGATGTAGAAAATAAAAGTTTTCCGTGTTACGTATTTTTTATTCTTCAACCAACTTGCGAAAGAGCCATTCCTAAGGGAATGAATTGGTTGGTGTAGTTAAGTAAATTGATGGATGAGAATGGAGTAAAGAAGGCTGATAACCACTTACCCAAAGCTAAAATATGCAGACCTTTCTTCCCTTGACCAAATTTTGGTAGTAATTTTTAAATATCTCCATGCACATTATTTTTACCCCGCTCACACATATTTTGCTTTCTCATCCTTGTCTGTTCCCATCACTGCTCCCCTTTTTCACCTACCACTAAGATCGCTCTCTTTTCTTTATTCCTTCTGATTTATTCTGTTCTGTTTGTGTAACGGCTGCAGCGTCGTCTACTCGCTCGGATTCTGACCTGACTGCACAAGCAAGGCCGAAGAAAAAAGTCTGACGACTTTCTGATTGCAGACATACCGTGTTACTTTTTCATATTTGCCTGTCAAGAGGAAGAGGCCCTGGGAATATCGAGTAAGTCTCCTCTTCGTGAGATATGTGCGAGAAAATCGTAAGAAGTGGGTCAACTTCTCGATTATGGCTGGCGCGAACATCCGGCGTCGTTAGGATTGAAATGTGTTGAGACTACTTATCGTTTGGAAGAGATGTTTTTGAGGTGGATGAGACTAAAAAAAAGTATTTCGAATGAATAACCTAATTCCAGACAATTATGTCTTGACAGCTTTAGAGTGATTACGGACAGATTTAGAGTTGAAACGGGAATTGAGATTGGCTACCTGCGTAGATTATCGATTTACTGTATTAATTACAATTGTTTTCATTGGATTCTTTTTTCCGTTTACGTATGAACTATGTAGTTGCCTTGCGAATAGGCTTAGCTTGATAGGGTAAAGCTCCAGGTTATATGTATTATTCTAGTCTTTCTATGTAGAGGTGGAAGAGAATGTGAGAAATTTCCTCAGAGAAAACTTCTTAGCAATAACGACAAGCAAATGGAAGATATAAAATAAATACATATAATTTTCTGGATCTTAATTCAAGGAAGTAGTACTGCAATAAATAGGCATAGGATTACCAAATATTAACATTACATTATTACATTGAAATCTGTGTAAGAGTATTAAAATTCAAGAAAATGTAATATGAAATTTACGAAAGAGCTACTTTATTTAGCATATTATTTACATGATTCCGAGTTTTGTTAAAAATCCTCCGGGCGTGGATGACCTATTCTGAACAGTTTTACTTCCATTCTGGAATAAGGTAAATCGTTTTCTTATTCAAAGAGATCTTGATTGTATCACACCAAGAAGCTTTGGATGGATTCCCGGCGGCAATGTTTTACTAATAAAATCTCGTTTGAGGAAATTGCCAGCGTAATAGTTAGATTATTTTCACTGTATACCGCATGAATATTTAGCCTTTGTTTTTTTTTCACGGTGTATATTAACTAATCCATGCCATTCTTATCTATACGGAGGCATGTAAGAGGCTCGGTTCCTAATCTGATAGAAAATAACCTATTATCAGAGATGGTATAAAAATAGTATTATTGATACGATTGATTGATAATATGATTGATTTGTTAAAAAACATCAATATTTTAAAAATATCAGCTAACTCAAATTAGACGTTTAAAGGCATAGATTCTACTGATGAATTCAACCAGTACTACATTGGTTTACTATAGTCCATCATCTCACAAATAAATAGAATATGGTACTTCTTCTGCTGGTAATTTCGAACAAAATTCGAGTTCGAACAAAATATCTGGTAGAGGAATTACTGTATCCTATTTTCGTTCGATTCAACATATGAACAGATATTTCAGTTACAGTATATATCTGGCGGATACTTAGCAGAATTGGTAGTTATTCAATAACTTTATATAATCTAATTATATCTTACATTACTACATTCCTCTTCAATCATCTTCGGAAAATCAGTTTCAATCCAATCGTCGAAGTATAGCCCTTCGTTATAATCAATATTTTCTAGCTTAACTCAGTGAAACGCCATAGAGAAAGAAAAGATACTTAGTGGGAAAGTGTGTTTTATATTTTCAAACTCTCTTTATCTTCTCTATAGCCCTACACCTTAATTTAAGCTCAGCTCATTTTATTTTAGATTTTGCAATCTAAAGATTTTCAGCTCAGATATCTACAAAATAAATGAAAATAATAATGGTGCTAGTTAATTTCTTTGCGTTTTTATAATAAGTGCTAATCTATAGATAAATTCGCGTTAAAAATCAATCCATACGATGCGTTTTGGGGAAGGAAATTCTGTAAAGAAGGCTGATGTATCGATGATTATCCCTACGTTTTCGAATTGAGTTTAAATTGTGTAAACGAGCATAAACGAGGAGAATTTCAAGAAGATGAACGCCCAAGGCTCCAGAATTCAGACAGTTTGGAAAGAGAGCTGGAAATTTTTTCCCCAGCTTCGCCTAAGAGAAATTTATTTTCGTTGGGCGCCGATCGTTGAAGGGATGTGACTCGGTTTCTCTCTTTTTCTCTTCCGAGGCAGTGGTACGTGTGTTGCATCGAGGGCCTGCATAAAACGCGATTAAACGTAACGCTTTAGCAGTTTCGGATAACGTCCAGTCTTCCGACTCGTCGATTACCTGACACGTTGAAATAACATTATGGAAGGAACCTAAAAGGTTTTTACTCGAAATAAAAAAGTGTGGAGTCTTATGGCTGTACGTGGGCGAATGATAGGAAGCATCATCTGTGCCCTGGAGCACACACGGGCGGCGTTCGTTCGGACATAAGGCGGTGAAATAGAGAGAGTTTCCTAAGATTGACGATAGACCACTGCATTTGGTGGATTCTTTTTCGACCAAATGCTTTCATTTCGAACTCTTTCTTTTTGTGCAGCCAAGGAGTTGCTTTCGGCGATATTTTCCATTGTGTTTGTCGGTTGTTCAGCCGGAGTATGTATCAGAGATACAAAATATAAAATACATCTGCGTGCTTACGCAATTTCAGTTGAAAGGATTAAGTACTTGTGGGTTTCTTTTAGGTTGTATCGCATTAAGTTTATCATTTATTAAGTTATTACGATTAAGTTTTATTACGACCGGTTACACAGCCATCATAAGGTGATTTCTGCTACACAGCCGTCATCTTGCCGAAACCGGTCGCAATGAAACATCTTGTGGATATTTCAAAGATTTACTTATTCCTTCAGAATTTCTTTCCGCGAAGTCCGGCCAGATAGGATAGAATTAATTTGTCTTTCAGAATTTTCGCCACATGTTGTTGAGAAATGGATGTTAAGTAATTCCGAAATTTATCACGATTTACCACATCTATGTTTTGAAGTCGCTTTTGTATCCGCAGAATAGTTACAATGTAAATAAGATTAATTTATTTAGGCATTATGATCATCATTGACTTAATGTAATAAAGAAGATTGGAATTAAACGCTAATTTCACTCCTTAAATGTTTTGAAGCCATTGTATTTGCATGGGATGTTTCTAATTAAGAACAGTTTTTACTATTTTTCTCCTTTCTCCTTTAGTTGTTTCAAAAAGAAGCCGCCTGTGTTAATTTTATCTTGTTTTACTTGAAACCTTTTTTCGACTTTATATGTTTTCACTTTTATGGTTCTCGAGAAATGTTTTATCTTAATAGATTATCACGAGTTAATATTTTAAAATGCATTTTACTTCGAAGTATTTTACCGTTTGGGAGCGAGATATGGTAGTAATTAAAAAAATCGATTGTCTTTATTCATTTTGCACTGCGTCAGGGAAGTTTTAAATTATGCGAGTGTTATTGAAATTTATCTTATTACCAATTAATGTTATTATCTGATAAGTAATCGGAAGCGTCTTTTATGGTTCTCGATCGACGTTTCGGACGTAATGATTCATTAATTTATTTACTGGGACTTTTTTACTTTATCTCGGTTTATTTTGCAAACTGCAAATTTCATCTCAGATATTTTCATGATACTCCATAAAATTTAGGAGGAAGTCTGAGTCTTATTCCTTAGGAAAAAATCTCATCCCTTCATATTTCGAGCTGTGGCTAATTGGAGCGATATCTGAGGAGCATTTGGGAAACGATATTGTATTTTATTTAAAAAATTCTCGTATAATTTCAAGAACTTTGCTTCTACAGTAATTATTTCCCAACATACGAGATGTAATTAAAACTGATACAAGCGCTGAAATATTATCGAGAACCTATAGTTGTAAGTTAGTACAAATTAAGGAAGTGGTTGCGCATACTCCAATATAGATTTTTTTATAACGAGAAACTTGACTATGCCGCGGAAATAACGTTTTTACGTACATTTTACATGTACGTAATTTCAGTGTTCGGTATCATTTAATTACTGCGTTTCGAATGTATTTTTGCCTTAGATGGAAGTCATCGAAAATTTTTGAATGAGTATTTAAATTAAAAACCGAATTGTAATTAAATGTTGGCCCAAAAATATTTAAAAGTTGGGATGAAACATCAAAAAATTAGACATGGTCTGTTCCGATTTTCGATCACATTTCCAGTGGCATGGAGATTAACATAATCCCGAGTGTATCTTTTCATCGTTTTATCTAAGCCAGCATATAATAGAATATTAACAAAAACGAAGGTAACCAACCGCAAATCTTTTTAAACCCCAAATGAGATGGAACGTTACAAAAGAAAGGAGACAGAATTATTCTCTCGTATACCCGTGTTTAAGAATAAAATTTCGTGGTGATGAAAAGAGTTTTCCCCAGAAATCGATGAAAGAAGAGAACTCCATAAATCGTTCTAATTATTGGGAAATCGAAGTGATCAGATCAATTATGGCAGAATTCAGATTCTGATAGCATATTGAAAAAGCCCTAATCGGGTAGGAGAGGTTGATCCATACGCAAAGCTTACAAGATTGGATTGTCTCGCTAAATGGTAAAATCTCTTTTGCAGTACCCTCATATGCATTCGGTTTCAATAATGTTTTTGGAAATTGCTGCCTTAAATGCATTAAGGAGTTTCAGATGAGGTTATTTTACCCATCGGTTCATTTCATCCTGATATATGAAAGCTTTGCACGATTGAAATGAAAACAAGTAATTAGATAGGATGTCTTTATTATACTGAAACTATGAATTATAGGCCGCGGTGGATGAGTAGTCAAAGTCCTAGTGCTCCAACCGTAAGGTCCCGGGTTCATGTCCCAGTCAACTGGATTTTTCTGGTTTGGGAATGGTCGGGTGTGTCCGATTTTGCCTGTGAGACTTGGCAATAGAAAGGGTATAAAAGGGTATAGTAAAGCAGTAAAAATCAGCGCGACGAGACCAAAGTCATCTATATCACCGTCAGAAATCATCAGCCTACCCCGCTAGTGAAGGAAACATGGCTGAGAAGGAAAAATCGAGATTAAAAGTATCTCCTCGTACGTTATGATTGTTGAATGGAAAAAAAATTCCTCTGTTTATTTAGTTTCTTGAACTGCAAGGTTCAGATGAATGAATTCACACATGGCCATCTTCATTTGGATGCGAACAAAACCCGTGCAGCCGGCGCGCGACCTTAATGGCCACCCAAGACATTTTTCGCTCAAATTTTCTACCTTCGTTAATTGATAGGCTTCAAAAGTTCCCTTTCATCTCTCAGTTAATTACTTAAATTTAGCTTATTTCGTGAATTCCAAGAAGAAACTCGTAACATATCTATTTTGCCCTGGTTGAAACTCCCTGATTTCATTGAAATTGTTAAAATTCGGAAATTGGTAATTCCTCTGCTTTAATGGTTATCCTGCACTAGTCTCCGATGTAAAAGTTCGAAATCAAGCAAGCATTCATCCGCTGTCCAAGAAAGTCAATACTCCGGACAGAACTCATTGGATTTCCCTTTATAACGACACAGTTAACGCCACGAAAGTGTGAGACCCTTACAATATCAAGATTATGGAAGCAATCCGAGCCTTTTCTCCGCATAAGTTGAAATGGCATCTGGGTGAAAACAGCGTACAGGCTGGCCATATCGCGTTTTACGAAAGGTGTTCCTATAGTTGTTCCTCGATCAAGATAAAACTTTAAGTATTGTATAACTCATGTGCATAAAGAAGTTGGCCAAATCTTTTTTGTTGTACTTTTTTTATTCTGAGAGTAAAACGAAACTAGGGCGTTTCAACAGGGACACGCTATATGTCCCCCAAGAAATTCGAAAATTTCATACACGCAGAGTGGTTTTCATTGGTTTACCCCTACGTAATTTTTTAGTAGTATTAAAATAAATTTTGGATCATTGATTTTGATTTTGATGATGAAAAAGTTTTACATTTTATTCACCTTTTCAAAAGTTTCATTAAGTCGAATCTTCACAAAAATAACGATTTTGCGTTCATCTTATCTGTGCGTGCGAAAAGGGCGACATTGATATTTGACACGCGCTGTGACACATAGTTTGTGTCAACCAGTCTCATGTTTAAGTTTTCACTGACCAAATTACACTTCCTCTAAAAGATACTCAAGCTTCATAGTTAGCTAGAACTTTTTTAAGACGGGTAAGGGTGTTCTAGATGGTGAGATAGTAAGGTATTTTCTAGGTGGTAAGATGGTGCGCACCCAGGAATAATAGACTTGAAAATAGTCTGACGGGACTAGGAATCGAGCCCGGGTCTCCCAATTGCCGGTCGAGTGCTCTGTCCGTTGAGTTATTCGGGAAGGCATTCGGGATACATGGCTTGGAGAAATGTTCTACCGGGATAGCTCAACGGACAGAGCACCCGACCGGCAATTGGAAGACCCAGGTTCGATTTCCGGTCCCGTTACACTTTTTTTCAAGTCCATTTTTCCTTGGGATTCATAGTTAGAATTTAGTTTATGATTTTGAATGGATTTATAAGCTTTCCGCGATGTTTTACTATGGCAACCGGTTTCGCCGACACATGGCCATCGTTTGGTCAAAAAATTTCACACATTCTCATTTCGTCTCAATGGATTTCCACAATATTTTGGCCGGTTCCTTAGGTTTTATAGCATTTAGTTGAGTGATATAGGGAAGTAATTTTCCTAATTTTTGGTTCATTAGATTATTATTGTTATAATTATTATTTGAGTTTTCATTTCTCAGTCACAGGACTGAAAACATTCACCTATCCCGTGTGTACTTCACTGAATGGATTAGGCTCAAACTATTTCAGTTCTTTGGTTATATTTATTATTGGTTGTTATTATCGGTTTTAATTAAGCTACTGGCATACTGAGGGATTTTATAACTATGTTGCATGTACTTAAATAACAGATTTTTTGTAATTGTGTTATAGTTTGTGTCGGGTTTTTAATGTTTAGAAGATTTTCTGGAAGAGTATTAGGAATCACACCCGTTGCAGAGAAAACGATTGGCACTATAGTAACATGTAGTCTAGTTGCCACATTTTTAAATCTCTTCAGCAAGTCCCCCAAGTCTTATTTAGCCCCATACGATTGTTGCGGATGATTCGTATTCGGAATGGTAACATCTAATTATTATTATTAATATTTTACTCTTACGGTAAGTTTAGGTCGAAATGGCCTCTCTTTCACGTAACCTCTGGAGATATTATATGATAATGATATTACACTAATAACCAAAAACAATTGTCTACAATTAACTTAAATAAAGAAAATTCCAAACAATCCGGGAAACACAGATACAAGGAAATCGGTACGAACAGTTGATACAAATTAATAGGCAGTCGAGTGGATTAATAAAAAGTAATACACACAACTAGATACAGATACATATAGAAACTCAAAGATTTGGGTTGTAGAGATAAATTCTTAACTGAAGGTTTATGAAGAAAAATCCACAATGCGGGACTTCACACTTGTAACTTTTACTAATTGTAAGAGCCCTTTATCGTATCTTCTGTGTAAACCGTTGAATTGTGAGTAATATGCACCTAGCTGGGAAAATATCACGCCGTAAATTGGAGCGTTATTACATTATCGCAAATTATGATAAACGTAGTTCCTTACCGTGTGAAAATTCCGTTCATCTCATCTCCTTATTACTCCTGAAGATACTTGCGTTGAAACTCCCCGTTGGGCATCATCCTCTCGGCAGAACGCACAAAGCTTTTAATCGCGTTTAGCGCTGTAGATTTATGCAAATAATACGATACTTATGTTTCTTTTATGCACGTTTTCCTCATGAACTCTCGTGCAGAGCGCTTACTTTGTAATTCAGCCAAGTGCGGTGATAAGTCTTCTTTGTAAGCGCCTCGGAAGAGAACTCTTTTCCCGCCGTTGATTAAAGGTTGCTCGTGTGAGTTTCGGGGCTTCCTTTCCAATCAGCGGATCTTGGCGGCATGAGTGTTTCCGAGAGAGATGAATGGAATGCAAAAATGTGCTGGAGGAGGGTGATTGATTGGGCGGGAGAGGCCGGGTCGTAGAAGGAGAGAATTTAAGGCTCAGGATGTTGGAATACGTTGAGGAGTAAGAGTTTGGATACGGGAGAACGATTTCCAAAATCCAGGCACTTGGTCCGGAAACGGGTTGTTGTACTCATGTAGTGCTAGGGAGGACTGGGGAAGGATTAAAGGTTGAAGCGGAGGATCCAAGGGTTGGAAGGTGTAATTTCTCCCCTAAGATTCTCAAAATGTTACTCTGATTACGTTAACACTAATGTTAACTAATGTTGTTTTTGATGTATTTTGGAGTTTTGTGACTCTTGCTCACGTTAACACTGAACATAATGTGACAGCATTTTTATTTAAGCTTTACTATGTTTCTCCAAGGGGAGAACTTAAAATAGAGAATCTATTCATATTAGGTATATACTGATAATAGATTTTAATTGTTAGTTCGGAAGTGAGTTTGCATGATTGTAAGACAAAGTACACTGTTCAAAGGAAGTTGTATTTACGCGTATAATTAATGGTGGGATAAGAGTATACAAGGTAATGGAAAGAATATTTTTAAAAAATTTCAACTTCACTGGAAGTATGTATGAGAGGGTTTGAATTCATGTTCAAGAAGAATGTTTTCGAACTTGCAAGCTAAAGCTAAGGTCTGGAAGGTGAATACCATCTGTTGTTTCTTCGTTCACACTTTCAAGGATTAAAGAGAGCAAGGATGAAAAAATTTTATCAGAAATCGGACTAAACATCTCACTTCTCCTAACAATTGTAAATTAAATCCTTTTTATTAATTATCCTCCATTAATTCTGCTAATCGTCAATTTCTCCATTCCTTTCATTTATTTAATTTAAAAGATTTGATGCCGCAAAATATAATATCGTGTTTAACAGAGTGGATTGGCGGAAGGAGGTTTTCAATTACAATGCCGTAGCTTCAGTTATTGACTCTGTTTTGAAAACAAAATAAATTCAACGTATGGTCATCTTAAGCGTAAAATGTAATTTTAAACATTCAATGGTTTACACAAATATTTTGAAAATGAAATACTGTGAAGCGACAGCTGCTTAAAGATTGTTCTAGCAAGCTTTTCGATTTCATGTAAACAAAAAGCATCGCACTTGGGATAGTGTACTAACCAATAAAAGTAAGGCAGTTAGTAAAAGCGTTAGTTTTTCACGTGGTTAAGATTCAAACATTTGAGAGTAAATACGGCATACCGCAGAATTCTATTGGGCTCTGGTATAGATGCCATTAGCTCTCCTTTTTTTGTGATTCGAAGTAGCAATTATCTCCGATCACATTCACTCTCTATTTCCCATCTTCCCGTTGAATAACTAACGCGCATCAGCACCCTAATTTTCCCTTTCGCGCCCTCACCGTAGCGCCACGAAATCGAGGAATCCTCGGAGGCATCAATTAATGGCGAACACACTTTGATATTTGCTTCGCAATTAGTGAGGAAGTCTTGGTGGGATTCTGGAAACTGATTACCTGGGCGTGAAGAGGAGATAAACTTTTCGACCTTCAATGTGAGGAGAAGACGGGAGTATCGGTTAGCAACGGGTGCGCAATGCGTGCGTGAATGCGGCCATTTGCGTGTGAAAGCACGGGAGAGAAAGTAGAGATAAACCTCACGCATATTTCCGTTACCATTATCTTGGTTTTTTTCCAGCGAATTTAGTTTACTTTTACGAATTTAAAAAATGTTATTTACAAAATTTAGCTGAGGTTAGACACAAGTCTGGTGGCAACTTAATCAAATAGCAAAATACACCTATTTAAAGATTCAAACAATACACGACAGCATGGCATCTCCCACTTTTCTAAACATCATACACATTCCGGAATAACACCACTATATTTACAACCAGTATTAGAAATCTCAAAACTACAACAAGACTTAATTTACATAGCATCCCCTGATATTCCTACTAATGCATGTGCATAACATAATTCCCATAATTGCAGTTACTAAATTTCATAATCACAGTTTACAAAAATCTGTTTCAAGACCACATGTCACTTCATGAGTTAACTTTACGTCACATTTACAAACATACAAATGATTACAAATCTTTATACATTTACTCCACTTAATTACACAAACTGCAGCATCTCCATCTAAACTCCTTTTTGTTTTTCGGTAAGGGTAAGGTATGTTACTTTGCCAATTTAGTTTCATTTTATTAGCGGATAAGTATGATGCTTCGAAAATTTTTATAGAGAAATTGAGTTGATGGGTTGATTCTTACTGGAATAATTCTCGCGTACCTAATGCCTTGACTTGTCGAGATCCAATTCAATTGAAAGAGATTGCGCGTTTAAAGGCTAAAAAGTTGTTTAAATCCTAATTTATTGCAATGAGCGGAATATTAACACTAAACATATTGCTTTGTCGTTAATTATGACTGTTTTATATTTTATTTCTGGTGTAAATCGCCTATCTCATTAACTTCACTCTCCGGAAAAGTAATGGAGCACGTCGTTGTTAGCTCACTTATGAAGTTCTTAGATAGCAATCGTTTCCTCAGTAAGAACCAACACGGATTTAGAAAGAACCGATCATGCGAAACCCAACTAGCTCTATTCGTCCACGATATCTTAAAGTCTGCCGAAAGTAAAAAACAAGTGGACGCTATTTTCCTTGACTTCAAGAAAGCTTTCGACAGGGTCCNGTTGTTTAAATCCTAATTTATTGCAATGAGCGGAATATTAACATTAAACATATTGCTTTGTCGTTAATTATGACTGTTTTCTATTTTATTTCTGGTGTAAATGAATCTTGCATCTTTTTGTGTTTATTATATGCAATTGTGATGGTTGAATCGCGTAACGCTTTGAAAAAGTTTAAATTCATTGTAATTAAAGATATAAATCCTTTCGGTAGTGCTTGAAGGGTATCTAATTCGTCCTAATTTTCCGCAGTCTACATGAGGAGTGTTGTGAGAACCGGTGCAAAATAATGGACCCATTTCAAATAGTTTAAAGGTTCAAAATATTTATAATAATGGGAAATAATCTTGTTTCTTTGGTGGCTATCAGTGACCCCTGTTGGACAAGTTTTTTTTAATTGATATTTTTACGTTCAAATTTTTATTCGAATGTCTCAACAGAAAATCCACGTTATGCTAAAAATATTTAGAATATTTACAGGTAACTGGAATTCTGGCTAAGGAGTAAGAATTGATTACATGATAATATTATTTATTGGAAGTATAATTCTATAAAGGATATAACTGTCCTGCATTATAATTTATGCGTGGGAATCTACACTCGGTGAGAAAGTTGATAAAGTATTTGATCTATTTATGTTCAGCAGAATTCACTGTTCTCCTTTTTTTAATGAATATTAATGTTAATGTTTGTTGATGAACCGTTTCATGTTTATTGTTACCAATTATTTCAAAAATTTTTTTTCGGTAAAACTAAACTCCCCGTAGTTGAGTGTTGGATGTTTTAATCACTTATCCTCTAAAACTTTAACTTTGAATTGAAACAATTCCAAAATTTTATTAAAACCCGCCTAATCTGGACATGAAGTTTCCCGGATGTACTATGATTAGACATTGAGAAATAGAAGCCGTCGAATTGAAAAATTTTGAAAAATTAACAGGTCATATTTGACCTGTGGACCTATGAAAAGAAAAATAAGCTGGAGTAATTTAGTTGAGTGTAATATTGGCTCTTTTCTGGAGGTTCAGTCTTTCTTTTTACAACCAACGGATCATAGTTCGAGGTGGAGATCGTATAGCTTCTAAAATTATTGCGTGCCGGTTTGGCCTTCGGTTTTGCGTGCAGATTGGATAAAAACGAAAAGGGGAGGGTCGTGTATGCGTGCAGCTGTTTACACGTGCTAGCACGAGAGATAGAAGGACGTGGGAAAGGCGCGGGTCAACGCGTGTGGGGTGTGAAGGAGCACTCGTTACTTTCCCTGGATGACGATGGTAATGAGAATCGGATAATGGGTTAGCGGAATGGGTTTTCGGGCTAAAAAGGGAATGTTGATGTGGACGGAGGCAGATAGCCGGGGCGTTTTCTCATTTCGAATCTAGCGGAGAGAACGAATGGATCCGCGAATCTTTTTTCTCAATTTTTCAACACGCCCGTTGAATAATCAAGCCGCGAAGGAGAGGTGCGCAACACGTAATGGTTCTTTTCTTCGTTTCCGGTAGCGGAGTGCGATGGATCGAGCCGAAAATGGGATGAACTAATACGTGGAATGAATGAGAAGTGCGAGATGGGATAGAGTGCGAAGTTCCTATGTGAAGTTAGCGCTATATCTTTCACGGGGTTTTCACCTCTGTAGCCTCGGCTTTCACATCCTGGGATTAGATTTTAAGGAATGTGTACCAATGAATTAAATACTTCAAGGGCTAATGGTGCCTTTAATCTTACGGGTTCTCTTTAATGTGCGCTTCAATGCGGGTGGGTAATATGTCTGTGGACGTCTTCTCTTTTGGCTAATTGATTGGACGCATTAAGGTTTCTCCCTTATTTTCCGAGAGGTGCCTAATTTTCGGTAGACCTTAACGAATCACTTGCTATTTATTGGAGAATTACATTAAACTTGGAGTTCCTATACAGAGTAATTTCTCTACTTTTACTGTCAGTTGTAGAGGATTGTAATAATTTGAAAAATTTTCTTATTATTTTAGGAATAACTTTTGCCGTTTTGACTATAATCCTCATTTTTAGCATTCGTTAGCATCTTTTAGTTTTCTACTTTTGTGGTATTCCAAGATAGTGATAAAAAAGACCGTCGGATTGTATTTGCAGAGTTGCCTATCGTTAATGACGTTCTTCCTAGCTTTAACTAACAATGGCCGTTCCTTTCATTAAATTTATGCTTGGAAGGCATTACTTACTACTGCCTTGCCTTCGTTCGATCCGTCAGTGACTTCCTCCTCAAATTCTAATATGCCACATCATCTTTGACCTCATCAAGGAAGGTTATTTCCCATAAAGTTCTTGATTGCAATGATCCTACTCCTTGATGATGCCTCAAAAATTACTTTCTCTTCCTGGTTCATCACGCTCTTACCTTTCAACCTATTTCCCTTTCTATAATATATACCTCGTCCCTGAATGAATTCCCGGCAGTGATACCTATTAGTCCCTGAGTTCCCATTTTATCACATTTCTCATCAAGGAGATTGATTTTAGTTTTATGTGTTTTTTCAGAGGTTTTAATGGTGTTTACTGTCTTTTATCTAAGAAACTGTATGGCTCTCTCAACTAATTAATTTTCCATTCATTTTTTTCCATTTCATTGAATTAGGAATACATGATTTTTATTGGCAAAAAAAGCCCTCTAAACGGGATCGCGTTTAGGTATATAGCTTAATGTGTCAATTCTAACTGCACCGTAGTTTGTCTTTTTAATCAAACCTCCTGATCTGATGACTAATCAATTATTTCAGATATCTTGTAAGTGATAGTACCGTTTTGCTTTTGTAATATCTTCGCGATCTTTTTGTTGTGACGTTACAACCATTCTATTAATCACTCACTCCAGTAGAATCAACTGATTGGGTCTCGACTTTGTAGTAGTTCTCCATTATAAAGTATAAGGAAAAGAACATTTCTACCGTTACCACATTAATAACCTGATGATGAGCTGAAGGGTGGAAACCATGGTCGTATAATAAAAATTATTGTGGTAACGGTCTTTTCCTTACTCTTTACACTCAATTCAGCTATATTTTATTTATTTGATCATTTCAGCTGTTTATAATTTCATGTGAGCTCACGTTTTTGTTTAATATTCCATATTTTCCGATGGTTTCTGACATTCTCTCCCCTCTCATCCTCTTTGCGTGTATTTTTCCAAGAGTGGATACATTTTTCTGTGTAACATTTCAATCCCTTCAAACTTATTTCTTTCTTTTCTTTTTTTCTGTTTAAAGTACACTTTGATATTATTGTCATTATGTATTTCATAACTACTTTATTCTTTAGATCACCCAATTAATTATCTGTTACGAGTTAATGACGATATGTATGACGATAGAAGGTAAAGGGCAATAGGTAACTTTGTGCGAGAAGGCGTATATCAAGGGAAATTCTCAAAGAAAAACGGATTTGGTAAAAGTCTGAATGGATTGGGGCTTACACAAGTACCTTACCCTTCTCGGGCTGCTTCTGTATCCAATAAATCTATATTTCCAAAACATTGAGACATGCGATTTTGGGAGACCTTTTCACAGAGTTCCCAAACTTCATATTCCCTCGGGAAGTATGATGATGGTGTCAAGACCCTGAATATGAAGCCCTGCCGGAATTGATTCATATCCATTAAGGTACCTCTCGTTGTTTACTCCGTACACAAAAATTCAAAATCTTTGACTGAAATGTCTCTCAGGTTAAAATCTTATTTCAGTTCTTATTCTTAAAACACTTGATTCCTCTATTTTAGTTACTCAATTCCAGCTTTGTTTAACGTAAAGCGAGTAACAAGCAGAAA
This sequence comes from Ladona fulva, assembly GCA_000376725.2. Classification (NCBI taxonomy): domain Eukaryota; kingdom Metazoa; phylum Arthropoda; class Insecta; order Odonata; family Libellulidae; genus Ladona; species Ladona fulva. The sequence goes on along the minus strand of KZ308213.1, from coordinate 794,639 downwards.
CATATTTTGGAGTTTTTAATAACTCACATTGGAAACAGCGAATAAAATTTTATTTTCACTATCGAAGCGATTAATTTACTCTTGAAATGCAAACTCCGGCCTGTAAAGCGGCCGACCAAACCGTTTCACTTAATAGCTTCCTCCCAATTAAATGCCTCGTTAAAAAGTTTTTATAATTTTTCTCGCTCGCAATCCCTTATAAAAACGCAGACTTTTGAAAGCAGCACAAGGAGAACTAATCGGAAGTAACAACCGTAATCCGAGATCCGCAAGATTAATTATGAAACATCATACAATGCGAAACTTTTTTCAATTTTTTCTCAAAGCCGAGATATTCTCACCAATTAGCGAAATCCTGTCTCTAGCCCTCTAATTTTTCCAGTCTTCCTTTCGCTCAAGGATAACGTGGGAATAAAGAAAGGGATATAAAAAACAAAGGCAACCCAATTGCCGTATCTTATTCGTGAGAGAAGAGCACCTTCTAGCACAACACACAAATTATTTACCCTTCTTCCTTAGCGACGTGCTACTTGCCGCCCTTGGGATGGTCGAAAGGCGTACTCGACCTTATTTCTCTTCTACCGTCCTTTCATACGCGCCCTCTCCATTTCCATCTTGCCTTCATCCTGGCAACCATCGCCCTGGGAGTAATTTAGGGTTCATTAGTAAGGCTATGGCGCGGGATACATGGTGAGGATCAGGGTTACCAACTTAAGGTTGTTAACGACCCGGAGATTTAAGAAATTCAAAGGAAAATTTAGCTGACATAATGCCCAAAATTATTTTTCGACGTTATCTGCATCAACTTTCAATGATGATGCTGTAAAAATTGTTGATTAAATTAGAACAAGATTTAGCGGAATTTGGTCTGGAATTATTTTCAGAGGAAACTATACCGAATAAGAGGCGTGTTAAATATGATTATTTTTTCGTTTTCATGCTTAATGGTTATTTCTATATTTTAAATAGCTGTCATAGATGAATATAAATTGAGACCTGAGTAAGGTTTGACTGATTTGGGTTTCATTTGACTGAGTACGAAACGGCTTTTGTTTGTCTTGCGATATCTAAATATTTTCTTGTAAATAGTGATGCATTTGTATCATATATAGTTAGCCAATCCTTAATAATGAATGAAAAACTTTATCCAACGTCATAAGCATGTAAAAAACAAGTCATTCTCATAGGTAGTTACAATTATACGCAAATCGGTAAATATAATTCTACATTACATTTGATTACAATGACAACATTCTACGTTTTATGACCATTCTAAATTACTTATCAATCACAAATATACATTACAATTATAATATATAACGTTTTATTACAATTACAATACGCTCCATTTTATTGAAATCATGTTATATTTTAGCAAGATATTTACATTATCAACTAATTATACTTGTATTTCGTTTACAAACTCGTTCACGCTGTAATGTGTTTTTGTCAGTAAATATTTTAAAATATTTTTCTCGAATGATTAATGATTACTATATTTAATAGAATCAGGTAGTTTGTTATAAATTTTAAGTGCTATCACCTCAAAGCTTCCCTCTGTTAAAGTTCGTCTATGGGATGAGGTCCTCATGTTCTAATGAATGTAGACAGCATATGCATAAATATATGCAGAGTAATGTGGATATTGAATCTACCGATCATACCGCAGAGTTTCAAATGCCCTGAAATCGGGATAAAATATCGCGCTGAAAAAACAAACTCACGCGCTTCAAAAAGCTAAACATTACTGTATAAATTTCCCTTCCAGTACATGTTCTACTGAGTTTTATTTAATCACTAGTACTTTCTGAATATCAGTTACTCTTGATTCGAATATATTTAGATCACGGAAAATGAGGAACTATAAAATTTTCACAATACCACCGTTAAAACGAGTTCATTTTTCAAGAAGGTCCTTATTTTTCGTATCCAAGATCATTCTTTGATTGACGATTTTAAAAGGGTTCTAGAAATGGATGAGCGATACCGATTAATGAAATGAGATTGACTTTGTGAAAGTTTGTTTTGAAGTACAGAGAAAAGTACCTTTAACGGAATTGCATCGTGCCGTAATAATATTTCACAATGGATAGGTATCCGCTACGTACAGGTTTAATTCACGTATATGCAAATACTTATACCGTAGGATTGGACGAAGAAATGTTTTCGTAATGGACACATTTCCGATGTATACTGCTTCCGTACCACAGTTTTGACGGTAGATTAGTTTTTAGTTTAATTTTCGTTAGTCCATGTGTGCATTTCTACGCATAATTTCTATTACTTGAGAGAATTTTGTAAAAATAATGAGCAAGAGTGGAGCTTTTGAAAATTCTTTTTAGTTAATATAAGTTATCTCTAAGACAATCTCACATTCAGAAGAAATTGAGGAAATCCTACATTTTCAATTTTTTCCCGAGAGAAGTATCCGAGTAGTAGTAGTAGTAGTAGTAGTAGTAGTAGTAGTAGTAGTCTTGTTGAAAGTGATTCGACAGATGAGGTCATTTCGCACGTAGGCTCCCACAGGGAATCGAACCCGGGACCGCCTTCACCGAAGTCGAAAGCGGGCGTTGCCAACTTGGCTATCCGGGAGCCTAGAAGTATCCGAGTACTCCACTTAAAAAATTAAGAAATCGTTTTGTAGAAAGAGCAGATAAATGTATACAGTAAGTACCCGCTTAACGCGGGGTATATGTTCCAATAAGTTTGAGCGCTAAACGAAACAGGGTTAAACGAGGTCGTCTTAGTACGTAAATAATGGAAATAAGTGAAACAGAAAATAGAATAAGAAAATTTGTCAGTTTTTGTATTGTTTTGTAACATTTATTTTTTAATAATTCCTTATTACATTAATTATATACCTATTTATTTCTGATATCTATTTGTGTGAGGAAGGCTCTTTCTCATTTGAAATATTTTGTTTTATTGTAAAGAAGTCATCTATTATCGTTTGCATTTCCCTGTTTCGTTCAACAAGGAGCTATTTATAGCAAGACATCGCATCAATTACACTTCGTATTTCCTTTGAACTTCTATCAAAATTAAATCATTTTGTATAAACTGATCCATAATTTCCGTAGTAGTGGCTAAAGTTTTTTTTTAGAAAGTCAGTTGGAAGTTCCCTTTGTTCCACATATTTAGATAGGCTAATTAATTTGGATTTAAAAAATCGTGCACAATTTCTGAGAATCCCAATGAAACCTCGCAATACTGAAACAGCGTTAAACGGAGAAGCGTTAAGCGGGGTCTTCTGTATCTGGAATTGAATCGTTCATTAGTTCGTAAATCCGTTGGCGTCGCTGTTTGCACGGAGGAGAGATAGGAAAGACATTGGGAGGTGTCGGGATGATGTAGGAAGGTGAGCGAAAATATAAGACTCGACTAATAAAAAATGAGAATTCCCTAGGAGAGTTTTTCCCCCGCTATCGCGTTTCCCCGTTGATAGTAATTACGGCGTCCATTATCAGTCTTATTAGTCGGAAGTAATGAGGTGACGGGGAGAGAAAATTAAGGCGACGGGCGAAGAGATGGAAGGAACGAGGGGAGAGCGAAGAAGAAGAGGAAAGAAACACGTACTCGGCCTGGGGAGAAGGTAACGAAAGAAAGCTTTCTTAAGGAGCCGAAACACGAAAGTTAGAGGAAATATGATATAAAGCATCCAAAGCGGGCAAAAAAAGTATCAAAAGCTGAGGGAAATTCGAGAGTTTAAAAAAAGTTTTCTGGAAGTAAATATCCTTCTCGAGCGAAGAAATAATGAGTCTTCCTTTTCTTTAGGAAATCAACTCCCCTTCCCTTTCAAATTAGTTAAATGCCAAAACAAAGTCGCGAAAGATTGGAGAGCTTTATCTTAGGTCGTAGGACGATACAACTTTTTAACTGGAGAGTTAAATTGGTTACATTTAAAAATGGAACAATTAAAAAGTTTTCCGAATTTTTTCACCCAGACTGTTACAGTCGAGGGCCTTTGAAGGATTGCAGTCTTATGTTTTCGAAAAATATGACGTTTTCTACCGAATTGCTATTTATTGCGGAATTCGTCTTATATTACAAACGCGATATCCCCTTAAGCTGACTGGTATAAATCGAATTATGGATGTTGAAAATGTTATAGTTGGTTCATACTTGCTTCGCAGAATAGTCGGAGGGCGTAGGATGAGACATTTCCGCGAGGAAGTAGAGTGACTACGTGTTGAAAGGGTTAGCGGTAAGAGGGGTTTTGAAAGGCATGGGATGTGGGCGAGGTCCCAAGACGTCAGTTGATGAAGGCGTGGGAAGCGAGAGTGATAGGAAGTGTATATGTATGTGAGTGGGAAAAGAAGATGTACAGGTTTCAGAAATATGTTGAAGTATGAGAATCGTAAAGAAGTGATGAGGAAATTCGGTCGTCGTGCTTGATTGAATGATATTTATTGCAGCTCTTTATACGTAGCTGTCGTTTTTCTGGAAATACACACCTCTTAACACACTTTTATAACTCGCATCTTTTTCTATATATATAAATATATATAAATACACATTATCTTAAATTTGCGAGGGTTTGTTATTTGATTTGTTAATGAACTTCTTCTCAGCGATTGAGTATACAGATCACATTATATTTTATGCGTTTGAAAATGATTGTGCTTCGGTATTTAGCTTGGATATATGAAATGTTGAGACGGGTGATTGGTGATTTATATTGGGTATGAAACGTCGCATGCATGCGTAGTCTTTGATAGATGATACAGTCTTTTGAATGTTATAAAATGCGTTCTCTATCTGGAAAATTTTCAATATAAATTTCACCAAAGAGCTGTCATTTTTCAGAAACGTACAGTATAAATAAATAAAACAGAGGACACAAGGTAAAGATGGTATTGCACAAAAGGTCTTGAGGTAGGAATATTCCCAAGGAGAAACGACATAAAAAAGGCTGAGAGGAAAGGGCTCGAACCCTTCCAGGCGAATGCTTTGACCATTGAGCTATCTTCACAGAGCATTTATCCATGCCGTTTGAAAGAGTTGAGTGCAGAGTTCAAAACCTTGCCAGGCCTTTCTTGAGTGAATTCTTTTTACAATTATGCAAATCATTTAGGTTGTATCCTCCACATTGAAATGGTGAAGGGGGTTAAATTTGAGCAAATCTTGCAATAAATGCCGGTCTTCTTTTTTGTTTGCGAAATTCTACAACTTCAAGTCGCTCCTGTTAACCCATACGTAGAAAAGCATCGAGTAAAATATAATGTCATGTTATAAACCTGTTCTATATTCTTTATAATAGTCCATTCTATTGGAATCAGATTATTTTGCATACTCAAAATAACAGAATCACGGACCCATGTTTTAGAGCAAATGTTCACCTAAAGCGAGGAAAATAGTAATAATCGACATCAATGAACACATATAACTTACATCACGATATATTTTGAAGGTTAATTAAGAGAAATCTGAAATAAAATGTTGCGGCAATTAAGAAACTTAAGTTGTATTTTCGTCATTTATGGTTAGAAATATAGGTTCAGTTTTTTTTTACTTTGGTTGTGGAAAAGGATATTTGTAATCTTATGCTCTTTCCGTAATTCCTACCGTTTGTTAAATTACGAACTCTTCGAGAAGTTAAATTTTAGAGGAAATATCAATGGTAATTTATTGTTGTTATATATTTAATTCATTCATTCGTAATAGAACGCAGAGATTAAAAATAGGAGACAAGCTATCAGACACAGTTAATGTAACCTCAAGGGTAGCGCAGGGTAGTGTACTGGGCCCGTTACTCTTCCTAATATTTATTAACGATATGCCGACAGTAATAAAATCTCGTGTACGATTATTTGCGGACGACTGCATAATCTACAGGGTTATAAAAGAGAACGGCGATTGCACCGACTTGCAAAGTGATATCGATGAATTGAATAATTGGGTCAACTCAAACAAATTGGATATCAACAAAGATAAATGTAAAGTAATTAGCTTTAATAAGAGTAAATTTCATTATTCTTACAATATCGGCGGTAATGTTTTAGCGAAGGAAAATAAGGTTAAGTACTTGGGAGTTACTTTCAGTAGAGATTTAAAATGGAATGCACACACAGAGAATATCATAGGCAAAGCCAATAAAACGTTAAATTTTTTAATACGCTCTCTCAAAAAGTCAAACAAGAAAATAAAAGAAACTGCATATAAATCGTTGGTTAGACCAATACTAGAATACGATGAATGTATATGGGATCCTTATCAAAAGGAGTTAAAAAGGAATTAGAAAAGGTGCAAAGAAAGGCGGCTAGGTTTGTTTTGGGAAGATATGAAAAACGTAGCAGTGTTTCTCAGATGTTAGAAGAATTAGGTTGGGACAGTTTAGAAGCCAGGAGGAAGAAAAAGAGATTACCGGTATTTTATAAGTCATTTGTGGGAATTAAATATTGGACACGAACAATCTGAATTTACATTAAATTCATTTTGATAGACACGAGAGGACGCTCGGAAATAGATTTTCATATTCGGAGGAAATATTTTTGGCTAGCCCTTTTCAATTCTAACTCACTATGAGACATTCTGATTAATTTATTATGTGCAGCCATTGCGACTTTTTTCCACTTCCATGGCAAACATTTTCAGCCGTAGATGTAGGCAAACTAATATACATAACCGAGACAATGGTTGCATATGCAGTAAACTGCAGGGGCTCCATATATTTTCAGTAGCAACAGGTATAACTGACTCTGTCTCTTTGCCACTAATATTCACCATCTAATTCATAAAAATGTTCTCACTTTTTTGTGTTGCATTGAAACGTGGGTTAGTTTAGAGATGCTTATGTGTAAACTAAATGCATTTAAAATGGATAACATGAATCTGGCAAAAAAAGAATAGATTCAGTAATAAGTGAAATGATACAAGAGAAAGGCCGTTACGGTTATTACGATTGTAATATTTGGTTAATAGGTTAGTGAATTATAAAAATAAAAACTATTATGGCATAGTGTTTCACAATGTTCAGAAAGTCACTAAAATGTCTGAATTTTGAGTTACAGTAAGAAGAATGAATGCTGGGAATGCTGAAGAATTAAGGGAATGGGAAAATAGATGCGACTATATTTTATCACAGATTTTCATGAAGGGATTTATTCCAGCAAATTTTTGTCATACTCAAATCTGAGGATGATTAAAATATTCGAAAGTAGTAGCCGAATCAACTTTCCTTACGAGGTGTAGAAGTCTTCACTTATTCTTTCTGTAAAGGCTTCTTACAACGAAGTCAGTACCCTGGAAATCTGGATCACCTGTATAAATCCGAGTTTAAGTTTTCCAGGTCTCATGAGTTAAAAAGAGGGGTTAAGTTTTATGGAAAGGGAAGTTTTTCTAATTCTTGAAGGTATTCCGAGGCATGCGTTAAGTTTTACTCCGCGAATTTTCTAGGAATGAGGCGATTGAAATTATACGTTAAAGCGTAGGCGTGGAAAACCTAATGGAATGTAAAGAAAAGTCGATAGGACAGGGACTTAAACCCGGGTATTTCACTGACCGGGTGGCTACTGAACACTGAGTTATCTCGCCAAATAGTCTCATATCACTTTACGGGATGCCTTGTTGGCAAGATAGAAATCTCAATCGAGAAAGCGGAATTGCAGTGTAATACGAAAGACTTTTTTCAAAACTTTTTCTTTAAATTTTTACTTCGTAATGTATCAATGATAGAGAAATCCTCAAAAAAGACATTTACTAGGCACCTTTATTCAGCGTGGTGTTTCTGATTGTTGACTTCAACGGCATTTTTTCTTTATAGAAATATTAATAGAGCACAAAGCGAATTATTTACTAAAACGCACATTTTTAAATTTATAAGAAATTAATCCATACAAGGACAAATACAGGAGTAAAAATGGAATGTACGTTCAGGCACTCAAAATTCTGTCCTAGTTACTGATACGGAAAAGGTAAGAAATGTCGTCTTTTTATTGCTGTAATGCAAAATCCAGCGAGTATGAGGAACGTTATTTAATGGAGTAGTATAAAGACGTCCCAGGATTTTGAAACAATGGTTGTGAGAAATTTACCTTAAAAGTGGAGCAGGACGTGATTACTTTAATGGATATAATTTCATAAATATGAAAGAATGTTAAGTGTGATACTTGGAGGATTTGAGAGATAAATTGAGTGAGTACGATACCAAGACGCACAAAAGGTTGTATTCTTTAATCGTCTTTCTGGCATTATCTTATTTACGAATTTCTCAGGAAAATAAAAGCTTTATGCTACCTAACTTAAAAACTATACTACACTGAAATTTTTAGGTCATCAAATTTCGTTTTTGACGGTCAAATTACCTTAAATTGCAATTTTTGCTACTTACTGGTACGTTATTGAGGAGATGAAATTTTCTTATCCTTAATTAAAAATTTCAAAGGAAACCAGAGACTAATTTTGGTTAGGAATATCTATTGTATAGAAGAAAGAAGGTGGAATACGAATACCAAAGAAAAGAATAGCTGTTGTCTTTAGAATTTGTGACGTCATAACACGACCTTTCTTAAATATCACGAGTGTCATTTTCACGTGGCTGCAAACTCTGCGTCTAAGGAAAGACAACCCCCTTTATAATAAGTCAGTATACTTTAAGCAGTATTTTTACTCAGTTTATAATCTTTATTCATTGTTTCCTTAACCTTTTCCGTTATACTCTGTTTCTTCACACTTACGTATTTGCTGTTATTATCACGGTCTATATGTATCATATGTATCAGGCATTTCAATCGATCCTCATTTAGCTTGGCGTGAATATTTTATGGTATGCTATTTTCCATCGAACGATTACTATGGATTATATTTACAGATATAAGGAGAGTATGAATGGAGTGAACGTTTTTTAAGCTTGTATATTCAAATAACTATTTTAAACTCATATTTTTTATCTTTTAACTTATGAAATGCATTGAAAATGTAGATTTTTGTGACTGTAAATTCTCAGGAATTTGTACAAATCTTGATGTTATTGAAGAGAAATACCTTTTTACTAATTTGTGATTACAAGATTGACGATGTCTTTTTGTTATTGTTCGTTGAATTCAACTGGAATTTCGTATAAATCTATAAATAAATCAAGCTATTGAATTTGAAAGTTTTCTCTTCACTTGCATTTTATCTCAAGACATGCTTTCCTTGTTTCCTTTCATGTTTATCCTGTATACGATTTCATTCATCGCCTAGCTTAGCTTGTATCTCTTAATTTGCCTTGTAACGTAAGGTTTCTTTTTAAACGACATCTCTTTCTTCTCTATCAGGGGGATGACTCTAGTTCCGGATTTGCGACGAGCAGAGAAGGGTGAAATTCACGAAAACTTCGGTGAGTCACCTTCCCGTCATTTATTTAATAATTTTCTGAGCTTTTGTACTAGTTTATATTAACAGCTCCGCAGTGAAATTAAATCAAACAGTTTTACAGTTTGCTAATTTGAATCATTAGTAGAATAGAATACAAGGGATATAATATTGCCATGAAGACATTAGTAATATCTAGCAATGCATGGTTCTACAAAAATATCTTTCAGTATCACGTGGGCATTATAATCTAGCATTTTCCCCACATACCGTTATTTGCATCGTAACTGTCGAATATGCGACTAATTCATTCTGAGATCATTCACACACTGCGGCAAAGAACGATAGGGAATAGTGATTCCAGGAGAGATGACTCACAGAAGAATTTACATTCATTTTAAGAAGCATTCTACGACAAAAATCGGAATTAGCTTAATGACACTAAAAAGCGAATCATGTTTTCGTGAAAGATACTTATTTTGCAATATATAATTCTTCACACCCACTTTAGTAAAATATAAATTTTAGTGTATAATAAAAATTTTATTGGGGTCCCAGGTAGCCAAGTAGGCTGAGCGTTCGCCTTTTGTGGAAACGGTCCTGGGTTCCATTCCCGGTGAGGTTAGGTTAGGCGAAATGACCGAAGCACTTTTCACAATACTACTACTAAAAAGTGTAGTGTGATTCTCTCCCGGAATTTCCCTATCTGTTATTTTATTTGTAAGCTATTTTTATTCTAAGCTATTTGATTCTTACATCTCTCTTAAATTATCTTGCATGAACATTCTAATGCCACAGAAGTGTTGGAGAAAGTGCTAAATCTCATTACAATATTTTATTGCGTCACCTTCAGAAATGTTAACTTTTCTTACATGCCATCAGATAGAAATTTACGAGAAAATGAGAGGTTCCTTTCCAAAATCAATTTAACCTGTACCCTTTCGTATCAAGATTAGAATGTTAGGAATGAATATAGCGCGAAACGTCGGGTAAATATGTCCCTGCATATGAAATATTTGCGGATGCGATGAGTAAGGCACTGCGTCGCCTTCAGAAATTGAAAACAGCTATTTATTCTACCGAATGTATAGTACATAATATTTTTAAGATAACTAGCTGATTAAGATGAGACATTTACTTTTCTAGATTCGGCTATTGCGAAGAATACAACTGTAATATGTCATCAGATTATATTCACATATTCTGAGAAAAGAATTGTGTGTACGTGTATATAAATATGAATCTTTCATAAAGGATTATAAAAATAATCTACGAATACCAAGTAAGGGACGCAATGCAAAAACGTTGAACAACTATGCGGGAAAATGCGAATTTATTCGCAAATGGGAGGAGAAAAGAGGAAAGGAAGTGGGCGAAGCGTTTTAGGGAATTTGAAGGCAAGATGACCGGAAATTCCAGCGAGAGAGAGAGAGAGAATCCATGAAGAGATGGCTGAGAGGTAGCGAGGAGCGTGCGGGGGTCAGAATCACCGGTGCTAGGTAATGGGTCCATAGAGGAGAATGTGGAGGAAGGCGGATGAAGGCAATGGGATTATGTGGAGAGGATAGGGAGAGAGGGATACGCTGGGAACAGAGAGAAGGTACTTGAGGAGAATTAGTGGAGAGAGTGGTTAGGGACGGAATGAGCACTAATGGAGGAGGATGTGGTCAGGTGAGCTAAGCTTCCATCTGTGAGTTACGCTGTAGACATGCCCACTAAAGATTTCAGGTAATCTACGATCGCGTATGCAAGTGTTTTAAAACTTAATTGAAACAGTCGGCTTTTAAAACCGAGGGGTAAATCTTATTACTTGGCTTTGTTTTTCAAGCTCCTGCGCTTTTGTGATCGTTTCAGAATCCTCTTCTGGGTCTTTTATATCTCATTTAAAACTGGAGCGATCGTTCGAAGCGTGATTGTTCGAGTGATGCATCGAAAACGCTCGAATTAAGGTTTTCAAGTAAATTGAGCTTCGTATTAGTTAATACGATTTAAGAAATGGAGAAATGCATGCCGTGATTAGAGACGATATGAATTTTACCTTAACTAGACCTGTGGTGGTATTCCTATTATTCATTGGAATGTCTCATGTGTCATTAGACAGCATGTAAACCCTTCAGGCGTTACTTGAGAGGCGAATGGTATACATTTCAATAGCTCATTTGTACGAGAAAAAACGAATATCTTCGAGCAGTATATTATACATTCTGTATTCATTACACGAGTTGACGAAACTGAGAAATAAAATTTAAATAATTGAGCTTGTAACAAAAATGAAGAGAACCCACATTGAACGCAGAATAATTATAATAATCGTGTCTTTTATTAGGCGAATCTTTAGTCTATTGAGACCACTGTTACAATTAACCTAGGAACAACGAACATAAATAACCATGCCCTGACTAGGATTCGAACCCGGGACCTCGGCGCTGCTAAGGTAGCCCGCTAACCACTACGCCAAAGAGGCCGGAAATTTCCGGAATAAGGCCCACGTATCCCTCATCTGATCTTGAATCTACAAAATAATACAAAAAATCGTTTTTTCTTTAGTGGATGTAATCCAAAATTTCAAATTAAATTTTCTTAGAAATGGTTAGGATCAAATGTACATGATTTAATCATCTATTCCTCTTCGACCATCCTGTTCCTTTCTTTCCAAGGATATTTCCTTGCACTGCGTTCTTCATGAAGATGTTGTATAGAAGTATATGTCCAACGAATTTACATTAAATTTTTTTCCATAGGCAGCGTTAAGTTCTTTCCCTCCTTGACCTCCATAAGAACCTACATATTGGTTTTCCTTTCAACCCAGCTTGTTCCTGTTATCCGTCTTTAAAGCTACATTTTTATAGCCTCCATCCAAGGCTTCTGCAACATTCCAATTCTAAGTTCCATTTAATATTATGCCCCGAATAACGATTATTACCAAGTATTTTCTTATTTTCAAATTTGTTTTGTTTCTGAAAATTTCTTTTTACCTTGACCTGTTTTCTTTGTCATGGCTATTCATATTATAGCCTTATTTTTTACATCTGTTATGAACGGTAATTATACTCCCAAGATAAGGAAACTCCTTATTCTTGTGTTACTAACATTGCATTAAAAGACATTCATTATTATCCTTAAAAAGAACCATAACCTTTGTTTGATTCCGGTTTATTTTTAAGGCAGTTTTCCATCCCTACAGACAAAATTTCAAGCATTGTATTTAATTTTCTAACAGATTCTGCTAATATGACAATATTATCCGCAAACGTAATGTAGTATATTCTTCTCCATTCGTCTTTACACCTTAAGCATTCTCTTTCATAGTAAAATGTTCCTGAATGTAGAGGTTGATCAGGAAAATAATCTTGTAATCTCACTCCTTTTTTAATCTTTGCTTCTTTCTCAGATTCACTTACTCTTATCATAGTAATTAGGCTATGGTAAAGTTGAAATATGAGACTTCTATCCTTGTAGTCGATTCCAGCTCTTCTCTTATTTTCTAACAGCATTCCCGTCTAACGTATCGAACGCTTTTCCTTTGTCAATAAAACTGGGGTATATTTTCCAGTTCATTTTTCATTTCTAGCATATTCCCGAGAATCATGGAAAGTGCCAGAATTCCTTTTCTTGCTCCTTTTCCTTTTTGGAAACCAATCTGCTCTTCTCAAACAGATTCCTCAACTTTCTTTTTGATTCTACGTGTATATAAAAGTATCTACGAATCATGTGACAGAGTTAAATAGTTCTGTTATCCGTACATTCAGTTGTTTTCTGTCTCTTCGGTAGCAACAATTTTACTTTTTCTAGAATACCCGGGTATCCCTCCATTTTCGCATCAGTCGAGTATTATCTTAAAAATCCTTTCTTTTATTCTATTTCTAAGAGTTTTTTAAGAACTCAGCAGGTATACCGTCCACTTCTGTCTTTCCAACATTTAGTTTACTAAACGTATTCCCCTCTTCGTAATCGATGGATCTATTTCTGTTCTTGTTTTACCTGATATTAATACTTTGTTCTGTAATTTACCCTACTTTCAAAACTTTTTCCAATAATATCATCTCCATGGTATGAATCTTCCATATAGTCTGTCCAGCGGTCAGATATCTTTTCATCTTCGATCAATAACCATCCATCTTTATTTTTATTACTGTTGATCTTAATGGTGGTTGATTTTCTAGATTTGCTTTCTGATACGCCAGCTTTTGTTTAAAGGAGATGATTCTATCGTAATCGTAGCGTTTAAATCGTTTTTCACATTATATACAATTTACAAACCTACACCATTTTGCATAGCTCAGAATGTGATAATTTAACGGATATCATTCATTTTTAAGTTTAGCGTATTTTAAAAGTTATTGTAACTGGCGTTTATTTCAACGTAATCCGGTATAAGTGACGTGTGGATTCTCTAGCAATGATAACATACAATCTTCAAATTTATAGATACTCTTAGATGTTTGAGTGTTATGCTTATCATTTGTACTTAAAGATTTTAGCTTTATGAGCACGGTGTCGATGATATATAGGCAGTGCATCTCTTTCTTCTCAAAACCTCAACATTTCATTTCCTCCCTGACATATAGCACTCATTTATAATTAAAGAAAATTCGTTCTATAATTTATTTTTAACGATTGCTACAGTGTATAAAACTTTTCCTTACTTTCTCAGTGCATTGATATGGACATTTACGTACGTTTTAATCCATAGATAATCTAAGACTTTCAATTATCACAATCGAATTTATGTCATATTGTAGCATTTTAGGAGATACAGAGATACGGTACAGAACTCGTTACTTTACGGTATAGAAATCGTTTAATTTATGGTATAGACCTCTTCCGTTTGCATCGGACGTAGGGCAGATTAGAAACTGGATACTGGCTTGGAAGGCCGAATAGGGAATCCAATTTTGGATGAGTTCCTTAATAGCATGGATACTTTGGAAAACACAAACGGCACGTAATCGCGAACAGAATATTCTGCTCCGCAGTGAAGCGATCGCTACGTTGCACAACCCCAGAAAGGATTATAGAGGTTGAGAAGTAGCTCCAGTACAGACAATGGCTTAATCCTGATTCATCTCTTAAAGATACTGTGTCGGAGGAGATAGGACAACACAATGGAGGCTATGAAAAGGTTAGAGAGGGAGGATGAGGGTAGGGAGAAATAAGTAGATAGGCTGGGAGGCAAAATAGTGTTTGTGTCCATTTAGATACACGTGTGTGACGGTATCGTTAATTGCTATCTCTTCTCCTTTGCATATACCAAATTTCTTATTTTCAAGAAACATTAAGACTAATAAAAAGAAATATAGGGCAATATATTCAAATATTTCTGAATTAACAATGCTTAATTCATTGAAAAATTCTTATCTATACTGTGTTCTTTACAAAATCCGTAATTATCAACTGTTAAATTTCCTCCAAATTTTGATGTAGTAAGTTTTAGCTTCATAAGCTTCGTGTCAATGATATTTAGGCATTGCACCTCCCACTCCTTATAACTTCAAATTTTCATTACTTTCATGACATGTAGACCTCATTCATAGTCACATAAAATTCATTCTATAAAAATAATTCTAAAATATCCTTGATCTTTAAGTTGGAATTTAAAAATTAAAATTTATTGACTGCGAGGCGATCTACATTGGCCATACTACTCGTAACTTACATACAAGAAACTAAGAGCACTTACGCTCATACATTAAAAATTCACACCCATCACATTTCGCTAAACATTTACTTGAAAACAAACATCACTGAAATTTCTCACCCACCCTTTTACACTGCCATCAAAATAGCTGTATGTTAGACCATCTAAAGCTTATGGAGATAATTAAACACAACAACCGATATTTCTTTCTCTTTTCTCTCCTATTTTGTGGATGGCTATTTGTTGTTTGACCGTTTTTTCCCTCTATGTATAAAAGAGTTCGCTTGCGTTTGAACATTGTCTGATGATGAGCATGTTTGTTTTAAACCGGTCCTAGTTAAAATATTCCTGTGGAAATTTGCGTAGTCATTTCACCATGCTTCCTGCGTTTCCTAAATTGCGTTTCCATGTACTGTATGCTCCATGTGTCGTCTGAGATAATCCAAAAATAGATGTGTTTAAAGATATATTTTGCGCTAAAAATCAAGTGCAATTCGTCTTTTAGAAATACCTTTCGATGTCATCTTCTCAATCCAGCATAACAGAAATATAGAGATTGCGTCATATCAAGTAAAATTGTGTGGAAAATCATTAGTACATAGCTGAAATCATCATGTTTACATACCTAAAGTTATCATCCTTCCTTACCTATATATCATACATACCTAAAATATGGAGCAGTGATCGCCAACCTTTTGTACCTCACAGACAACAGCTCACAATTTTGGCTCCCGTGGACCACCAATATAAAGTTTTCTTAAACGTAACTTAAAGCGAAGGCCTCTATAAAATGATCGTATTCACAACTCGAACGAGAAAGTTTCAATGAGCAAGTGACGATTTTACTTGTTACATGGTTCTTACCATCGATACTAAAAATTGAGCATCTGAGCAAGTTGAATTCTAATACCCAGAACCAACAATACCCTGTTTCGAATAAGACATTTGTGTACATGATTCTTGGATTCAGTTTCATTGAAAGAGCGCATTCCTATAAAATATTAAAAAAACACGAAATTGTTCATTGATTTACAGAAAAAGAAGCAGAAAATTTTTCAGAGTAAATGATTACAAAGGGCGTGAATGCAAAAATATTTCAGCTATAGACAATTATTTAAAGAGTATATGTATATTTTATTTTCATGTTTAGGTAGAGGCTTAGAAAAACTGAAACTAAGGTTGGATATTTTAGGGATTGGAAATCAAGTTCTTAAGAATCGATCGTCAGAAATGTTTGTCCTAGAAATTGTTTTCCTAAAAATCATGCCAAAAATACCCAATATTTCACGCATTTAGATAAAATTATAACATAATCTAAAAATTAACTGTGGAGGATTGAATGGGTGTTTAAAAAATCGTATTATTTGCTCCTATACCGTGAACCTCATGTTTTCTAATTAAATATAAAGATTTTGAACGGAGAAACTCAATGATTGAATAATATAATTTTCGATATCTCCAATTATTGAGTTGCAATTCCCTTGATTGCAGTAATTGAGTAGAGATATTTCGAGGAGAATAGTACGATAAGTTTATGTACCGTTTATGGATTTAAAAAGGTCATTAGATATAGCAGGTCGAGGTATATAAATGGTTCCATTAATAGCAAGCAAAAAACTGGAAAGGCAAAAGAATAACCAACAATATATATTTCGAGCCAAACACGAGTAAACGAAATAGAGATGACGTAATATGTTATTTTATGAAGCAGTGTTAATGCAAGGTATCTATGCGTAAAAATTTTTATTTTACATATATTAAAAAAAGAATATTATGATTACAATCAGATAAAATCTGAAATGGTGAGAGATACATTCCTTAGGATTTGCAAATCATTGATGAAGATGAGAAAAGAGGGCGACATTTAGGGAGTGAATTTGAAGCTGCAATGAATGATATAAGCGCAAGGAAGACCTCGTGCAGTATCCTGATACTTTCAAAGTTAGTAAAGAAATCTAAATAAACCTCTAAATGAACTCTATAACTATGAACTCTATAAAAATGCGAGTATGAATCCGCATTTTTACTGTTAATCAGTACATCAGTACTGTAAAATCAGAAGTCTGCGGTGATATAGCGATACTCACCGAAAGGAAAGATGACTTATATGGGAGTTCTCGTCTCAAGGAAAAGAGTATGTAGAAAGAACTATAGTTTCCAAATGATAAGACATAAAGACGAGAAGATGGCTTTTATGCAAACACGTAAGGACATAATAAAGATGCAGAATAAACACTTTTACCATTACCACAGAATTATTTATTATACGACCATGGTTTCGACCCTGAAGATGACCCGAAGGGTCGAAACCATGGTCGTATAATAAATAATTCTGTGGTAATGGTAAAAGTGTTTATTCTGCATCTTTATTATGGAGAACTACCACAAGGTTGAGCCAGACTTAGTTAATTTACGTAAGGACATATTAAGATACATCTGGTAATGGCGACTTTTGAACGCTTCGAAGAACTATTTAAAGTACAATCCCTAGCGTTGGAAATAGCAAGAGAGAAATATAAGTAGCAAAACCATAGTGAAGAGAAAATACCAGACCGTTGCTGACGCTAAATAATTCAGGATTGATTATTTACAAACCGGTATTTAAAAATTGTGGACGAAGAGCCTTAAAGGTTCTGAAGTCCTCGTACGGACTGAGACAGCATCAGAAGAGAAAAGCATAAGACCAATGGGTATGTTGCGTACATGAATTCCAAAAAAAATAAAGTGTTCTTGTAAATACTGAAGAATTTATTTGATGAGCTATCGAACGATTCGTGGAGTTGTCGACAAAGAAGAAAGAGTCGAAGTCAGAGCTGTGGACTAGCGATAACTAAATTACGATGGAGACTTTCAAATTACTATAGGCACGACGAAAGAAACAGAAACTAAAGAAGAATGAAGCTGTAAGCGAAAATAAAATTGTTACTCATAAAACTTGGGAGAAAAATGTATCAAGAGTACAAATTTTGAAATATGGGATGAAAAGTGAAGCAAGTAAAAATAAATGTTACAAGGCTCTAGAATATGGATCACATTCCATATTTTCTAAAAAGAGGTGATTAATCAGAATATAGAGGCTTCAAAAATTGATTTTGAGCGTGTTATATTAAGAATTTTCTGGAATCGTAAACGGAAGGACACGGAAAACGGAATATTTATAAATGGTTGAGAAAGAATATCAATACGGCTTCCGAATGGAAGGAAGAACAAATATAATGTTTGCAGCGAGTCAAACTTAGGAAAATTATCTGTAAATGAATGATTTCTTCGTAAGCATGAATAGGATGAATTTTAATTGGTATGGGTTTTTATATAAATCAATGCGAGCAGTCCTGGAAGGTTTGAAAAAGTGGCAATGTCACTCATGCATTCTCGCTTTACTTAATTGGTAAACTTTTTAACATGTCTTCTATTCGCGTTAATGTTTTGGATAAAGTGTGCTTTATTCCTTAAGGTATATCATTTTAGATCACTTTTTCCACTACGACATATACGTATTAACCTCTAACTGTTGAGTAAAACTCAGCAAGATACATTGCGACTGTACTCATGTTTTATTATTGTTTTCTTTCAGTAAATCATATTTATTAATGACAGATGACAGTTACGGTTACCTTGATAATGCCAACAACACAATTAAAAACACAACCTGATTCGAAATAATTAAAGATTTCTTTCTTTTCGCATAATTCTATCAGCTTTCAACTACGCATCATCTAGTTATGAAATTGTTTTCAAGGAGTAAGAAAAATATCATTGATATTACAGTTATTATCGGTACGGTTCCTAATATTAATAAAATAATTTTTGATTACTCAAAACCATTGTGATTAATTAAGTGGTAGTTGATGATTAATTAACTAATACTTAGTGATAGAAGCTTAACATAATCATCCTTTACCATTGTTTGATTAATTAAGAGTTGAATTTGGGATTAATTGAAGAATTTTCTAAAACTTTGCGATACGTTACGTACGGTGCGTGATTCATGATTACTATTAGTGATATACATTATTATATATATCAGTGATTCTTCAGCGATTTTTCACAACTTATTTACAGTAGTACCGGCTCGGCAAGTAAGAGTAATTTACTTCAACTATAAGGAGTTAATGAAATTAAAATACCATTACATCTGAACAACTGTCCTCAAAATATTTCTTTATGTAGTAGAGTCCTAAGCAAATCGGGTAACTATAGCGACATAGTCGATGAAGGAGGATAAAATTTGTACGGAAACGTATGCGTGCATTAGATTTTTATTCCTACATCGTCTATTAGAGTTTTAAATACTGATGGAAGAAAAGAGATGAGATACCAAAGGAAAGTAAAACAGGAATTAAGTAGAGAAAGAGAGAGAGAGAGAAAGGAAGTGCAGGACTGAGTCATTAGCCAAGAATGAGATGGAAGGTCCCTCGTAAATGCCCAGAATCCTTCTTGGTCCGATTCTAGAGCGATAGTCGCCTAAACTCTCTTTCCGAAAGAGAAGATCGGAGACGGGGAATTTGCCGGAGATGAGAGAAGCGAAAGGGGCTCCCCGTGGAATTCCTCTCCACATCTGGGAGATGCTCTCCTCCGCAATTCCTTCTTCACCTGGGGCAGGCGCGTAGGTGGTATGCGGTGGGGATATCCTCCTGCGTTTGCCTTCTGGCCGGATTCCTCTGCACAGTGTACCCTCGCCATTCCCTCTCTTTTCTGCGCAACTATGAAGCGTTAGGGTTCTTCTCTTTCATGTCCCAAATGGAGCTACTCTCTCTTCCCACCGCGAGAGATACGACCATTTAATAATGCCGCGGTCCGAAAGAGAATTGGAGGAATGGATTTGGATTACGACTTCCAAGAATCTCTGCGGAGGCTTCGGAATTAAATATTATCGCGAGTTTTTCGCGGAACGAATCCAAATGTTTTAATGGATTTCTCTGGAATACAAGAGGGTCTTTGAAGCCATTCATAAGCTTCTCTGGTGCTATTTTTCTCCCAGAACTTCTCAGAAAGGCTATTGATCAGTAGACGATGAATAAGCATTGTTTAGGGAAAGGAAGAATTACGAATCATTTTGTCGAAATGATAATGCGTGATCAACTAAGCAAATGCAAGGGTTGAATGATTACAGAATATAGTTAACAGAATGGATCTTATCAATTTTTCAATGTATGAAATGCATCACTGCCTCGAACGTGCAGTATGTAAATATGATCTGAAATCGTCCATTTTTTGGTAGATTCGTGAGAATCCGTACCTGTAGATATCCATTGCTATGAGATATTTCTAACTTATCCTATCACCATGAACCAAATATTATTTTCCGAGCCATTCATGTTAACCAACGAGCCGTAATCTGCAGGGGTGCATCCAGACTTTTCGCCTTGGGGGCTGAACTTAAGTGTTATAACCAATAATTTCCATTTAAGTTGAAATGAGTACTAATTGTTTCTCATCGCAAGAAAGGATTGCTTGTCAGGAATTTTTAAGCGTCCAAACTTTTATTGATAAGATACTTGAGATTATTCTGAATAAATACTTGTTGAAATGTTTAGGGCGGTGGCTTACGTCCGATCTTCCTTGGCGCTCCCTTGCCATTATGTGAGCAGACTGATAGCCAAAAGTATGATACAATGAAAACGAATACTACTATAGTAAAGTAAAGGTTGAGAATATGTAGTCTCCTCTCAGAACGAACCTATGGATATAAAAATTAATACAATTAGGAAAGATACTTACATAGAAGTAAAAGTACATGCTACATGAGTTACTCTTATATGGAACTCAAAAACATTTCTAGGATAAACGACTTATTTCAATCGAAAAGTCATTAGTGTAACTTGCATTAGATCCCTTATTTAATTGCTCTTTTTTTAGAGTAGCTTAGATAATTGATTGGTGTCGATCGCGTTTGTACTTTTTAAATGCTAAATGTCATTCGCCTAGTTTAACAAGGAATGTAGCTGTTTGGTGTCAACACGTAAAATGTAAACTGTTTCTCGCCAATATTTTCAAATATCGTTCGAGATCGACGCATACATGTGGAGATATTGTATATGAGCGCGTAATAAGATGAGAAGCTCATAAAATGACAGGGCTCTGTGAAATCGCAGAATCTACCCATCTGCCTTGGCGAGATGAGTTTGCGCTTCTCTGTACTAGAAAAGTCTTCTTGAGGGAGTCCAATAGCCTTCAAACGCAAGAAGCCACGCCGCTTCGGCTCCATCCCCTTCCCTGCCGCTGTCTACTGAAATAACACGAAGTAAAGTCATAAAGTCGAGTTAACTCGACCTACGACTAACGTAATCTTGCCTAGATATCGCTTGCGTACGCGTAGTGACTCGTATTTCGGAGAGGGGAAAAGCGGGTGGAGAGGAAGGATGGAAAGAGGAGAGGCGTATAAAGATAGAGGAGCGGGAAAGAGACTTTTGAAGGGAATGAATGTCGTACTGGAAGGAAAGAAGGAACGCTCAAACCAAGGAACAGGGATTGTCTGCTTGAAGATGGAGGGAGTTAGTAAGAAGGCGACACTTGGCAGCTGATGAAACGACACAAAGGAAAGGAGCGTCTTCATCAAATATTCACAAGAGGGAGAACAGAAGCTCGGGAGGGCATGCGGGGGGATGAATGAGGAAAGGAGGAGCAAGAGCGGGTAAGAGGAAGAATGGCAAAGAGGGAAGGAGATAGAGAAGAAGATGGCGTGAAAAGCGATACTTTGTGTCATGAGATATGAAGTGGGAAATAATTGGCTCGGAGGTGACTGAGTAAAAGAGGATAAATTTAGGAAATCAGCTGTACGAAGTGTTCAGAAAGTAATGCATTATGAAGGATGAGCGAGAGAATTGGTTTCTGATGTGCTTATTTCCTGGAGGGAATTAAAGTGTAAGTAAGTACTCAAGCATTATCTTGGCTTAATTGAAATAGGGGACACTTAGATCAGTACTTCTGCTCATTTTGTTTGACTGTGTTTGTCTGAAAAGCAATTACTTCCTGAGACATATTTAAATCTACATACATACCCTGCAATCCGCCTTTCGGCGTGTGGCAGGTGGGAATAACGGAGGTAGTGTGCAATTTTTACGTGTCCCTTGTAATATTTAAGTGATAGAGAATACCTACAAATGGTAGTTATTCTGGAGCCTTGGAAAAAATTCGGTCTCAGATGATTTGTACCATTTTGCGATTGATTAAATTATTTTACAGCAACTCGTTTACGAGTAATTGTTTTGTAGACTTGCCCGGCTGATAAACCGAAATGATTTTCTTCGACGAAATTTTTGAACGTCATACTATTAAACATAGGACGAAATTTGGAGTAAAAAGCTTTCACCTTTTGAATCAATGTGCATTGTGATGCATTGCAATTTTTTTTGTTTTTAATAATTTGCTGGTGACCTTGATTAAAAAGTCTTAAGTAACTTATATTCACGAATTTGTAAGGAGAGATGGAAAAAGTGGAGAAATTAGCGTAGTAGAAAAGATAATAAACATCCCGGAACACGTAAAAGAAAGGAGGTAGAAGAGTGTGTTGATTCTAATGAATGAGTTTTAGAAAAAAGTGAATAGGTCAACGTGAAAGTAAAACAAGTATGGTATAGCTAATGAGAGGTCAAGTAAAATAGTAAACTAGGAGCACACGGAACTTAAGGAGCATAAGTTGAATAAGTTGTGGCGGTTATTTACTGAAGATATGGAATTAATAAGGTAGGAGAAACAAAAACTTTGGAGGAGTGCGGAATGGTAAAAAAACGGCGGAAAGTGTGGGAAAATGGAAGGCTGAAGGATGAGAGCACGAAAAAATTGAGGGAGATATGCAAAGTGGAACAAGTTACTATAGGAGATAAATGCTTCAAGGAAGTCTCCATTTACTAACTCAGGAACTTTCCCTTTTATTTATCTCGCATCAAGTCTTCTAACAAATAAAAACGATTCCAAGATGCGATTTTCCTCGCTCGCACCTGAAATATCCGGAAAGGGAATGAGATATATTTCAGCGCCAATTTTTGCTAGAATTCTCTTGCCTTCCCGTCTCTGTTTAAATTTCTGCTGGCATTTCCGTTTCTTCCCGTCCCTGTTTAAAAGAAAAGAATTTTTATGAAGGATCAAGCCAGAAGATTTGATAACTCCCGAAATGAAAGTAAGCAGCTTAAGTAATACCTTTCTCCCGCTTAGAGAAGAAAAATGACGGAAGTGGAGTCGCGCTAGTCTTGAATCTGACCTTTTCCCTGAATATCCTCCATTTGATTATTTTCGGTTTTGCAAAGTGAATGCATTATCCTTCATCCTGTATCTACTATAACCTCCGTTGGTCTGAATACCTCTTGAGACAATGCTGGTCGCAGTTTATCCTGAGGATTCTTTGTTATTTACTTGTACCATTGAGTCATTTTTATGTTATAGTTATATTTTTATAACAGTCCTTCATATATATTCAGTCATCACTTATTCAGAAATGAGTATAGTTATGTTAGATAATTTAATTTTTTTTCAGTACCTGAATGATCAAAATGTATCTAGTAGTATCAACGTGTCATCTGAGATTGATTAATTTGTCGTTTTAACCAATCTAAAATGCAAAAATCAACTTTGAAATTCTCTCACAGTCCGTTGCAATGTATCTCACAGATATTATAGGCTATAAGTGCTGACTACTATTGACTGCAACATGACAGGATTGTGACTAACTTATATGTCCTCTGGAAGGTAGGGAAAATTTGAATATCCGAGAATTTATAACTGAGTAGACCTACAAAAAAAGATGTTGTATCTCAGAGATCATATTGCGACCTGCGGAGCGTTAGTAAAGTATATTGTATGTGCTATTTGACTCCAACTCGTTAGTATCGTTATGATGTAATATTCATTGTAATAACTCGGAGTATTGGTACGTGCAGTTGAGTTGGGTTGGGTTTGGTTTGGTTGGGTTGGGTTGGGTTTGGTTTGGTTTGGTTTGGTTGGGTTGGGTTTGATTGGGTTGGGTTGGGACACCAAATACTCCGAGTTATTACAATGAATATTACACCATAACGATACTAACGCACCGAAAACGTTATCATAAATAGCAACATTCCCTTCCGTCGACGAGTTGTCCTTCCACCAAATGTCTCAGCGACGAAATGTCTAGCGACGGGTTGTCTCAGCGACGAATTGTCCTTCGACCAAATGTCTCAGCGACGAAATTTCCAGCGACGGGTTGTCCCATCGACCAGTTGTCCTTCGACCAAGTGACACCGAACCCTTTTATATATACCTGTTTAACTAAAAATTGTGAAAATCATCAATAATTGTGATAAATTATACATTTTCAAAACTTTAGGATTAAAGTTGGGGATTCATTCGTTTCCATTAACTATAGAATGGTAGAGCGAAGGGTATAAACAATATAGCTATTGATGTGTCCTCAAGTACTACCCAAGAGGATAAACAGAGCTGAAAAAAAATCTGTCATCACTTGGAATCGAACCCGGCTCTCTTAGGGTGCTCAATTCAATTGAGCTATCTCACAGAACAGTATCAGCCCCTTTATCGAGACTGGCGGTGTGTAATTGAGAATGTTCCATTTTCTTTCCATTCCGTGTGAACCTTGATTCTTTACATCTCTCTGTAGACCGGATTTCTGAGTGAGGACTATGGTGGAGGTGAGCACCGTCGTCTAAAGCCGTCTGTCTATAAACGGAGTGAGATAGCTCAATTGGTAAGAGTTTACGCTAGGAAATTGGGAGATGCAAATCCTGTGAGCAATAGTATTTTCTTTTACACTCGTATTGTTGCAATTGGAATTGTAGGAAAGTAACAGGAGTGTTACAGCAAATAAGTTTTTCGCATCAGAATTAATTTACGTGGAAAAGAATACTGTTGCAAATATCAGAAAATGGCAGGAAAGGACAAACTTCAGCCTCTATATGAATATGTTTTCTGCTGGTTGGACAAAATGATAAGGAATTGTTTCAGTTCTTTAAAAAAGTCCATAAATAAGAACAATACACTATTGAATATCCAATTCTTATTGTAAATATCCCTTTCTTAGCACCCCATTCCTTCATCTGCATGCTCCATGCTGTGATGGATTATATATAGTTTTTCTTAATCCTGATACCCTCATTTCTCGAAGCCTTTCCAGTGTAATAATTTCCTCGAGGCACAAGAATTTTTCCTTTCCACACCTCTAAGCTTTTTATCTCCTCTAAAGACGACGAAAAAGGATGCAAAACAACGAATTTACGGTCATTATTTTACAATTTTCAAATTTTCATTTTGGAAATAGCCCATTTTGATTAGAGAAGCTTATTTTATGGCGTCACTTGATAACACGGTGATAAATAGATTCGGCTGTTTTTTACAAAGAATCTATTACTTGCAGTGAAGAAAAAAATGTCATCCACCTTCAATGTAGTGGCTGTCATCCACCTTCAATGTAGTGGCTGCAATGATTCTGAAATCCTCTTTTGGTACTTATAATTCGTCCTTTATACAAATTATTCTTTGCCATGGAAGACTCTTTTGTAAAGCTATTTTACATATAGGAAAATTAGATGTAGCAAGAGCAATTAATCATGGGTTGGGCAAATAAAAATCAGTATGTGAAATTCCATTGGAGTAAAATTGGAGTTACTCCAGTGGAATTTTACATTGTGATTTTTATTTTCCCAGTGATGGAGTTTCATATAGTGAAGGCAGCGTCTATAGATTATAATTGTGGGTTGTCGGAATTAGGGTTCCTTAAATGGAACCATCCTAATTTGATTACCCTCTGCCTAATTTACTTCCACCCACCTTTCCACAAACTACCGTTTAAGGGGTATTGAAGTGCGGGTTATTTTAGGAGGCCCAAGGTGATTGTTGTGCGGAGGGCTCTAAGGCACGGAATATGACGGCGTTTTGCCAGAGAGGATGGTATTCGTAGAGCATGCAGAAATGAACGGAGCAATGATGAATTTATTTCGGATGGGAAGGCTCTGTGGAGCGAATGAAGAGCTGGGACGTGGGCAGCAAGATTAAACGGTACTGAAAAGAGAGGGATTGGCCTAGAATTGGCGCGGTGCTGAGACGTGATTCCTATTTCATTCAGAATAGCCCATCGGTTAATAAGCAGTTGTGCTGCGTACTCGGTTTAAAGGAACACGGGACAAAATGATTACGCTTTACGATCTCATTCCTTCGTCCAATCGTACATTTGAGCGTTCCGATTTTATGTTTAACATTATTGCCTATTTAATTACTTGAGTGCAGGAATCCGTGGAGATAATGAATTCAGCTCTATATAATTCTTTGCGTATGGAATGCTGAGCTCAGAGTCTTTCCATCTCATGAATTCATGGAATTAGTCATGTTTGTGGTATTGAAGATATAGCTGAGTAATTAATGCAGCAATGTATTCTGTCCAACAACAGGATGATTTGCCTAAGTGACGTTTGTAAAGTATGGGTTCCCAAGCAATCACCTGAATCAGGCCAGCTTAAGTTATTCTTGTCTTCAAGCACAGTAGGTATAACGATTATACATTAAACGTTTTCAGTTACACACAAGCATTATAATCAGACCTGATGATGACTACACCGTAGTTGAAACAGGTCGCAGAATAAACTTCTTGTGGAAGTGGGACTCAGTTATTCTTTCCTCCTCATTACAAGAAGCACTACTTAGTCACGATAGTAGTGCATTGCTTAAGTGGTACTGAAAGCTTCGTAAGAAAAAGTTTCGCGTTTTTTGCTTTCTTCGCATTCTCACCCAATTTTGCTTACAGTGGATGAATCATTATGTGGGGCGCTGCAGGAGAACGTTACATTTGTGAATCAGATAAGGTCCATCGTATATCCGTTATTTTTGTTAAGAGTTGCTACGAAAAATCGATAAGCGCCATTAAGATACTCCTAACACAGGATTGAAACAGTTCGAGAAAGGAAATTAAATATTTCTCTGAAGTTCCTCTATAAATTCAGAGAGATGTTCTCGGAATACACATTATATATTGTGAGTCCGCTCTGCTTCATAGGCGTCTAAGGTAATATAAAAAATGAAGGAAAAGTATGATAAGTTTAACAGCTTCAGATAAATGTTCTCTGTGGACGCAATTAAACAGTAACAGATTAGAGAAATGGACTGTTGAGTGCAGGAATCCGTGGAGATAATGAATTCAGCTCTATATAATTCTTTCCGTATGGAATGCTGAGCTCAGTCTTTCCATCTCATGAATTCATGGAATTAGTCATGTTTGTGGTATTGAAGATATAGCTGAGTAATTTATGCAGCAATGTATCCTGTCCAACTACAGGATGATTTGCCTAAGTCTTAGTATTTTATGAAGAGTTGTCCTCTCGAAGAAGTTCGGGACTCTTCCATTTTTAAAGTATTGTGAACTATTGATGGTAGGTAATATTTCAGCTATCCTACATAAAATGGTAATTTAGCTGTATTTTTCATAGCTTTTGAAATCATCCTTTGCATTTTGCTTATCTGTGTACTGAAATATTCAGCTTATCGTTCGAAATTTTTGAGAATATCAAAAGGTCACTGATCTTTGAGCCCCGCGTGAATACTGCTTTCATATAAAAAGGTCAAACCAACTGTTAGATCGGTTGACAGAATGATAGATGAGATGAGTATGTCTGGAACTAAAAATATTTAGGATCCGTCGTTCTGTATTGAGTAATCTTACGTTCGATCAAGTTTTCCATCATTCGGATAAGGGAATCTACTTTTAACTTCCCAGTTTTATACCGTTATTTGAATCAAAAGTCCCGTCAGGAAGAGAGATTTTATTCGCAACAACGAATTCCATTCTTCAATCTGCAATCTCGACTTTTATCAGAGAAATAGTTTTTCCGGCTTGGAAAAATTCGAAACTTTTATTTTTTCCCTCTTGCGATGAAAAACTTCTCGAGGAGTCTCTCTTCGTGAGAGAACGACTTTTAGTTTCCGTCGAAATAGCTCGGATTCAAACACAAGGCTCATATATCTTCTTGTTCGCGGACAACGCAATACGCTTTCCGGAGGAAGGAAGGAGTATCTCCGGGATTTTCATCATTTTCTCCCGCGGAAAAGGGATAATAAATAGGAGAGAAGAAGTGTCGCTCATGCGAGAAGTTCGTTCAGGTGGAATGAAAGACGTGCCAATCCTCGGGCTGCAAGGGTTGTCGGCAAAGTGAGTGTTTTGCGACATTTTCAGGCGCCGCGCGTCTCGCTGCGAAGCGAGGTAAGAGGACGAATCCAGGATAGAATTTTGAAAAGAACTCCGGTAGATGATTTCGCCGTGGAAAAGCCTCTGTCGTCACTTTCACTGAAAGAAACGCGTCTGCTTCCCACCTGCCAGGCGAATATTTGGAGTATGACTTTTTTCAGTTATCCGTGAAAATCATTGTCTACTTCTTCAGTTCTCGAAGCAGTCACAGCCCTGACATTTGTACTGCTGTTGATTGCGGACTTCATCTGAATATAAGGTATTTGATGGAGTTAGAACCATAATTACACGGATGTTTAAATCTTACCAATTTCTCTGTTTTACTATTATCATATCATATATCGACAAGTGAAATATCGTTCATTTTAATTTTGGTAGGGGGTAAAATAAAATGCATTTTTCATTTATTTCATTTCCGCCTCGGTCACATCTGTAATAATAGGAGAGAAACGGAGGTATGAATGATGCTCAAAATCGGAATACATCAAAAGTATCTCCTTTTTGTATTCTATGAAATGTGTTATCTATAGGGTCATTGCGTTCTTCTACAGACAAAGTGCCTCACTCCTCATCCTCCCCAGTGAGCCTCATTCCCTCTCCTCAGCTCTTGGTTGCGTGTGCTGGTGGGGTTGAGGTTTAAAAAAGCCTTGGGGATGAATAATTTACGAACGAATGTCCGTGTTGAGAAGTATTGCAAAATTTCCTTGTACGTAAAACTACAATTAATGTTGTTATTCTTCAGCAATTCCTTGGTTTCTATAATATAATTCTAATTGGTTTCTATATAATTTTAATTTCTATATAATTGGTTTCTATATAATTTTAATTAACTCATCGGTTGCATGGCTGTAATTAAGGTGATGCTCCAAGCTTTCTAGGTAATTACTAGGGTAAATTCATCTTAAAACAATGTTACTTACAGTTCTGGCATGGAAAACATTATTTGTTGGTTAAGTAGGTTGAAACCCGTACATGTTCAGTAATCATTTCCAGTTCTGCGATGTTCCGGACACGATGCCGTGAAACGTTTCCAATACATTCAGCTTTGTATAGGTGTACATGCGATCGCAGAAAATCTTGTTTTTAACGAGAAAAGAAGAAAGTAAAGAATCAATATAATCTGTGGTTATTCATACTATTTTGGAAAGAAACAAAAACTAAGACAATTTCAATTTTCATAGCCAAGTTTTTAAGCATTTGAATCGAATTTGAATTGAATACGTATACAGCAGTGAGGGCTATAAATATTCAATGATAATGTATACTTTTATTAGTATATAGGCTATTTTTAAACAATGCGAGGGTACCCGAAGAAGAAAATAACGATATTGATTATTTATTGGTGTAACTCAGTTAGGTAACCATATGGTGTTGTTGACATACTGAATGAAATTGTTTTGATAATCCTTAGTTCTCTATTGCACATAAAAACATATCAAGCTTTCAGGAGAAAATTAAGTTATTGTAAGGCTTTTCATGGGTGATTTTTCTTGATACTGTTTCAAGATGAAATTGAACATAAATAATATTTAATTGAACGAATAAGTTGAAGTCAACAGATTATAATCAGTATCGGAATTTGAAATTTCCTCGACCTTTTCAGCTTATATTTGAATTTATATTTCAATTACAGTCTCAGAAAGAAACTCCATAATCATAAAACTGAAACGGAAGATAACTAAGAACTTTTAAATGAAAATTAAAGCCTTAAGGAAGAAACTTTTCTCATTTCATAATAGAAATCCCCTAAGGCTGGGAACTTTCGTCATCACCGCGAGCGATATGCGATTTTGTTTTCTGTTTTAGTAACCTTTCCACCAAAATTTATTTCGACACGGTTAAACCAATTTATTCAAGCCAATACTCTACGCTTTCGGCGTATATAACGTGCGTATTTTTCCACCAAAATATCTTTGGAGCGTTTAAACTGACTCGGGAACCGTACGATGGATAAATCACTTACGTGTTACACGAATACTGTGGAATTACTCGAGATTATCCTAAATCTTACCGATCTTGCTTCAGTCTCTCGGAAACTAGATTTGCAAACGCCAATATATTCTCCTTTACGTACATGTGAATTCATTTCCGATTACACCATTATCTACGCCTTCCTAGTCATTCAGATCCCGGGAAGGAAGACTAGGGTTTTGCTCTTTTCCTCATTCCCTCCCTTAAGACCGTTTCCTCTTTCAAATCCTCTTTCGAACCCGCCTCAATACATTTGAATATTACGACCTTTCGTTGGCACCTGAAACGCATCACGGGACCTGTCAATGGGATCTCTGGAAGAGGATGAAGACACGGGAGGAAGGGCGTGGGAAGAATTCGGGGAAGGTAACAGGTGTAATCCGCGAGAAGCTTTAAAACGGGAAAACAATTTCGTACCCGAGGTTTATGGCTGTGGAGATTTTTCCCGGATCGCACTATTTTTTAAATTTCGAGATTTTACGCTCGGTTAAAGTTGAGCTAGTTAAAGCATTTTCATGTAACAATATCAAGATGGAATTGCGTTTAAAATTCTGCGTAAGCTTGTGTCAGATAATTTCATTGGAAGATCTTTTACATGTATCATCGCAGCATCCTTTTACATATAGGAGAGAAAAGCATTTACATATAAATTTGATAGACATTTCTGTGAGGAAAAGCAGGGACATATGTGCAGAGCATCCAAAATGATCGGGTTTTAAGCTACCCGGGTATTCGGGTAGACACATTGGAATACCTAGGTACCCGGATTCTCGAGTTCTTCAAGAAATACGATTCACGGAGGAGGTCGTTACTTCGTGGAATCTGTACATCACGATTATTTGTTAAATGCAGTTCTGAACTGGATATCAAGAGATGTGAAGAGACCAAGAAGAAGACCAAGAGACCGATGAAACAGAGACAATTTAGGGGTAAGATGGAAACGAGAAGCTCAGAATAAAAAGAATTGGAAAGTGCTTGGGGAGGCCTACATCTGACGTCGGATTAAAAATGGCTGATGATGCTAATGATATATCGTTGAGTAGTAAATCTTGTTTGTTTTCATTCAACAAATAATCGTGACTCCTAGAAATACTTATTAAAATTTACCAACCTCTTACAGAATTTAAATGAATATATACATCATAAATGGTATGTTTTAAACTATAACATTTTAAACATATAATCAAATAAATTAATCAAATAAATTTTTTTAAATATATGGCCTTTGATACATTTGGGTTTAAATTGCTTCGTATTACTCTTATGAAAAAAATGTTCTCGAAAAGAGTATGATAATTGTAAGATTGTAAAATGTCGAAAACAATCAACGGAGAATCGATTTATTTGTATGGTGTTTTGGATAACATAGTGATTCCTGGTTTTAACTTTATCTTCATCAGTACTGACCTGATGAAGAAGAAAACGTCATTCAATATCATAAAAATTAATGAGTCTATTCAAAAGTTGTATAGTTAATGAACTGCAAAGAAAACGGAGCACTCAGAGAGATACAAAAATAAAGAGAGAAAGGGGAGAAGAAATCATGCAATGACAAACTTTTCGCTGCTCGAGCTCATGTTCGCCCTCAAGTGTATAAAGAAATCATCCTATACAGTATTAGAAATACGATTTTCGGTACTCGTTTCCCAGCCAATTCCCCTAGAACCCGATTAGTTGGTAGCTATGCTATATGTCAATTATTTGATTACTTGATTCTCGAACTTCTATTCTCTACATACCTGTGAGGGATATTCACTTTTTATGTTTTCTGAGGACCATACTAGACATTAACTAAATAGGAAAGTAGACTGTACGGCGCATGAACATACTCATGGTATACGGCAATAAGCTGTTATCATGGTCTGTAAGTATATGCAGAAGTAAGTCAGCTTTATAATTGAAACTGTGATCACGGTCGATACACAGGAGATGCACGAAAAATGACAAAATCTGAATTTCATCATTTTATCTTTCAATGAAAGTGAAAATCATCAACACATTGCTGTTTGTCCCTACGGTATCCCTGCCTGTTCACGAGGAAAAGTGTTGTAGGCCTCGTATTTTGCCAACATTCCTCGAGTAAACTTCGGTAAGAATCTGTATACGTATATATCCATCAATTTATTAAAAATAATCCTAATGTTTCACAATTTTAGAATAACGTTCTGTTATGGGAGGAGAACGATTTAATAGATGTAACGTCGAGATAACAGCATCATAAAACTTTTTCTACTGAGCCATATAATTTCTTATCATCTCTTTTTATATTCATATTTGTGCAAGGCAAAGAGAAGTCATAATCATTGTACTAGGAGTAGAACTAGGAAATAGAGGAATACTACACGGGCTTAACCAGTATGAATTTGCATAGTATGAATAGTGGCAAAGACATTGTGTTTTTAAGGTTTAAGAGTGAACAATTCTATTAGAAGTTTGATTATCCTAATTTTTTATTTAGATTGGCTGGAGATATACGGAACATTGTAAATTCTCAGGCTTATATTAGGAGTAAATGAGATTTTCAAGTACTTCGACGGTTGACGGCTATATTACGCGGCGAAACCTAATTTCGAGAAAATTGTAGTCTCAAGTATCCATCTAGGAGAGGGAATTGATCTCGAAGTCAAAATATTAACGTAATTTTCTTTCGCTTCCATGTTAGGCAGCTTAATGAACACTTTTCTTACATAGTACTAGAAAGATAATATAATTCAAAAGAAAAAGTTTTCAAGATCTGATTTTTTTCAGATTTTCGCATCAATCTTAAAAATCATCAAGCTTAAATCAATTTTAAATAGAGGGTTGTTATTAAGAAAATAGTTAATGAACTTGAATTTGAAATTTATTTCCTTAAAGTTATCAAACTACTCACTTCCTATCTTGCTCACTTGCTAATTCCTAGTTTAAACGAAGTTTTATTGTAGATTAAATCATTCATGTTCGTTTTCTGAAAACAGCATGTCAATAACATAAAATTTTCTCGCATTTTGCAAAATGATATATAATTAGAAGGAATATTGGCTAGCTTTTAGAAGAAGCTCATTACTCACCTTACATCTCACCTTAATTAAAATGCTTTACTATCAATATATCTTTATCATGACTTCATATTTTACAAAACTGTAACAGAGAATCTTAATCGAATTGACAGTAAAGTAAAATTATTTTCAGTAATTACGTCTTTAAAAACTCAGTATTTGGATTATTAAGTCGTTCTACGAAAGACATCCGTAAATCCGAACGGATTTTAAGATACTNTTTAAGGCCAAGAGTGGGGAAAGATTACGAACGGAAAATTAGGATAGGATTTGGCGTAGGGATTGGATAATGGGCCTGAGGTATTTTTAAAAATCTATGGTTAAGCGTGAATATCTCTTAGATACAATACATTTTTTATTATTTTTTATTTTTATAGATACTCTTATTTTTTTTGCGGAACTTTAAGCGCTTTACGGTTTCATATTTTTAACAATGTAAGAACAAAATTTCTTAGAGAGATTTACGATTATAGTTTTATTTATTTTCATTTGATAATCCTTTTGTACGTACGTAAAAAACAATGACGTTCTTCTGTTTCATGGAATCAACCCCTCCAACTTTAAAATTTTCAGCTACACTAAGAACACATTTATTCCTTTCTATCTTTCATTTATTTATTCCAATAATATAATGTTAATAAAGTGCCAAACAGTAATGAATTATACCTTGGATTTATAGCAATAAAAGTCTCCAGAATGTTTTAAGAAAATATAGAAAGTAGACAAAAACGAAGATTAGCTCTCTTCTCACTTAAAGGCTGTTATGTGGTTTGCATCCTAAATGGTACCATTTTTTTGGAACCAACTGTACATTCAATATGGGATACTAATTTTTGTAGACTCTCTACTTACTGACACCTCAGTTATTTAAACTGAATAAAAGGAATTTAACTGAACTGTATTCCATTCTTTTGAACGCCTTTCGTGGTGTTTGCTTCACCACCAAGGCTTTTCCAAGAAGAAACTATTTTCATCATTCCATC
Source organism: Ladona fulva (assembly GCA_000376725.2). Taxonomy (NCBI): domain Eukaryota; kingdom Metazoa; phylum Arthropoda; class Insecta; order Odonata; family Libellulidae; genus Ladona; species Ladona fulva. Next base: position 760,556 of record KZ308213.1, on the reverse strand, counting down.
GTGAAAAACTTATTGATGGAGAATAAAATTACGCTCCGAAATTCTCGGAACATTTCGAGGGCCTTTACATCTTGAAAGATGGCTTAAAAGAATTTTTTTAGATGTGAGCTTTTAAAAATGCTTCAGCGTTCCTTTGATTGATTTTGGACGCCTTTGTCGTCTCAAAAAGTATGAAATATGGTGCCACTATCCCATCCTCTTTTCCCTCCACATTTTTCCTCCTTTCGTCGTCTTTTTGATTCCCTTTCAATATATATGTATGATGTTCTCTCTCTCTCGCGTTTCCACTTAAAAGGTCCCCATTGTCCATGAAAAGAAAAAAGGACCCATTGAAAGAATACGTTATTGGTTGAATTCGCGTTTTCCCTCTGCAAAAGGGTTGAGAAATGGATAAATTTGTGCAACGTGGGTACGTTAGTGAATCTGCGACTGTCACTGTAAAAACTTGCTCCTTGAAAGATCGCGTTTCCAAAATATGATAATATACATTTCTTCACTATATTCTCTTCCACAAGTATTTGTATATCTTTTGAAGGGCATGGAATTCCAATCGTTTCGTGGTTCGATTATGACTGGTCTTCTTATCCATTGACTGATTTTGTGGTAGTAATTTTACGAAAGGAGACGTTCTGCATAAATGCCTTAACTGTTAAAGAAAAATTTCAATTTCTGCCTATATTTTTGAAGCTTATTCCAAAATTGGCAACTTAAAATCGATTTTTACCTTAGCTAACTTTCGATTGATTTGGGTGTTAAGTTGAAAGTAATGGACGTATTCAGTACTCTCACGAAAGTATTATTCTGTTTTGCTGTATTGTGCTATTTAAATACCTGAAGAAAACCGCGTATAAATCCCAAGGTTTGAGAATACTGAAATAAGGAAAGTGGTCACATAGAATAATATTTGTAGAATTTTTGAAAATGCGTAATTTGCGGATGATGAATGTACTCCTGAATTCGAAATAAATTCGCTTCTTAACTCCATCGTTAAAAAAGCTGGGGGATAGTTTCTATAATTATAGAATTATAAAATTCAGTACCTCAGCTAGCCAGGGTAGCTACTGAAGAGGCTCATCAATCCAGTCAATGAGTTAATCCGTATAATCGAAAAATTCGAAAAACTATGCTTTCTGTACCTTATAGAAATGTAGTCACTTAAAATAATTCTTTCAATTGATGTTTGTTATTATTAATTATCAGCTGAGTCAAATTGTTTTCTTATACATAGTAGTCGGTTTTGATCACAGAAGAGAAAATAACTTTGGAATATTTCCACACGTTTTTCTCCTTTCGAATCCTGATACTCTTTATTTTTCTCAGCGAAGAAACATGCAGGCAATTACAAAATAAAATTGGTATTTGCGCGAGTTTTTCTTATAGTGATAGAATAGTGTACTTCTGAAAAAATTTATTTCTATCATCAGTAATTTTAGGTTAATTCTAAAACTTCACTGTAGACCTAAAAGCTAACCAATAAACAGCTAAAATACCAGCAAGTTTATGAGGGAATTAGTTAACAACATATTGAAGCGTTTTATCGCCCTAACATTTTCTAGATGCACGAAGTGATAAGTAGAGGTAAACTGAGCGACGTTGACGTTGTCACACAGCCAGCTTCTTAACCGAAGTACTTCATCCCACTTTGCAAAAGATGGATTCGCGACTCTCGCACAAAAAGCTCTTTTTGCGTCATTAATGTACTCTTTATTTTAACTCAGCCACACACCGCAACCCGGGCAAAGGCAAATTTGGAAAAAGAAATCCTCCTGCCAAACTTGTTTATCTTAGTCCGATCCGATAAAAAGGAGAGCTCCTCTTCCCACGTTTGAAAATTTCGAGAGAATCTCAAGGTAGGGAACCAGCTTTCTGGCGGCGCCGAATTTACCCTCGTCCTCTCCTTCGTAAACACGGCATCCTTTCAGCCACGTCTACTTTGCGAAATTCGAAGAAAAATATGTCGCGGAGGAGTGCGTGGGAATGCGGAATGCGGAGGGAGATAAGGGGCCGGGAGAAAGAGGTACGGAGTGCAGGGAATAAAGCTCTTTCGCGGTAGAGAAATGAAGAGGGCGAGAATAAGGGAGTGGTAGGAGTTGGGAATTAGCAGTTTAAAGTGAGTTAAGCCTCGACTTGAGAAAACAAGATTATCCTGTCGCACAAAAGCCTCCTCTTCCCTCCTTCCCGACTCCGAAAACCATCGTCGCCTTGGTATACACTCCGCACCGTCATCACTTCTCATTCGAACACTCATATTCCCACCTTCTATTTTCCTTCTCCTCGAATCCTTTTTCTCGTTCCGGTTTAGAATAAATTATCCTCCTCCCCGCACCAATCAAACGCTGCGGAGGAAGGTAACGAAAAACATCGCACACTTCCCCGTTGTTGTTTCGGCGAGAGTTTTGGAAGCAATCCGCGGGAGCATCTGGCTCTCGCAGATTATGATGTCACCTTCCGATTATGCTGGGGAAATATAGAAACGTTTTCTCGTTTCCTGCAGGTCTTAAGAGCATGCGGTTGGAAGCGGGAGTCGTTATGGAGGAGGAAGAGGGTGTGTAGGAAATGAGTTAGGAGGTTCTTAAGGGGAGAAAACGCTAGCTGCGAATTTGTTCCTCGATAAGAGGGATATTTACGCGTCTATGAAATTGCCCCCGCCTCGCTGTTACTTCAGCGATTATTTGCTCGCCTAAAACGCCTGGGATTTGAATTACGAGGGCGCGACGAAAGCGATGGAACGACTCGCGGGTTTGGGCCAGAGGAAACTGCGTTGTCATGTCTGCGGAGCGGCGAATGTGGGTCTTTTGGGAAGGATTCAATTGTTTAACTAATTTCCGCGTCATATGATTGCTATGAAAATTTGTCATGGGGACATTATTAATAGAGAGATCGTTAAAAAACGGTTGAACTGGTTGTGAAATTATTATGCGGTTGGAAACCTCTTCGTATATTATGAGGCTATTAATTTCTGAATCCTATTTCATGTAAGACTGTAGATTTCTTAACTTTGAAGTGTAAGGAAGAGGTCTAGAGGATTGAGTAGCATGAAATTCTAAGATAACTTCCCATTTCCATGTACATAAATTGGCACTTAAATAAAATTTACTTTTAAAATCTTTTTCGCAACACGGTTCGGGAGATTCGGAAAAACTTTTAGCCAAATAGTGTAGTTAAATGATATCGTAAATCAGTATACATTTAGGTAGCTCTTCCGCATAGGTGATTCAGTGGTAAAAGATACACTTAAGTGATAATTTTCATAAAATTTGAGAGGAAATGAGAACTGTACGAAAAGAGATTGATAATTTTTGGGACAAAAAGGAAGTAGACTACCTCGTTAGGGAGGGCTCATCGCTCAAAGGAAGATATAAGTATTCTATTCATTGAAAATAATCGTTGATTCAAATATATACCATCTACCAGTCTTTATGTAAAATCGTAGATGAAGGGGAATTGGGCATGCAATATTTGCAAATTCCTTGGATTACAAAGTACGCAAAATCAATGATCACCAGAAAATTGTTGCTATCATTTAAGGGAAAGGATAAGCTAAAATGGGTAAAATGTTCCTTGCCCACATAGTCTCCCGAATGGCTTGGAGAAATGTTCTGCCGGGTTAGCTCAACGTACAGAGCACCCGACCGGCAATTGGGAGACACGGGTTCGATTCCCGGTCCCGTCAGACTTTTTTCAAGTCCATTCTTCCTTGGGAAAGGATAAGGTTTGCACATTGAGGTGTGTGCCTAAAACTCAAGAATAAACAGATGAGTTTAACTCATGTCGATATCTTTTACATCCGTCTTTTCTTGGGCTCCTATCATTCTTTATCGGTTTAAGTTTCTTGGCGAAGTGCTCAGAATATCAGTTTCTTTCCCGCGATTAGCTGTCTATCGTGACGGAATATCGAATCGGCACTTTCACCGCTCGATGATGTCGAAAATCGAAGCTTTATTTGCAAAACCGAATCATGTTCGACGTTTTGAGTCAGCGCGAAACGTCTCGAGAGTGTATTTCATACGAAGAAGGGTCCTTTGGAATAATTTGTTTCCTCCCCTCGTCCTTTTCTTCTCATTCATCGAAATTCGTCTCCCCTCATCTTTTTCCTTTCGATGGAGGATTTTAATTCCTCGAAAATAAGAGTCCCGACAGCAGAGACAGTGAAACAGAAGGGGTATTCAGTTTCGAGAGAAAGAGGCCTCTCTCATTTTTTCTCTTTCGTCTCCGCCCATTGAAATAACTTTGCAGTTGCGGAAGGCCTTCATCGCAGAAAATTCGCCGTTGAAAAACACCGAATGAAACAAATCTGTATCCGGAATTGGAAGAAAGGGAAAATAAATAAATCACGACATTTAATGAATAGAATTTCCATGGAAATGGCTCTCTTTCTCTTTCTCTCCCCCACTCTTCTCTTTCTCTCCCCCACTCTTCTCTTCTCCCTCACCGCGATGAGTAATGAAAATTTCACTTTATTTAAATGCGGATCTTCTTCATTTTTACCTCCCAGCCGGTTTTGAGGGAAACAAAGGCGAGTTTATAATTTCAACGACCTCCTTTAAGCCGCGCTATTTCCGCGGGGCTTAAGGAAACAGTGCTAGGGTTCACTGAGCTGTTCCACCTATCCAGTCTCCCAAGAAATGAAGGGACATTATTTCCTGTACCTTATTCATCCCATAGCCAGTCTCTCTCATAGTTGACAAAGGATCCCGTTACATAGAAGCCTTCTTTGCATAGCAACGATGACAAAAGATATATTAAAATGCGTCCAGTGCTCAGATCTAAATTTTTAAAGTGTCTATCCAACCACGCGATTACGAGAGTCTTCAACGTAGACATAACATATATTAGATTTTTAATCGTTATCTGATGATTGTGTCTTGAAGCAGATTGGTTGCTGGTGCGAACAATACTGCAGTAACTTACTTCAATCCAATCCAACTGTACCACACGATCAAACATGAACAGTCAAAATTCGATTTGCCAATATTTACTTTTTCAAAATTTCAAGCGGCAAAATCGCGATTTAAGATTTTTTATTTGTCGTTAAAGAAAAGCTAGAGAGAATGTCGTTAAAGATTAACTCTGAGAAGTATTCAAAGGAAGCAAAGAGGACGCAAATTTACATTTACATTTAAACCCTGCAGCCGTCAGTGGCGCGTGCAGGGAGTGTGCCGTATAATTAGTAACAATTCTTTTACTATTTAATTCATTAAATAATGATTTCTCTATGAAGTTATGAAATATTTTAACCTTAATCGTAACTATTAATCTGATTTTTATCGCTTTTTCTTTCGCAATTTCCTAGGTTTAATTGTCCTAATAATTTTCAAGGTTTAAATTGGGGTACTGAATTGAATGGTTTGTTTTAAAGTGAAGAAAGTCAAAATTTTTGCTACATCGTATTTCCTCTGATCGCACTTTTTATTGTGGATTTTATGAATACGTTTCAGTCGTATGAGCACTGGAGGAATTGTCATTCATGAACGAAGCTACTGCAGACAGGATTATTTTAGTTTTTACTCTGGAAAGTGTTATCGCTCAGAAATTAACCTTAGCGTGTCCTTCAAGCTTCAAATGAATTGGTTTGTCTAATTAAACATCAACGGAAAATCCAATACGAAAAAAGTTAAAAGTAGGAGAAAAGGGTCACATTAATGATTGTAAATCATGTTTACATAAAAGGTGAAGGAAGTAAGTCGTAGAGATGTATTCATAGAGGAAGCAAAGAGAATGAACTCATAAATAAATGCGTATAAAAATATATGTGGTCGTACTTAAGTTGCACACGGAAGTTAAAAACATTTACCGTATATTGCCGCAGATAAGTCGATAGTTGAATCATAAAAAAGGCTCCCAATATCCGGGGACGTCTTATAAGGCAAATACAAAAAAATTGATCGAAATTTATATAAATGCATGACCCGAATGCCCGAATCGGTGCAAATATTTGCAGCAATCGTAAGGCAGTGCTGCCAGATGCAAGAAAATAAAATTTGTTAGGTAATTCGAAAAATTTTGAATAGGACATAATTCCGTATGTACTATACGTACATTATTATACAGTATTATTATCCAGATGATGATCGCTGACCTAAACTAAATTCATAGGCCGTTGATAGTTTGGGGGTCGTCTTATAGGACAAATACGAGTATATACTTAAATTATGAAACTCTGACGAAAATTTATACATCGCCTTATCTGAAGGTCGTCTTATATGTAATATATATAAGTTAATTCAAATTTCTCCCTAAATGTATTATTGTTTAATCAAAGAACATGCTCCTATTATCATATGTATATCAAAACTAGAAACTGTTCGAAAATGAATTAAAACTGTGTACTTATTATTGCAATTAAAATTAAAATTTCTTGTTTTGGATCTATTAATATCATTTGCCATTTCAGTTATTGAATTATGGTAAATGATTCTTTGTTTAATGTTTTTCAAGTGGTAGAACTTTTGTAAATATTGAAATATTCGGAGTACGGCAACTACTTTTTCTCGAATAGGTTATGTTGAAACCCACGATCAGGCTCATTTTAGAATTCAGTTTGCGTTGAAGATTGAAGTAGAACAAGCGAGGGCACTGTAAGGTGCTTACCTATTGATTTCAAGAGGTTGAAATGTAAAAATTATGAAATCCGATGAAGTAAGCGTTACTCAGTATTAGGCACTGAAATTGGATTTCCAAAAAGATGGCTCCTCTTTTCTGGGAAAGTCTCGGCGTTTTACTTTTCTCCGCCCTCAACTCGTCATTCAAGGCCCATTTCTCGACCACTTCTGGTTTGCCTTGTTATATTTTTCTGACAGAAGGGTTGCGAAGGAACATGGAGAGAGAGATGAGAGGTGAAGGATGCATACAAGAGGCCCAGAAGGGGAACAATGATGGAGAGAAAAATACGTAAATAGAAAAAAGAAGAGAGGGTTTATAAAAAATGAGGGAAATTTGAACCTGAGGTTGAGAATAAAGGCAGTAGAATAGACTGGTTTAAGAAATAGTGAAAGAGAAGGGCTTGAAAGGATTGGAATCAATCGGAGAAAACGATGCACTATAGAGAGGAGTTAAGGAGTAAAAGTAAAGAGAAGTTTACGAACAGCGTAGCTTTAAGGCCAAGAGTGGGGAAAGATTACGAACGGAAAATTAGGATAGGATTTGGCGTAGGGATTGGATAATGGGCCTGAGGTATTTTTAAAAATCTATGGTTAAGCGTGAATATCTCTTAGATACAATACATTTTTTATTATTTTTTATTTTTATATGGTAACTTATGATTATGCCCATCTATGCCATGATATTTCGGAACGTTGAATACGTTTTAAAATCAGAATTTTAATAATAATAATAATGATATTTATCAATATCCTGTGGCAAAAAGCCACCTAAGGATGAATTCAAAAAATATACAAAATGTAAAACATGTTTTGTCGCAACGATATACATATTTGGTGTAAACTCTGTGTTCTTCTTATACTAAAAGGTAAGGAATTCCAAAGATTGATGGCGGAAACAGTGAAAAATCTTTGGAATGATGTTGTTTTGTATGAGGGATAGTAAAAGCCATCATCCGGATTCCTTGTGTCTGGGCGGTAGCGAAGTGAAGGTCGACATTTAAAGTAATCAAGTACATAATTGAGTCTTTCATTTTTGAGCACTGAGTAAACAAAACAACACCCAAAAAGTATTTTCTTCTTAAATGAGACCTAGGCCAACCCAATTCACATAAGTATGGTTTAATAGGTTTATTATTTCGATTACAAATCTTGCACAGAATTAACTAAGCGTTGCACTCATTCGTTTAATGTCTCAGGTAAATCATAATTAACGAGGCAACAGGTTATGAAAATATATACGAACACAGAACCAGTAAGGCAGGTCATATTTCAGATGCGATCAATAGCCCACCAAATATCAAGAATTCTATAACTAGTTCACCAGTAGAAATTTCTCTTCATTACGAGCTTCCTCTATTGCTCGCCGAATGGTTTCGCCCTTTGCTTACGTAAAATTTCTGAAGCGATTAAACGTTAGCGTGTAGTACGACAAGATTTCATGATAAAGAGATGAAGTGATAGTGAGGAAGGATATAGTCGGAATGGTTATAGTGGTGGAAATAGCTATCATTAGAATAAGTATGGAGAGGCTTATAGTTTTGCGGGCGTAGTAAAGTCTGCTAAATGTAAGAAAAAGGTTTATGGTTGAGTGGGTCTCAGAAAGGGTAGTAATTGTGGTAATAGATAGTGATTGTGGAGGTGAATGTATTTATGAAGCCAAAAGCGAGTAAGGGAACATTTGGGTGGGAATGGAATAGGAAGAGGGATAATCTCGTCGGTAAAGGCCTAAAAGGAGGGAGGAAGTAGGGAATTGATTTGAGTGAGAAGAGGAAGACAGGGAGAGAGGAGATGAGAAAGAGGAAGAGAAGAAGGTGAGATAGCTGTAGAGGATGATGAAGGAAGAAAGGAAATGTAGGAAATGAGAGAGACGGAGTTGCAGGAGTGAAGTATCAGCGTTAGATATCTAAGAGGCGACGATTGGAAGAGTAAAAGAGGATGGGAGAGGATGAAAGGAACTGGGAAAGGTAGAGGAGAAAGAAGGAGAGTGGTAGTGCTCCACACGTTAAGCGTAGATGCTCGAGCAGGGACAGCAATCAGAAGCGGCCCTCGCGAGTCGGTTGGTGAATATTCATGCGCAACCTAGTGCTTAACGACGTTGAAGTCTCTTCTCCACTGGCTTCTGCCGGGTGCTAACCTCTTCTACTTACGGCCTCTCTCAGGGCACTCCCTTCACCTCCCTGGCTTCTTATCATTCCTCCTTCCCATCCCAGCTCCATATTCCTCTGCAAGATCCTTTTATCCCGAAATAAAAAGATGGGAAGGGGTGGAGCCCAAATACGAGGTTTGCTCGTGGGAAGGAGGGAGATTAGTCTGGAAATTCGGCCCATCGTGGTTCGTTTAAATGTCTGTCTTTTTTTTGTTTTGGTTTGCAGATGGAAGATGGTTTAGGCAATAGTCAAAGATGAAATGATTGACGCGAGGGGTGCATAGTGACTGGGATAATGGTTAATGTCAATGCACCCTTTTTCTGATTTTCCCACTATTGGATTACGTCCAAGAATTTCTGGCAAAATATGAATTTCAATTAATTTGGCGGCCTTATTCTGGTACGTGAGGTGTCACGGAAATCCCACAAACGAGCTTCCGCAGTCGTTTCTTAAAGAGGAGCAGGCAGTAGAGTAACACGTCGAGGAACTGAAAGATTAATGCCGAGTATCAATTAAAATTTAAGTCTCTATGCATCTTTTACAGTTTATGCGCGCCTAGTTTAGTTTAATATTCATTCCTTTTACAGACTTATAAATAAATTAATTATTTTGAGACACCTTCTTCATTATTTTAGTTTTTTACATATGCCCCCTCAGGAATCGAACTCGGGATCGCTTTCACCAAAGGAGAACGCGCTACCCACTTGGCTATGAGGAAGTCTCAATGGTCTAGAATACTGAGTGGCATATGTCAGTCATTTCTTCTGTTTTAAGGTAACTTTAACTGGATGGATAAGTTAAAAAAAACTAATTTTTCTTACGCATTGCTAGGATATTTTAGACCAATAGAAAAACAGTGTATTCTCATTCAAGAATAGATATTTTTCTGTGGCTTGGGTGAATTAATGAGAAATCCAAATACAAACCAATATTGAATTTATTGTATCTTAATTGAATAAATTCCGTGTTTTATGAACATATGTTTAAAAACAACGCTCTTCCGTAAATTAACTATCATTATTTACTTCATGTATGTTATTGTTAAAGTAATCATATGTTTAAGTTTCGTTATGGATTTCCTAACTAAATTAAATAAAATCATTCCTACACAATTTCATTACCTTTAAATAGAGATTTCTAGAGCCTCATAGAGACTTCTCACGAGGTTTCTAAAAAGTATTAAATTTCAAAATGCTCATTTTTTGATGCCGAAGATAGTATAATAGGAGTAATATCTCTATACAATTTAGGATTGCATGTTCGAGTATCAATGTCGACTTTTTACATTTACTAGACCTCAGTTATTTTATAGAGTTACTCGGATGTGACTAACGCAGAGAAGGATGGATAAATATATCCATTATACATTCTGATGTCCATGCTATTAACCTAACCTGCTATTCTTATAGATTATATGTGAAGCTTTTACGTATGAAAAATCTTTATGCTTAAGAGAGTATATACGAATAGCAACTTAGCTAAAATATTTTCAAAGACCGTGTGTATGATATAAATAACGTTAGAAATAAAACGTAAACCGAGGAATAGTAAGGGCGCAGAGAGATACCTTTCCGCTATAAGAGTATGGGTTATAGTGAAAAATACTTATTGTGAGTGGCAGAAAGACCATGGCTAAGGGAAAGATTACCAGGTTTTCTGTACCATTTGAAAGAAAACGGGGATGCTGTGCCGGAGAGGACAGAAAAAGAAAAAGGGAGCACTGCTGAAAGGAAGAGAAGTGGGGAAGCGAAATAACGGAAATGAAAAGGTTGTAATGAAAGCAGTTCTGAGAGAGAGAGCGAGAGGGCGTGGTCATAAGAGGGAGCGGACAGGTGGACACAATGGTAATTAAATAAAATTTTCTCTCTGGAGCCCCTTGTGGCCCGAGCAAAATCCCCTTGACGCCCAAGCTTAATTATTTCCCAATTAAATTCAGTGTTTGTGTTTCTGTTCGCTCATTATTGCGTATTTTATACGCATTTCAATGAAAGACTTTGTCTTCCATCGCAATGTTTTCGACGATGGAATGTTTCCTCGAAAATTCCAACCGAATGGTTTATTTTCAACATTGTTCAGATAGCCTTAAAAAACTGTTGCTGTGTAAAATATTAGGAAATTATGTCTTAGATTTCGTTTTGAGGATTGAAATTTTAAAAAAGCTTCCCAAGAAGATGTATTTGGAGTTATTTATGGAATCTTTGAAGGTATCTGTTACCATCTTCGTCAACGTCTACTTATTAATTCCTATATGTAACCTTGTGGTTGATATCAAAGTATTTTGATCTTTAGTTGATGTTTTTAAGAGGTGAAGTAATTTGTTAACTTAACTCGTTTTCATAAAATATTCGTATTTCGGGAAAGGAACGGCGAATAAAATATCCTCCTTTGTGACATTGTCTTTAGCCCGAATGCCACTGAATATCCATTAGAAAGTATTTTTGCGTACAATAAATCTTGATACCGAAGTTTCTTGAGATATTTTTTCAATGTCGTTGCACGCTTATCAGAAATGGCAAATAAATTTTATCCACGAAATGAACGCCAAGGTGACTTAATGTACCAAATATATTTATTTATCTTAGTTGTACCAATAAATTTTCAGTAAAGATGAATTTTCCCTTGTAATTTTATTCATAATTTTAAATCAAAATATTATTGGCGTTTTGAAGTATGTAAGTTAATAATTCAAATAAATTGCTAATCTATAACAATTAACTTAGGTCATCAATCAATTGCATAATCAAGCATAAAGTATTCAACTAGAATGGGTGAAGCTCACCGAAAGGTGGCTTGCATGCATGGTATTTATGTCAATGTTAAGAATCTTTAATGGTCATAACCTCTAAAATCCACTAATTACTATTGTTATTCGACTCTTAGTTGACGAAGTAGGGCCTCCTTTCTATAAACTGTCGAAACTAACCCTTTTCCTTATGTTAATTGGGTATGATAAATTTCCACAAGATAAGACTTTCACTTGAATTATTATCTTTTCCAGGAAACTGCAGGTAGAATTTGTATTAACGGTTCTGAATGCTCCGGACTGCATTTTTTATGTACTGCATGGACCGTAATGTGTGATTCATTTCAATGAAGCTTTCACTGCAGTTTAAAATTGCGTTACACGTCAGTCAATTTTTTAGCAAGTTAATCATTTTATATAATCGCCTCATTAATTTTTCTTTTCCAGCTTTGTGAGTGGATATATTTTGTTATAGAAGGGCGCAAAGAAAACGCTTATAAATCGCTCAACCACTTGTCGTCATGATGCACGTATTTTATAGCCGTTAACCGGCTAATTGAATTTGATAAAGCTCTAACGTTTTATCACACCGAATTTAATTTGGCGGAACGGTGCGAAACTAATGTTATTGCATCGGTAGATTAGGGGTCGTCGGAGGTTAAAATTAGACTAAAAACCAGGTCACGTGAATGCAACATTTTAGCAGCGCCGAGATGAAACGACAAGAGAGCGGATGATTTCACGGATGATTATGAGGGAAAACGGGGAGGAAAACCGCTCGTTCGAATAATTTTTTCTCTAAATTGGCGGCGCACTCGCTTTTTACCCTTTTACCGTCGTTTTCGCCGGGGCCCTCAAATTGCATCGGCCTTTTCCTTTTTATTCCTACATCGTTATTTTAATTTCGGGATGCAAGCCGTTTCCCGATGCAAAGTAATACGAAGTGGTACGCGGCATAAAAACCCTCCAGCAACGTAATTGGGCAAAAGGGAGTCCGTAAATTGGAGGATTAGTGGGTGCAGTGGGATATTGCGGTCTTGTAGGGTGTGGGCAATGGGTTTATCGTTTAAGAGAGGAGGAATTGGAGTTGAAAGGAGAGAGGAAAGGAGTCGGAGAAAAGGGGGAAGAGTAATGTCGGATGTGACCTCCGCTGGAATCATTGCCAAACTTATCGCAGACAGTGCCGCCTGATTAGCGACGGTGTGGATTAGTGAGGATGCGATTATGCGCCCAGTTTTTCCGTGAGAAACGCCGTCTGGAGCCATGGGTGAAGGCATCGTTGGCATTCAACCACCGCTGGTTTTCTTTGCTTTTTACTTGAGGTTTTGATCTTTATTTCTTCTCGTTTGCATGAATAGTGAAATCACAAAAGTAAAGCATAATAAAAGAACATATCATACGTCTTTCTAAAGGCGTAAGTGATATCTTTAGTGAAATTTTTACCTTTGCCTCCACCCAAGTTTTTTTCGGTCGCACCAGAAACAGGTCTTTAGTCAATACTTACAATTGTTGTCATATTTCTTTAAGAATTCACCTCATAAAACGTCACGCCCTATTTTTCATGTGCATGATATCAAAACACGAAAAATGGCAAAGTGCAACCTTTTTTGGTTTCATGGGAAAACTTTTTAATATCTTAATTAAAATTAATAATAGTCACAGAACTCCAAACACCATCAAATTTAAAACGAGCCCAATGTACATTTCGCTGCCCAGTAACAGCATCTTCAGGAGCACAATTGTGGGCTCGTTTTAACTTTGATGGTGTTCGGAGTTCTGTGACTATTATTAATGTTGCAGCCATCAGCGGTATTCTCCATGATATCTTAATTAATCTTTACAATTATATATCCTTCTGATAATTCAGCGCGCGGAATCCGCAAGCCGCCTTGTGGTCTGTGACGGGGTGCATGCACCATTCTCTGATCTGTTACTGTCGCGTACCGTTGGCTAAATGATGAATATTTGATGCGTCAAAAATTTCAGTATATATTTCCTTAGCTGGTTAAAAGAACTAAACTTCGTAAGTTCCACAATAAATTTTTATTCCGACCGTTTCGGCCTTTGACGGCCATCATCAGCTTCACTTTTACCAGAAGCACAACATATTTAAAGGAAGAATAAGAGAAATAGGGGTTAAGAGGAAGGGGGTTGATGGGTATGGGCGCTGGATAGGATACCGGAAGGAGGGAAAGAAGAGGGTTAGGAAATGTGTAGTTGTTGGTAATAATTTTTAATAATTATTTCTTGTGTAACTTACGAAGTTTAATATTTTAACCAGCTGTAATGGCGATGGCGTTCTACGAAGTACAACCTTCCCATATCAATTTCATATTTCCCTAATTTTTCTTGCTACATGTGATCTATCTATTTAACAAGGTGGACGTATAATGTGTAATGTATAATGTATAATGTTCTCCGGGAACGTCTTATGTGTGAATTTATTGATGAGGTTTAAACTAAAATTTAATCTGCTGTCTTTGAACGATTCTAAACCTACAGCAAGGAATATCTTTGTAACAGTTATCGATTTGTCGTTGCAGTTCTTAGCGATATATCGCAACGTTTTAGAAAATTTAAGGACTAGTTAATTCAAATGGCCGAAAATCAATTAATATGCTTAAGAGTTATGAATTTCAGTAATTTTTAACAGTTTGGTCTCAATTTTATTATTATCGCATTGCAGTACATGAAATTAGAGACTTTTCGTCGCCTTCTTCTCCGTAACGAGTTAGTAATTTTCATTTGTGATTGGGAGTTTGAGGTTCTCTGGTTTCCACGCAGTCCCCAGGATGATATGCGGTACGACTAGTGTGTCCTTTTGTCTCATCTTGTGTCACTGTCCGGAATTGTCAGGAGAAAAAGAAAAATCGCCGAACTTGGTGTAAATAAAAGCATTGCAGTAGAAGAGTTCTAACAAGGAGAAGTGATTGTTTGGAAGCTAATATAAATGAAACGTTAGTTCAGGATTCGCGGAAATAGTTCATTATTTCGCGTTATTAAAGGATTAAGGATGAGAAAGACGGTCCTACAGCAGAACAGATAAGAGGTTCTGTAATAAATTTAGTTTTTGTTATGGTATAAAACGCTGATTTTCAGCAAATTAAATGAAAAAGAAGCCCTTTAGATGCATTTCGTTTACGATAGATTTGATTTTCATTCCAGGGTCGAGTGTTAAACTCATTTGAAAATTGAACAACGAAACATATCAAGCGATATTTGCGATCTCCATTGTTTATTAAAGATGATGTTATAAAACTAGTCCACAATATACTGTCTGTGGAATTGGTCTATTTTTGTAGCATAATACTTAATAAATCCTTAATCAATTGAAATATAATTTCTGCTAATGAGATCATTATGATAACTAACAGAGCAAGTGTTAGATTAAAACAATATTATTAAGATGTATAGTACCAAAAGACATATCGTCTGTATTAATTGCTACTCGGGATCAGAGGAATAATAATAGCTGAGCTACTTACTAGGTACAATATAGTGATTTCCATTTCCTCTTCCACTTAGGGCCTCCGAATAGCCATGAGGGCAACGCGTTAGAATTCGGTGAAAGCGGTTCCAGGTTTGAATCCCGGTGGGGACTCACATGCAAAATGACCTTAGCTGTCGAGACACTTTTCAAAAATTAATCCTACCTGCTCTTCCACTTCCGGTAGTTTTGTAACTCGTGGATTTTCACTCGAATCTGAGAATTTTCACTGCTCCCAATTCTCTGCAGATGGAACCATTTATGGGTAAAGAATATATTCAATGAGTTTTAAAATATAGCTCGTATTCAAAAAATCTTTGACCGAAAAAATTTCTATTGGTCAAAATACCTGAGAAGGATAATTGTTAGATTTATTTTCGTATTTTTCACCTCGTAGAAGACCGTAACATTTTTTACATGCACGAATCACTAACAATGTGAGTGAAGTGCTGCATTAAGTCCACCGGATCCCCATTGTTTTTCTATATATTCCATCAAACTCAGCCCTCCTTTATACACATCTCTACTGTCCTCTCATCCTTTATCATCTTTCCCTTTCAACTACTTTTTGTTTTGTTTCTTGCAACGCCACTTCTTTTATCCTTTACTATCCTCGGTCATCAGATCACACTCTTTTGTATCTTTTCCTCCTCTCTGTGCTCATTTGACCCTTTCGCTGAGCTCTATCTTATACTTCTACCTTATCAATCTTTTCTCGTTTATTTTCCTCACGGATTCATTGAATTTTCTTTTCCTAGAATGTTTTATGTATGGCACAAATTCCTAAAGTCGAAATTGATTTGAAAAACTTCGGATGGAATAGTAAGGAGGTTTGAACTTTCAGCTTGTCGTCTTCTAGTTCCCTGTGTGCACGTTGGGTATTCCTGTCTTTTAATGCTTAAATATTTGAAGAGTGGTTGCAAGTGCACCTTAAGTAATGCAATAGTCACTACGAATCGTGTACTTCATGAATAACGAATGTAATACACGAAAGAAGGGACGGACAATGGGCGCCCAGGTGCAAATTTCAACTTATCCTTATTCTCTGCTTGCTCTGCTATGTAATAATGAAATGAAACATGATATTTGAAATAAATTTATTGTTAATATATTCTATGCTATTCGTTTAGTAATGCATTTTAAAAGTGGTACACTTTTCCAATTTGGAGACCGGATGCTAGTCATCCACAGAAGGCCACCCCTCCCTCTTGTCCGACCCTAATGATGGAGATATTTGCGTAGCCCTCAATTTGAAAGGTGAATGGGTTCATCAAAAGTACGGTAAATATCAAAATCATACGAGAATCATAATGGTGATTGAAATTTGTGTACAAAAGAAGGATATAACTTCGGAAAGAGTTTATGAGGTAATGGTTTTATTTTGATTTAATACTACGAACATGAGAAGAAGTGCGATTTGAACACAAGTTTGCATATTTTTAACTTTTTTTTCTTTTTTTCCTTATATGACTATAATTTTCGCTCTTGCAACTGTTTTTTTCTACTTAAGGAATCATTTTCTTATAATTTTTTGCTGGTGTTACTAGCTGATGAAAGACAGGATCGCCAGTTACAACCTACCAACTATTATTGGTGCATTTTTTGAGCTATTTCATTGAACCGTTCAATTGAAACTTTATCAGCGTAAGAAAGAAAACACCGTCGTTGAAGTTATTACTCCGAAATCGCGCTCAGAGGTTACTCTAACCGTAATCAAGCATTCTCAAGGAGAAACGGACATGGAAAAATTCTGACGGGACCGGGGCTTTTCTTAGGTGACCTTGGGAATTTCCGTAGGTGCATGCCTTTTCGTGCTAAGTCACCTAAACCCTTTACCTTGTGGCTAATCAAGTACTTGAGGAGTCGGGGGGCTCCCGGATAGCCAAGTAGACTAACACATTCGACTTCGGTGAAAGCGGTCCCGTGTTCGATTCATGGTGGGGGCCTACGCGCAGAATGACCTAAGCTTTCGAAGCACTTTTAACGTTACTAAAACTACCTGAGGAGTCGGGGGTTTGGTATATTGATTGTAAATCTCTTTCTGTTTTAAAAACGATTTATTTGATGGAATAGGAAGATCCTAATTACATCAATTTTTATAATAATTATTATTAACGACTAACATATACTAAAATTCCCTAAAAAACCGTTAGCGGGGACTCGAATCCAGGAACGTGGGACTGGAGCGTTAGCACGTTCAACTATTCCGTCATCTTGACCGGTGTCAGCGCAGGACGTACGTAAAGACGTCACTAATTGTGAACTGGAATAAGATAGGAAAGAGAAGATAAATCTAAGGGGTAGGTAACCGGGGAAGTTATGATGGCTAGAAGCTTAGGCCCGCACCAGATGGGATCGTTTACACTCGACCGTGGCGCCGCAGACGGTCATAATTCTAAAATGAAAAAAAGCCCCATCCATGCGGATCTCCATACTTCTCAGCGCGGGAGTATGCGGTTTTTATTTCAGCAGCGGGGTTATGAAGGAAAAGAAAATTTGATGCTCGTCGCTCGAGTTCATTTCCATCGGAAGGAAGAAGTATAATAAAGTAAACAATAAAGTGACGTTATGCGGAGTAGGGATGATTGCGGATGAATTCAGGTATCGTAAGGGCGAGGATAGAATAACTCAATAGGCCGACGGGAGCGAACTTCTACGTGCGGATGTTTCGGAGAGATATTCCCCATAGCGCTCCATCGTTTCATCGAGAATCATGTTGTGAATATTCATCGAGCTTTTAATGCCTTTTTGCATTTTTCCTCCCTCACCATCCCGCATTTTTATTCCCGCGGTCATTAATCCGGGAGATTTAGCCTACCCCGCCTAATGGGTGTTGCTCTATACAAAAACAAAACGCAGTCACGACGCGATATTTTTCTATCGCTTTCTGCATCAATTACCCATACGAAACGCTCGATACAAAGCTGCAATTCTTCTGTCTGGTAGAGGAGCATCGTGGTGTATGTGGATTTTACCAATGCCTGAAAGGATATTATATTGCTCGCGTTTCGGTTTTTAATCTCCGGGATTGGCCCATTTTTGTTTGATATTTTGTCGCTGCTCTTTCCGCGAGTTTTATTTCGAAACCCTACTTTTCATTAATGCAAAGCAGAGTTATGAGTCGGGGAAATTTCTGCATTCCAATTAAATTTTGACGCAGCTCCTAAAAGAGAAAAACCTCCGATAACAGCAAAAGGACGCAAATGACGGGAGTCGTAATTAAATATTGGTTTTAACTCAATGCATTGTTTACAGTAACGATTTTTCGCCAAATACGATAGTAATAGATGTCTACTTTGGATTAATTTTTTTCGGAATACGATATCACCATTAGGGTTTGCAGTAATCATATCTCTAGAAATATCATATTATGATCATTTTTATGAAAGTATCATTAAATTGAATTTCGATTCCAATTAAATTTCGCAAAAGTTGGTGAATTAAATTGGATGCGGAATGAAAGTCATGTTTTTCAAATTACTGCCGAATTACAGGTACCTTTGAATATTAAATTGATTTGTCATAATAAATTCTTCTGAATTCGTTTTGATGTTGGAGAATTAAACTAGTAGAGTGGGTTCATATAATATTTTTTATTTTGCCAGGGAAATATTTTTCACATCCTCAAGTATAATGCTCATTAAATCAAGTATTTACAATATTCTCAGTTGGAAAGATTCTAACGAGTCGATTTCTTGAAATAATCAAGTAAAAATTATTATGAAAATTAGAGCTGGTAACTCAGTCAATAACTCAGTGAACATAAGAATTACAGAAGTTATTCCTTAATGCTTAACTTAATGACATACATATTAAAATAGCCGAATTAAAATCATTTTCACATTGTTGAATTAAAATCATTTTGACATCGTTAGAATGTAAAATTTAGTATAAAGAAGCAGGGTTACAATTTTTGGTCAACAATCATGTCTTTATGTAAAATAACAGTATTGTAATAATATAAAATAATAATGATGTTAAATAAGGAGAACATTTAAAGAAATAATTTTAAAAATCTATTAAAAAAATAGCATTCTTTAGTGTATCTCCAATCTCTCCTTCCATTGCGACTGTGTGAACTATCGCGGATATAATATCGTTTTTAGTCTTTATTACGAATCTAGGAAACCTTAATGGTTCATACAAACGTAATTTTATAGCGTCATAATACCAAAGACGTTAAATGTCTGAGTTATAGAACAGTTAAGGGAAAGTGAGCGAAAATCATCGCGAGAAACTTCGTTATTTAGTAAAGAGGCTCTTCTCGGCGCCGCGATCAATTTGATGTTATGAATTCTCTCGCAAGAAATCCACAAATTTTAGAATTTGAATACCAGCTATTAAATGGTTGCGGATTTATCTCAAGGAAACATGAAATTTAATCACAGGCATCAACAGGTTCCTCAACTGCGGAGAGTTACATTTCGGTCGTTAGAATACTGAAAGCAGTTTCAAGCAGTAGGCAATAGCGGCCATTGTAATATCGTGAAACTCCCGAAATAGGAATTTTGGGAAAGTAATACCTGTATGTTTCCCCGTTCTCGTTTCGAATAATTTATAAAAAATAGAGCTTCTAGTTAATTTCATTCTCCGTTACCAAATTTTCTATCGAATTTCATTAATTAGGTTTTGAATAATTTAATAACTTTGTTTTGAATAATTTAATAAGTGTCTTCCAGCAGAACAGTCTAATTTCCACAATCGATTTTCCACCAAATATACGGATCATATCCTCATTAACTTTTTTATTGGAGAATTACTACTCTTAGCCTTATTGAAAAATGATAATTAGGATCGAACCATGAGTTTGCGCTGAATATAGAGACGTTACTGGTCGCACACGGTCTAAATGATTGCGTCTATCAAGATGTCAAAAATGAAGCTATATATAATAAAAATTACCTTTTTGGATTAATAACATTTGTAAACATTTGAAACGGATGGTAAAACTTTTTTTACAGTTTGCAAAAGGCTAGTACATACTTTTTTAGAGTCAGTGCTCGACCAGGCTCGACGTCAGCGTAATTTAAGACTAGGTTAAATTAGGACTATTTCTTCATCTAAAGAAAACTTTGGGTGATGCACCCCTTTTTCGCATAAATGTAATAAAAATACATAAAGTAAATAATAATAGGTATAAAATGAGATTCATGAGTACAATAGGTAATTCAGTCTCCTAGACAGTGCGTTCCGAAAAGTTTGCAAAATGGGGAATGAAAATCGTAGTAAAGTAACTTTTATCCGGACAGTTATACTTTGTCCCATGATGTAAAACACTTCACTGATAAGTTACACAAAAACTCAGATATAGGATAGTGATGCATATATAGTTTAACTCGATAGTGTTAATGACATGTAGTCTTTTAGACCTTTAGAAAACAATTATTACATTTTTGAAAATAATGATTCTCTGGTTACCAAACTATAATATAATTCCTCCCGAACGAAACTCGAAATGTTTTGAAACGACAAAAAAAAGAGCAGAGAACTGTGAATCGAGGGGAAGAAATAAGAGCATTCTTGGTACCATTTTCCTCTTGGAAACAATAGAATAGCGTTTATTCCTTAGTAAAGACTGAGAAAAATAAAGTTATCACCTGCAGTGAAAAAGACGGAGGCCCTTATTTCCTTTGACGCAGTAAGAGAGAGCTTTGGCGGAATTCGGTGGCATTAAAAGAAACGTTTCAATTTGCTCCGTTTCCGTGGTAATCGAATCAAGTTGAATAAACCGTTACGAGGCGATCTTAGTTTTAATCCTTTATGATTTTCATCTCGATGGGAATCGCCAAAGACAGGAGGGAAAATTGCCGCAGTCGAAAATCTTTTTAATCCTAGCTCCGAGTTAATCTTGGCCCGGGAAGTATCGTTAACGAAAGCTACAGTTCGTCGGATTATTGAAAAACTCTCCCGGAGGAAAAATCTCCTCTAATGCCCTTCCGCGGATTTTCGAACGGGAAGAAAATAAAACAGTCCCGAAACAAATCCATTCCTCATCTCCCTTTATCGCCTAGTCAACGTCCCGATTAGATTAAAACCCACTAACGCAGCCGTTAATCCTTCCAAATGGATCGAAAAAGGAGATAAACGAAACACGAAATACCATCCTGAACGGAACCTTTCTAATTAAACGGGAAAATGCAGACGGCTTCCTTTTTTTAACGCTTAGTTTTTCCGCTAACCCATGAGAGGATGGCCATAAAAAAGGATAGGACATAAAACATGGTAAAGAGGGGTTTAAGAGGAAGGATGATTAAAAAGAGGGAAAGGCTGGATTCCCATAATTCGGAGCTCTCATAAATAGTGCCGAAATGTTTGTTTTCGTTTATTTATGCGCCTTCCCAAACGCCATTACTTTTTTCTTTGCTTTCTTAGCTGTAATCGTCACTGCTTCTTTCTCTCTCGCATTTTCTCGACGTTATATTGTGAAAACCCAACCCTATATCATGATCTATTCTTCTGCCTCCTCGGAGGCGCTAAACCAAAATGAAGGAAGATAACAGGCGCGCGCGCTACCTGTGATATAAGCGACTGTCGGGAACACGAACAGTTGAAGATACGGAGGTGCCGAGCGATGCATCACTCTTGAATTGATACCCCGCGCTAAATCCTTTTCCGGCCTCTTTTTTACCTTTTTGCATCGTAGCTGAGGATACATTACCTCGCCCTTTGTTTCTACAGTTTCTTTGAAGCGCTCCACCAAGCCAACTGTACTTCTTTTGTCTCATTATCCTCTTGTCTGTTTTCCCACCTGCCACACAGAGAGAGATGGCTTGTAATGTATTAAAGTTGATTTAAATGTATTTTCAAATTTTTAGGAATGGTGTTCGGACGTTTCATCTAAATAAAACATCGAGCAAAAATGCTTCACCCAGATATTTCACCCAAGGGAATTTTTACCCCAGAAATTTTACACGAGAGTTTTCACAAAAATATTTTGAACCCGAGAGTTGGTTCACTCTATAGTTAATTTACCCTATGGATATTTCACAATATCCATATTTGTCCCCATAACTCTTCAGAAAAGGTGATCAATGAGCTGGATTGGACATCATTTATCGCTGAGTTTTTAAAGAAAAATTTGTGGGGCCTGATAGTGCCTGATGTAGTTTTGTGGGAAGGCTGAATCTAATATGTAGTCGAACCTGAAAGGTTAGGGAGATACGATGTGGCTTTTTTTCGAAAGGAAAAAAAATTTTTAAATGAAAATGCGGAAAATTCTGGTTTTTCCCTAGTAAAATTTTAAAAAATATTATTTAGTTCCACTTGGAATTACCATTCGGAAAAATATACGTTGGACGATATACTTCTTCGTTGAATCAACTCTTAGGTAAATTAACCCTTGAGTTAAAATTCTTTTGTGTTGTCTGCAGACGTTAAGTCCCCTGGATGAACAGTCCTTGGGAAAACTGTCTCTTGGGTGAAACGTATTTAGATGAAGCGGGTAACGCCGTGGAACCGATCTGATGCACCCAAAATTCAGAAACTGTACCTCTTGCAATAGTATAATAATCGATCGTTTCAGTGTAAAATACGAGAGTGAAATTAAACATGAAATCTTCACGAAATCTGCCATGGTGAATATCATACCCGAAAGATATTTATTAATTAAAATATCAAAGTATTAAAAAGCTTTTTATTCATAATCAGTGGAAGGAAAGGGAATTCAGTGCTTCATACGTAACCGAATGAATTGTCGTGCTAAATAATGCTGCAAAAATGTGAGAAGCATTTAATAAGTGTATCCCTAAATGCGCGATCAGTTAAGACTTTTTATGTAAATTAAGACCATGCTAAACATATGTGGTGCGAGATAATTTGAAACCACTCCTTGCTTTTCCATATATTAAAGAAAAAAAAAGATTTTGTAGTTGCGAATATATTTCCCATTTAGCTAGAACGTTAGAAGGAATTTAATTGCATTCCGAAATGTGTTGCGTAATCACCTTCAGTTCGGTGTTTTGCAGACCTTTAAAGTGCCGGTAGGGACCGAATTATATATTGAGGTCAGCGTTAATATTCTCTCGGATTCCGTTTCAGTAGGTGTCGGCCGTCACGTTTCTTACGGTGGCTGTCTTTCTTATCACATCTCTTCTTCTCATCCCTGTTTCCCCGAGGCACGGTTGAGGTGATGCCTTCATCCCGTTTCCTTTCCAAAAGCGCGGGGCACAGAAAGTATTCGGGTCACGGATTTTATGGATTCGTAACAAGAACAATTCGAATCACGTATCTACCTCTATCATTTTCGAAGGGATAAATGAACGAAAAACCGTGGAAAGCAATCAAATTTCGGTAATGGTATGTGCATTGCCTTCTTTTGTTTTCGCACCGGGAAAATACGATCCTCGAATTTCAGAAAGTCGGTCAAGAAGTTCCCCGTGTACGTACACACATGTATCTGTCTCCGAGGATTAGCCTGCTTTGTGGAATAAAAATAAGTGACTGGTAGACCTATTTCAGAGATTGATGGCGTCATTTTCGCCCTAGGGAAACAGTCTCTGCTCTAGTGGGAAAAACTACCTCTTAAATAATTTTTCCTTCTTGCCGGCATTTTGCATTCGTCTGTGCGAGTAAGAACGGAAGAAAATTCTAAACCTGAAAATTATGCATACATTTCTCCAATTTTACAGTCTTTATCATAGGAATCTTTCTTCTGATAATTGTTCAACTTGAAATGAGCATTCCTTGTAGCTCACGCAGTACCACTGAAGAGTGGGTATTTTTCATCATATTTTTCCATTTCATTGTGAAACTTTAACTTAATGATGCCATTCGGGAGAATTAATAAGGATTTTTATATATTATAGTCTGATTGTTCAAAGGAAATAGCAATCAACCGGAATTTGGGATACTCGGGCTTGAGTCCTGGTCTGGTCAGACATTTTCTTAGTCCTTGGGAATATTCCTAGGTGCTTTTACGCACAAAATCACCTTTTCCTTGTGGGAATAAATCCAAACACCGCGTTGTAAAACGAAATTGTTAAAGTTTCTAAATGCGAAAGTTATTTACATTTTTGTCTATCCCGATCGAAACATTTTAACACGTGAATACTTCGATTTAGTACGTTTTTAAAATGTTTTTCTCATATGTTCTTAACAAGGATTTAATTGCAAGATCGTTTTTAAGAAGAGGAAAAGTATATCTTTCAATTCTTCACAATAATCTTTAAGATTGTTAAACTGTTTTCATCGGAGCACAAGTGCGACTTTTATTTGTTGCGTTTACATAATCGATAAACCTAACATAATTGATAGTGACAGTATGTATATTTATGACCAATAAAGTAGATATTTACTTTAACCTACACAGTACATATTTAAATGTATATGTATAATCTGTCATAAATCTATAGAGTATTTGTCAACCGTACCACTCAACTTATTTTCACAGGATTATAGTCAAATATCTCGGAAACGTTTATAATAATGGCTACTGGGTGATGATTGCGAAATAAAAATCTCGATTTTGACTCGGTTTTCTTCGTAAGGTCTTTCTGGCGGAACATATTTTTTAAGCGCAGCACAAGTGTGTCATTCCCAGCTGTGATATTATTCTGCGGCCGCTGAAAACCTTATCTTAATACCAAATGGGGCGTGCAGTACTTACAATTCTCGCTTTGAAGTAAAAGAAAAACTGTCGAGTATTTCGGTCAAGGTAGCAGCGTTATGTACACTTAGGTGTTTCATTTTGCTGAATATAACGTTTTAAAGGATTGGGAGAGAGAACTGGCAAAATTGAAGCCGCAAAAACATTCTGAGGCATATTACAGTTACGCTCACTGAATCAATTGAAATAAATTGTCGGATCGATAGTCTTCCAAAGATATGTCAGGTTCTTCAACTTTTTCAAAATCTTTTTAGAGAGAATTGAAAATTCAGAGATAATCTTTCACAGAGAAAATTATTTCGAATTTAAATAAAAAAGAGTGGAATTTTTCAAAATGCTAAAAATTCAAATCTGTTATTCTTTTATGGGAGATAAAGGGAAGAGGCTATAAGTTTTTAATCCTCTGAATTTTTATTCGTTAGAAATCAGTGGGAAAAATATATTGAAAATTCTGAGTAAATTAGTGGCAATCGGAAATTGTTTGAGAGTGCACAGTAGTGTAACTTCAGTTTCAATTACTAAGACTAACTTAGATTACACAATTATTTGCCTTCGGAGATGAGTCTATTATCGCTGTTTATTCTCAGCAGTTACTTCTTTATGAATAATTCTGATTAGCATATCATAACATTGTCAAATACCCCATTTTACCATCTTATACGTGATCGTACTACGATTCTACTGAAGATTTTAGTTACTTTTCCTACTTTTTCCCAATTATTAAGAATGACTACCTTTACTACTCTAGCCTAAAAGCCTTTAGTATAGAATTAATGGCATTGATTTTAAGTGATTGCGATAGATGTAGCGCGATGATATGATATGTCCAATCCTGTAAATGATTTGAAAGGATGCGCAAGAAATTTTAAATGTTCATACTTACTTAATGACGACTTAATTAGGAGAATTTTAGTCTTAAGAGACAACTTTACAATTAACCTTTTGCAATTCACGATCACAAACTACCATGCCCTAACCAGGATTTGAATCCGGGACCTCGGCGTTGCTAGGATAATACACTAATCACTGTACCACCGAGGCCGTCAACTACTTTGATGGAAACGAATACCAATTGTGAGAAAGAAACATGATTTACAGATTTTGATGAAAATTATTCAAGCAATATTATTTATTAAAAAATGTTCCGTTCCTCAGTGCACGTCTCCGATAATAGGATGATGATTCCGTCTGCGAAGTCACCTGCCCGAAGGTTGGTTCAATCCTCGACTACTCCAAAACTATATTCTAAAATCATTGGATAGGGAATGAAACGTATAACGAGCGAAAAATTTTTCACCATTACTCTTTCCCCGCTAAGCCAAAACAATTTCATAAGATGATGACATACAATTGCTTCCTTGTATATATTATGAGTAGTTACTGTTGATAGGAAATGTTAATAAATATAGATACGATGGTGGTTATTCTAGAGGATGTCAGGATCATGAAAATCCTCTTCCTGAAAATTAGGTAAAGAATAAATTGAAAATTCTTTGGTGACGAGTGAAAAATGATAACTACGACGTGGAATGGAACCCGATGGTTTTTTCAACTGAACTAAAGTATACCGACTTGTCTAAATGGGCTACCATGGAGCCCTCAAAGCTTGCCCGAGTAATATTATTTATTTCATAACGTTTATTCCTTGTTCATGAAGTGCACATAGAAAGAAAGAGTTTGTATTTACCTATTTTTTGACTTTGGTGAACATTTTGCTATTTTCGGTCGATGGACGACGCTAGAGCCATAGTTATTTTCTTAAATCTTAAAATACTATTTGCGCTTAAACTATTGAGTTCCTACACCCGAAAGGGGATTTTGAATGCTATGATCCTACCAAATATCATGAAAATCTTAGTCACATGTCAGGTTCTCTCCTTGTAAGAGGAAAACTTTCCTCACAAGTGCGGCTCAGTGATCTAGCGAGTAGCACTTTCTATGGCGTTCTTCAAAGAGTGACTAGGATGAAAGCCGTTATTCAGCATTACTCATCCGTCATTCGGTTTCATATCATCTCCTCCACGAGTCAGAAGTGAAAGAAGATACATTATTTCGTGACAAATGACGAATGAACTTCATACATTATGATGTGGTTGGTTGGAAAGAAGTGAGGGTGACATATGGTGAGTAATCGTAATTTCTAAAAGTTTTTCGACAGCTACTGTTATATCGCACATGAGCTGCTTTTTATGGGATCGAACCTGGAACCGTTTTCACCGAAGTCGAACGCGTTACCCACATGGCTATACGGAGACCCGACGAATGGTAAATTATACATTTTTTTCTCTTGCCTTGTTCCGTTTCTGAAGTGGAAAGTGAGAATACATGCCCTAGAGACGAAATCAAGAGGAAAAAGAAGCATTTTAACTAAAAGAAAAAGTTGATCAATTGGATGGAATCAGAGCGGGAGGAAGGAAGGCGCAAGGTGGAAGGTGAAATAATTCCCTCCCTTTCTTCGCGAACGAGTCAAACGTCAAGAAAGAGACGAGAGAAAATCTATTTCGTTAATGCTGCTAGTCCACTTCCCTATAAACGAGAAAGGAAAGCTTCAATTTCGTTCCAGAAAGTCCTAGAGGTCAGCCGAACGGAAAGCAATTGTGTTTGGCACAAGAGAAGCGAGGCGACGCGGAAAATGAAAAATCCGCCTTCGGCGTGAAAAAAGAGGCGTAAAAGAAAAGAAATTCGGGCCCTGATTTTATGTCGGAGAAAGGAACGGGCGGAGGAGGACTTTATGGAGGCGAAGGAGGGGAGGCGAATGGACGAAGATCTGCCCATTCATTCCTTTCTCCATTCTGTAGATTCCTAACCTCTCATTTAGGTCCGGGACAAAGCATTGCGCATTGGAAACAAGAACGGATATACATGCCGGATAATAGTGGAGTGAAGAGGAGACCTTTGTCTGCGATGGAGTACGTACAGAAACGTACAAATCACTGCAGCGATGTTAACGGCATTCACGGCGACAATTCAAGGTGCATGCATTACAAATGGTGATGCGTCGCAGGATCATATTGTGTGATTCTGAACAAATTCACAGTCTCTTATTCTACAAGGAGATTTACTGGAAAACAATAGCGGGGAAAATGAGATTGTCAGCGATAGTGGTTCCTTGTAATGTTTAAACGGTCATCTCTATTGTGACTTCAAATCCGCATTGTGTAAGTTAATTCAAGGGGTTGAAATAATTTTCTGTTACGAAAGATTGGAAAAGTACTTGGATTAATGCTTCCCCTTTCTAATGTTTCCGGTTTTGTATGATTGTTTTAAGTACTGATCTATACCCTGATGTATAATATATTGCTCCTGTAATCTTGACTAGCTGATCTATGAGTATGCTTTGGCAAAATAATCTTTCTTAATCACGAGAGAGAAAAACATTTGTGATTCTCAAGATTTTAGATATTTGGAACGGTAAGTGTAAGCAGAAAATATGGAGATTTGCAAACTTGCTAGAAACTGCTGAACTGATCTGAGTCATATTTAAGTAAATTGTTAAGTATTTGTCATATTTCAGTAATTTAGCTATTAATTTAGAGGATTGAGGAAGAGTGTTTTAACATTGCACGGTAAAGCCGTGCGGCTAATCTCAAGGAATGCGCGGAAAGTGGGAGACCTGGGTTCGAGTCCCAGCCATGACGCTATTTTTCTCACTTGTTATTCCTTATTAATTTAGTGTTGTTAACACATCTCAAATCCAAGTGAAATTTTAATTGATTTGAAAAAAAATTCTTGTTAAATTAAAAAGCTTCCGATTATTTTAGGTGCTGTATTCTATTAATTCATCCGTTACTACGCTGGTGTATTTTTGATTTTTTATTGAAAGCATTCTACTTCATCAGTCGTAATTTTTGGTTCGCCAGTAACAATTTTAATATCATTTGTTTAGCTATATGGAAAATGTCCTCTATAACTTGTAACTTACTTTCTTAAACCTTTCATCGATGCCACAGGGATATTCTTAGTGATATCCTATGGATTGGCGTTATACTGTCATACTGTCTCTTTAGCAGCATTCTTTTAGCTTCCAGTTTTAGTAAAAGCTAAGATTGCAAAACGAACATAGAGCTACCTTTCTTTTTACTTTTGCCGAGATTTCAACTCCCGTAAATTTAAATAATTCAAACATATATTTCGTAATTTTTCATCGAAAGTAGCTACAACTATCTAATATTTTTAGAAGTAACAATTTTACAGCCACGTCGGATTGAGACTTCTCTATTTTATTTCTTAATCCCTCCTTTTAAGGTTGCCGATTCTTTACAGAAAAGTTCTTCATATAAACATCTTTTCCAATGCCTATTTGTTTTGATTTGGCTTTGATCGAGTTACGCTACAGAAGACCTCCAGTTTACGTAGTTTTTGGGTTCTATGTTTTTCGGTTCACTCCTGAGCTGTAGATATTTCAATGAGCTTTGCTTTTTATTCAAACAGAAAACTGATTTGGTTCATGAATGAACTCTAATAACCAAAGAAAAATAAGTATCGCAAACATTTTCAAGGGTGCCTGCTTTTGAGGTCATGCATCAATGTTTTATTTTTTATGTCAATAGATTTCAAGTATGCTTGCCCTTAAAAGGTAAAATTGAAAAATAAACAGGAAAGTTTTCTATGGTAGTATGATTGCTCTATTGTGAATATCTATTGTTTAAACGGATTTAATTTCATTTCACATTCTGCTTTCTTTAATTCGGATGCCTCAATCTTTGCTATCTTTGGTCTTATACCTGGTATTATAATGTATACTAAAGATGAACTGTATCTAATATTTACTTTATAACCTGGTATTATAATTCTCTGTTAAAATGAAGATAGTCAATCTCATACTCATATCAGAGGGATTAGGATAGATAATTAGATATGATATTCACTTTCACTCTAACAAAAGAATGTCACATCGGGCCCTGAAGTGAACTTTAGTTAAATTCGATTTTAAGTATAGATTATAATACTAGATCTTATTCTTATTATCATTTTCCTTGAGGCAGAAATGAAAAAGAAAAGTCTGCGGTTGCCGGAATCGAGCCCGGGTCCCCCACTTTCCGGGCGGGTACTTTGACCACTAGCTCTGACACTGACGCTAGGGTCGTGGTGGATTGAGTAAAGGTAGTGTTAGGGCATGGTAGGTGGTGATTCGGGTTCTATTCCCGGCTACTGCATACATTTTATCTTTAATTTCTGCCTCTAAAATCAAGCATGCGTTTTCCGTTGCTTATCCTTGTGCTTGATCATTGATGTATTGGAGATCTTAGATATGTATTACAGCAATTTACGAGCGAAACATCGACTTCAGTTAGATAACTTAATCTAAGCATTTAAGTTTATCAGTGTGTCATATTAATTTATTACGTTATTTGAGCACATAAATGAAGTCATCTAGCGATAGCAATTTTTGAAAACATCCTCATATGAAATGTTTTGTCGACGTTACTAAATTTTTCCACTACTATAGTAACAATTCGTGTTCATCACCTCATGAAAGTTCTGTACTGTAGTTTTTTTGGCGTATTTGTTTATTTTACGATTTAGATCCCAATGGATAACCCTATTTCTGCTAACGAAGGCTGTTAGTACGAGTTATCTTAATTCACCGAGGTTTCCTCTTTTTGAGTATCTTGAGAATATCACCATGCAAACAAGGGTGTTTTTACGTTTGAAATGATATTTTTTACGAACTGAGCAATTATCGTGGAGTAGTGGAGAATCAAATATGTCATAGAAGATAAAGGATTGGCTGGATGAAACGATAAGAGACATCTTTCTCTTTCCAGAACGGAGACCAAATAAACAGCCTCCCACCCTCTACAATTTTATTCCTCATCGCTTCTTTACAACCTCATCTTCCCACCCAATATCCTCTCTGCCCCGCCTATTCAATCAGCGTACACAAGGGACCCTCTCATCGTCGCAAATCCCGCGTATGACATTCTCCACAATGCGGGATCAACCTACAGGATTTTGGGGGGGCGTTTGTTTTCTATTGTTACCGTCGCTACAAATCCTCCCTCAGAAAACCCTTCCAACCCCCTGTCCTTCCCCGGAGACACTGTTCGGAAGGTTATATGCAGAGCAATCGCTGATGAGGAGGCGGAGGATTCGCTGGGGGGAATGACGGCATCGGAGAAAATGACTGGAAAATTGGAAGGGCCGAGGAAAAAGGACCGGAGGGACCAATGAGTACGGGTGGGGAGGTTAAAAGGGTTGACAAGGAAAAGAGAATGAGGGGAAAAGGAAGGGAAATGGAGGTTGGTGAAATAGGCCTTTCACAATATCGCATCTCCCAGGAAGTTTCATTTTGTTTTTTAGGGGGCGAATAAGAAGCTGATTTGTTCCGATTAAGTGCTGAAATAGACAAAGAGAATAAGAAAGTATCAGAAACTTTTATTGGAATACTTTGAATATAAGTACACATTCGCCTAAGAGGAAGTTAAGGAAATGAAAAACTAAATTGATGATATCATGAAATATCCGCGTTAATAAGGCGTGAAGTCAGCTCGTTTCGGTTTTCGTTTGCCCAGAGCGTTTTATCCGATAAAAATATCTAAAATCGAATAATTTTAACAGCGTTTTCCTCGTGTGCATTTCTCTTGCGGTTATTTGAATTTGACCTCATCACGTTACCTCTGAATAATTAAATCGGTTTTATTTTTGTTGAATCCCGTCAGTGGTTCAGGAAACACGTGCTGAGATATTTTCAGTTTTCACCTTCATGAAGTCCTCGGTCGATAGGGAAGCTTTCATTTGATCATTTCAGTATTTATTAGCGTATAACACACACCGCCGTATTCGAGTTTATGGTAAATTTTTGACCGGTAAGGGCGGGTGCTCATTTAATGTAACTCTCAATGTTTTGTGGTAAAAAATACGAAATAACAATAAATTAGTCTATATACATAATTATATAATATTCTATAAATAATATTAAATTCGATAAAAAATTATTCCGGTGGCTTTTTTTATGGTTATGGCTGTTTATTTCTACTATGGAATCATCCTAAGTATCAGCTTTCTCGATGAATCATGTGGATGAAATTGTGTAGTCAGTGTTTCTGGTATTTTACATTTCTTTAAATCTACAACCGATGATGATAGTGAGAAAGATAAGTCTTCATGTGCGGTTGAGCTTACTTCTTTGTTACAGATTTCACCTTTACTTGTGCGTTACGGGTATAATCAGAGCAGTAATATTGTTAAAAGTGCTTCGACAACTGACGTAATTTTGCCCGTGGACCCCCACCGGGAACCAAAACACGGACTACTTTCGCCGGAAGCAAACACGTTGCCCTCTTGACTATCCGGGAGCCCAAAGAGGAGATTTTACCATGATTATATATTTTCATAGCTATTCTAAGTAGCTTTCACATTCTCACTTTCCTGCAATCTTGTATAACCTTGAGGGTTTATTCAATATAGAGACAGAACGTTAAGGATAAAGAAGCAAAAATAGGCAGTGCAGAATGTAATGTGGCGATCGGCATCCATGTTATCTGAAAGAAAGCCATTGGATCAAAGGGTCCAAGTTTATGAAGATGTCTCTAAAATGGTTCTGTTAGAGAAAGACTCAGGAAACAGAGGCTAAATACTAATAAACGTTGAAGGATACGATTTTTTGCGAAAGGGAGAGGGGCGGAAGGGGTAACTTTGTGAGGTAGTTTCCCGCGGAGCGTTTCTATTAGGAATTCTAGAGAATGAAAGAGAGACATAATCACATCCATCGTTTGAACGGAGATGAGTTCTTTCTCAACCTCATATTCATTCGCTTTCCTTATATGTCCTGAGAATCTGTTTTCTTTGACAATTCGCCTTATACACTAAACTCAAAATAATCCCAGATTAGGTAGTATAGGAAACTTCATTTCATTTTGAGCATTTTAAATGACAGCTAACGTTCTAATTAATGCACGTTCGAAGTGTAAGTAAAAAGCTGTAACAGGTGCTTGCTCGGCTACCTCGATATTATTGCCTCGGCTAAGAGATATAAATCATTCTGGTTTCATCCTGTTTGTGGAATTGAAGTTCAAAAATGAAAGCATTCTCAAACCGGGAAAAAAGCCAACTGCCAAAAATCGAAAACGCTGGCAAACGCCTACTAAACTTTTAAATAACTTTAATAAGAAATGTACAGAATCAAATATAATTTAGCCTTATTTGATTTTTCTTGTCCAATTGTGCCCAAACAAACCCAACGAAATCTTCGAAAGCTGAGTCTGAAAAACAGCAGAAATCAGTATTTATGTAATTGGTTGTATCTACGATGGTGATTTTAACACTTAATTTTTCGAACTTACATATACGCTGACTATAACTTTCGTTAAATTTCTAATCAGTGTCATTGATCACTTCAGCCTTGGTCCAGATTATTTACGGAGACTAAAGATCGTTTACTTTAACCTGCGTCAGAGGCAACAGTTTTAGTTACAAGACTTTTAATATCAATAGTTTTTCCCACGTGTGTTTTATCATTCTCAGAGTTCATTTTCAGTTCCTTTCAAAAATCTGGAAGAGTTAGAAATCGATTCAGTGTTGGGATTAGAATAAATTAATTAACTACACTGTCAGCAAAAAGGAAATGGCATCAGGTCTTGACGCGTGACGTTTCTGAATATATCTTGCTTTTTATTTTTCCAAAATTTTTGACTAAACGACGAAGTGAAATGTTTTACTTAGCGATTGAAATTATTCCTCTTTCAACTGGAACTGATATAAATAAATTACAAAATGACGAAAGTATGCCAATATTTTTTTAAATTTATAAATATATTGGCATACTTTCATATTTTCATTTGCCATTTAAGGTCCTAATGTTTACGTACTCTGGTTTCTATCATCGGGTTTGTCTATGTGCGGGATCAATGATTTACTATCATCCCGCAGAAAGTTAAATTTCCGTTCGTTTTTATAAAAAAGATAAGCGAAATAGTTAATTTCTTAAGTCTTCTCTAATGACTTCATAAATGCATTTCGAAGTTAGCGAAGCATCACCAATGAAACGGACTGAAACGGTTTTCATTGTTGAGGATTAAGACATGCCTTGTGTTTAATAAAGGTTATTAATGTGCTTAACTGGCGGAAGAGTGAATGCTTATTCTCATTAATTATTAATTCTTTGAAATAAAAACATAGAAATTGTAGGAAACGTAAAATTTTGATGTAGCGATTGAATCCTCTATTTCTGAACTATTTCCGTGGCTACGGATGCTGACGAATCGACGCAAGTTTATCTGCATTATATTGGTAACTCGAGCGTATATATCGAATTTCAATTGGTGTATGGAAATTGGTGTATAACGAAGGTTAAGAAGAGGAAAAGGAGATGTGGATTTAGATTTCAGTTTGTCTAACTGTAGCCCTGATATTGTTATTTTTCCTAAAATTAGGAAGGGATTACAATCATAAATTTGGCCAAAGAAGTCTTGTTCTTTGCTTATTTTTATAGTGAATCTTAATGTTTAGCGTTAATTTCTTTTATTTAAGTTACGTAGCCGAGGTGGCCAACATATCGGCGTAATGTATCGGTCAAGTTAGATGTTAATTAATATTACAGATTGAAACATTCGAATAATGCTGCATTGCAGTGAAAATAATATAATTCTAAACCAATGGAATCAGAGGGAGTGCAATGATGTTAATATTTTAGGTTGTTGACACTGTTCCGCTGCTAAGAATATCAGTGAACTGTTGCTTTTGACCGAAATCTTCCGTACGACCAATTGGTAGTTCATAACTTAATGTTTATACATCGTAAATAGTGAAAATATATTTTTATTAGCCAGCCAGGAGTTTACTTTGACTGAGTCCGAGGTAAAGGGATGATTTAAATTAACTATACGATATTTGTTGGCTATATCTGCTGAGTTTAAGATATTCTTTCCATTTTCTGAAAAAAACCTTTGCTATTCCTCTTACCTTCTATTGAATAGATTAGAATTAGATTTTGGTAAATCTCCGTTAAAAGCGAGATGAGTTCGTGAAATAGTCGTCGCTGCGTTCTGAGAAAAAATGTTATCTTTCATGAATCTAATAGGTATAAGCTCTACTTTGTGGAATGGTGCCATACTGAAGAAGTAGGAACAACTTCGGTTTGTTTGAGTGATGGAGAGTCTAGCTTCATCATGCTATGATAATGATGAAATAAGTTCTTGAAGACAGAATGTAAATTAATAGGGAGTAGAATGTTAAATATTATTGATAAATAATGTGTAGGCATTTATTATTGTATGAAATATTAAGAAGAAAATGTCATGTAATTTCTCAAGACTATGTAATAATGAAGGAGCGAAATTAAATGATAATGGTTACGCAGATAATGGTTTCCAAAAGTTCACCAGGATCAGAACCTTTTGATTTTGGAAGAACTTCAAACATTAAGTGCATTAGAATCAATACCAAAGACTAATTCTTGATGAATAACCATTACCTTCTTCTAATGCTACCCAGTTGATTATTGTCAAATTTAACCTGCAATCTACCTAATTTGAGGCCCAGGAAACTCTTATTAACATCTTTTAATGATATCCGGCTTCTAGGGGCATAATATTACATTTTATTATATGTTTAATAATTGTGACAAATGTAACTAATGGCACTCTCCAAATATCTAAGAATACTGCTGATTTGTTTTGAAATAGATAATGAAAAACAGCCTGACGGACATCGTAGGATTTTTTAATATTTTAGAAAAAATTTAAATGTAAAATTATTTCTAAACTTCGACGATTTGCGTAATTTACTAGAGAATCTGTCTCAAACATTCGAAAAATTTTCTCATATTTTTGGCCGTTATTGATGGTTATTGGCGAATATTAAAGAATCGAAACCAGGGGTAAAAAGTTATGATTTTAATTAATTTTGAATCTGTTTTTGCTGTAGGTTATGTCAGTATAAATAATATTTCCCGCGTCATTTGGCCGAACAATATTGCGGATTAACGAAAAAAGAAAACTTAGAAAACTCTGTCTCCGTTTTTCATTCAGCGGTTTATTTAGTGCGTTAGCATTATGGGGATAAATGAACGTCTAGTAAATTCAGCGAATGGTGCATTTTCTTTTTTTCGGCCGTATTTAGTTAATATTATGTTTAGTTAACCAAAATAGTATTTTGTAATAGCCGAACCCGAATTTGTAGTTGTAATACAACTCTTGAACAAAGCAATTACTCTTTACGTACCGGCCACTGTGGTGGAGTGGATAGCGTGCTAGTACGCTAGCGATACAACCTCAAGGTCCCGGGCTCGAATCCCGGATAGTCGGATTTTCCGGTTAGGGAATGGTCGTGTGTGTTCGTCCATTGTAATGTTTATTAAAATGGATGTAATTGGGATTAGATTTCTGTATCCATTATAGAAGTTACTATTATTATTACTCTTAATATTATAACACTTCCGAAAAAATATTCATTTCCTATTCATGGATTACTTTAAAATTTAAAGAAATTATACGAATCATGAAAGAAGTGTCTTTTACACATGATATAAAATTCAATAATAATATTTTCGAATATTATTGTCATAGTTTGTTAGGTAATTGTTGAATTTTTAGATTATTGATCAACACCGAGATAAAATTGTAATATTGACGAGTCACACACGCTCTCTAAATTTCAATATCTTGGGTATTTCAATTTTTAATTCAAATTATACGGCTTTGCATTATTAAAGGGAAATTAATTATTGTGCTTACGATTAACAAACGTAATGACTCTATAAGTTTGCACCCCGCCGTGGTCGCGTCGGAAAACAGTTTGAATGAGGAAAGTGTCACGCAATGATTTGTTTGATACTAATCTTCAAATATGCATAATTTATATTTTTATTAATTTTTAATATTGACGTAATTCTTCATGCATTGCATAATTTATGTATAATTATTTAAGTCATTATAATAATGTCTATATCAATCTATAATGAATAATTTGGAAGTCTAATAATAAAAAATTTTCCATTTATTTATTTTAAATTGAATACACTTAAAGTAATAACCCTTATATCGCAATTATAGTTATGGTAAATTTATTAATGTATGTATCGCTAAAGAAGGTATTACTTAAGCTCATTCGTCTACAGTTACACGAGACTAATGGAAAACCCTCCTTCATCATATCACTTACATTAAGACGAATCAAAGGAATAAGAAAGACATTGCGGCCCTGTATTATATTTCCGTTTCGATAATATCAAAAGTTCATTAATCATTCATTGTAATAGAGTAATTTTGTTAAGCTGCTAACTAAGACATGTCATTTTTGTTAATCTCGCTGTAAATTCGTTTTTTTGGAGATGTGTGGGCTGTATTCGCTCTGAAAGAATGTCTTTACAAGATGCTAATTGTAAATTCAAAAATGATGGATTCTTCATGACAAAATTTGAAGAAGTAAAATCTTGTGAAAAGGAATAACAAATGGCAGAATAAAACGATGGAACTATACGAAAATCAGACAGGTTAGAACTAGAAAAAGTGGAACCGTATGCTTAAGTGCGTGTCTTTTGCTAAGTGAGTATAGATCGGATTCAGGTTTTATGAGCTTTGACAAATATCATTTGGTAATTGAGGTTCAATTTGATGACATGATATTGTATTTAATATCTAAGAGAATATATATATTTTATCTCAACACATGGCAGCGTATGCATTTCAATATTTAAGGCAGAAAGCCAATTAACTTATTGATTTTACCCGTTAATTTTAATACTAAAAGTGGGGTATTATGGAGTTTTTTCGATCATGAATGGAACCTTCCATTCAATGGAAGATCACACTACGATTGCTCTCCATCCACTGCTAGGATTTTTATATGATGAGCACCAATATCAGCTACTACCTTCTATTATTTCGAGTGAATACTTAAGAGGTCACCTTATCATACATTTGAATAAAAACGTGAAGATCGAAATGCTACTTCAACGCATCAAGTGTTACTTCTTTTCCTTCTTCTTCTTAAATGCATTACTTCCGATATACCACGAACCAGGAGAGGGGTAGAATGGGTGGGGCATGTTGTTGTAGTAGGGTTGAGACATTTGTCCTATCCCCTTTTCTCGTTCATTTGTGATATCCTTAATTTTATGCAAACTCGCATAACAATGCGGGTTTATTTTCCCACATCGTACTCCTAATTTTTTATTTGTCCTCTCCCCACATTTCGACTCTCGTTTATACTTAAGTAGCTGTTGAATATTTTCGACATTATTCTGATGTGTTTTATATTATGTATCGTTATGTAACGTTTTCATTTTAATCAAGAATGATTCCAAGTGCTTGTATTCTAACTTCTCCTTTCTTTGTGCTCTTCAATATTTCATAACTAAAACGGCTGCAATTTTGGAAAATTACTACCGTGTTTCATGTCTGGCATTAAGGAACCCAAACGCAAAAATCATATTAGATGCAGGAGAATCACTAACATCGTAAACGGATTAACTAAATTACGTGTTACGGTGGGACAGTACGTGGCCAAACTCCACGGAAAGCTTTTGTGTGTAATGGAAAACTCGAGGGCATCCCTGTTCACTCTCCGTCCATCGATCTTCCGCACCTTTTTTGCTCTCCCTCGGTGCTCTCCAATCTTACCCGTGACCTCAGGTTCCAGTATATGTCGCTACATGTCCCTCCCTCCCAGAGAGTCCATCTCTTTCCCACTATTTGCGCGCCCTCCCTCGCACGCAAGTGTACCAACCGTTATTTCTCCTCCTTAAGTCTCGAACGAATGGTCACCGCAAACTGGTGTGGG
Source organism: Ladona fulva (assembly GCA_000376725.2). Classification (NCBI taxonomy): domain Eukaryota; kingdom Metazoa; phylum Arthropoda; class Insecta; order Odonata; family Libellulidae; genus Ladona; species Ladona fulva. The sequence continues at coordinate 722,251 of KZ308213.1, read as the reverse complement.
CGACAACGGTCTGCTTTCAGAGCCTTTTCCGTCCATCGGCGGTGAGTGCTGCCGATGCACCTTCCATCGCCGTGCATGTCCAAGCACCTTTCTTCCTTTTTCCCCGAATGCCTCCGGGAAACAAAAGGCAGCGTTGCCCGCGCTCGGAGAGATGGTAAAACACGAAGTTTTTAAGCCCCAACCGCCCCGCTAACTCCGTAGATGAGATCAGGCGTAAAGGGGGCGGATCTTAGCTTTAATACGTTAACGTCAAGTCCGCAATTTCTTTCATGGGAGAGTGGAGTGTGCTCACACTGGATCCGGCGAGGCAGTAAAGCTGACTCGCGAGGTCATGAAAGCTATTCTTTCTTCCCCCTTACCTTTCCCTCGCTCCTTTTTCTTACCTATTCTTCTCCATCCGCTTTAGTGCGGGTCGTATGTCGGGCTCGAGATATGCGAGCCTTTTCATTTTTAAATTGAACCTTCCAGAGTGCTCTGTTAAGAGATACGTGAATTGTTACGCGAACGCTCTCTTCGGGTGGAAAAAAATTCGTTCACTTTGTCTGAAGGGAAGGAGGAATGGGGGGACGATTCTTTTCGCGAGGCCTTCAAGTTGCATGAGATATGCACTTGGAGAAGTTGGCGCATATTCACGTGTGGAAAAGTATGTGGAGCTGGGAATTGCTGATGGCGGAGGTACCGAATTTTCATCGTGATCGGAGAATTTTCGTTCAATGCAATTCATGTTGAAGGACTGGCGATTTTCCTTTTGTGGTTGAATCGCTTAATTTATTTTAACTCGTGAATTATACTACGGGTTGTGACATACCGTGTATACATTTTTCTTAAAATTTCAGTTTTTACGTATCTCGTCTATAGTCGACCCTAGTCTTTTTATAAATATTTACTTATTGACCCTTTGTGTAGTGAGTTTTTTCCATGCAGGCTAACCCCCAGAAGTGAGTTTTTTTTTTCAAAAAAATTAAATTAGGTCGTTTCAGTTTTATTGGCTTAAATCATGTTTTGGTCTTATTTATATATGTAAACATGTTTAATATACATTTATAATATTTTTTAATAATTTTTTAACGATCGTACTCCAAATGGTCAGGAGACCTGAGGACGTACATGTACGTTTGTACTACTCAAAGGGTTAAATACTGCAAAACTACTTCTAGTGATTTAACTTTAATTTAAACGTATGGACCTTAAAAAGTATGTTTTCAAGTAATAAGTACTAAAAATATAATTTAACATTTGTAACAACAATTTGAGTTATATAGGTTAACAATAATTAATTAAAAGTTATGATATAAGACAGTATGACAGTGTTTTAGCAAGCTTTAGATACTATGAAGTTGGCCAGATTCGATCTCTCGAATACTTGCACTCTCTGGATGACCCTCGTACTTCTCTCGTGTTAAAGGTCGCCCCATATTTTTTCATTGAAATTTTGTATTTAAATGTCTACCCATACACGAGTATATATTCTATGTTGCTGAAATAAAAGAAACGAATCATTAACTAGTAGTAGTAGTATTGTTAAAAGTGCTTCGACAACTTAGGTCATTTCGCACGTAGGCCCCCACCGGGAATCGAACCCGGGACCGCTTTCGTCGAAGGCGAACGCGTTGCCCACTTGGCTATCTGGAAGCCCAATCATTAACTAATTGATCACTTTTGCATATGTTTTAACCAGAAGAAAAATTGCGATGTTATTAAAAAATTAAACATGTTTTAACCTATGTGGAAAAGAGAAGACATTTGAAATAGCGTTTTACTCACGAATTTTTAGCTACGATCTTTTTCGTAAACTTCTCTCCTAGAAGTTGCCTGAAGATGTCAGCTGATCGATGAAGACGGTCGCGATAGAGTATAATTGAGGAAAATTTCTAAATGAGTATTCTTTTAATCATTAAGATCATCACCTATTTGGTAAAGTTTTCGTCAAATTATATTTATTGTTGTTTTCATCGGAAGTATAAAATAGCTCATCATGAATATTTAGTTTGAAATATTACGTAATTTGCATTTTACAATGAAACACAGCCAATAGAAGATAACATTTCAGCGATTGTTTAAATTACATACGTATACCTCCAAAAATTTACGAAAAGTAGTTTCAATTATGCGTGGCAGGGCTGTTCATTCATCATCCCAAATGATTGGTCACATAATGATTGCTGTGTCCACTTAGATACTAATAATTCTAAATATTAATACCTCCATATGCTTGAGAGAGCTTATAAGCCTGTTTTCTGGTTACATAGTTGGCTTATTCATGCATTTATTTTTATGATTTGTTTTAATATCTCCGTTTCACAAAAGAGGCATAAAATGTTACAGAGAACTCCATTTAGGGGCATTCCATGTCAAGTGGACCAATTTCAGAGAAATGCCCCGCTCGACCATCACCGATTTCAATGAAATTTTGTGTGAATATAACTTCATATCTTCTATGAATATTTCCCAAGTTTGACATCTATCGATAAAATATTTGCTGAGATATAGTCATTTGTTTGACCCCCTACCGCAGCCTTCTAGAGTTAGACATCGATTTTTAGCAAGTTTGAGACACGTTATCTCACGCAGTATTCCGTTGAGCAAAACAAAACTTGGTATTCTTATACAACCTATGTTGCTCTATTACACAAAATAATAACAAATCTTTTATGAGCGAAATCTGCGAAGAAAAGTTGAAGCAAAATCGGCCCAAAAATTATGGCTCCAAAAAAATTTAGTTTGGCATTTTATATCTTTTGAAATAAACATACAAAAAACACAAAACTTTGTGCCTTATAACTACTGTATACAAGGTGTTGGAATAAAAAGTTTCATTTTCTTAATGTCGCCTGTTAGTTTAAAAATTGAGTGCAAATATTGTAATTTTCGTTACGACGTCGAAAATTGGGTATATTCAGCTCACATTTACAAAAAAAGACCCTCTCGAAACTTTTCCAAATTATTTTTAAAAGAAAGAGCATGCATTTATCTCTCTAAAAACCTAATTCTGGATTTTCATCGCGGACGTATAAGGCCCGAGAAATCGGGATGAACATGAAGTTAGCTCCGCCCGAAAAGTGTGGCGCGAAAAAAATTTTAAAGTTTATATCTCACAAATAAACATAATATAAACGCGATACTTTGTATCTTATAACTAATTAATACGAAGTGCACGAATAAAAAGTTTCACTTTCCGAATGCTTTCCGTTGGTTTAGTATTTCACTGTAAATATTACGAATTTCGTTACCAACCATACCGAATACCGTTAATTTACTCTGAAATTTCTCTGAAATTGGTCCAGTTGACATGGAATGGCCCTTTAGATACGTTGGGCTCTATTAATGTTGTTAAACATGGACTGAATCTTTTTAAGAAAATGTGAATGAAAGCCTTTTATGATATCGATAAAAGATATATTACTAGGTTTTACATCTCCGTTTTCTTACTCAACTAATTTCATTGCTTCTCCGATGGAAATGAATCGCAGATCAGAACATTTTTGGAGAAAATTAATTTTAAAGAAGAATTTTAAAAAGTTCTGAATTCATTATTTTGCCAGTGTTCTTCTTGATATTTCTTTTCAACGAAATCATACGGAAATCAAATCGTTATAGACTTCTTTATATGTTGAAAAAAATTAAAGTCAGTACTCTGGTTTAATACTATTTAATAATACTAATATTCCATTTTCAGTAGCTTACGGGTCAATTGGCATAGCAGGAAAAATAGCCTGATTTTCAAGAGAGTTGATGTGATTTATCACATTAGGCGGAAATTACGCAATTCAATCCATAATTAAGTAAATGGTAGTAATTTATTTCGCGGGCAACTGGTTTTTACATATCAGCATATGTTTCTATGGATATTTTGCAGAAAAGTTTGCCAGTGGGAATTTATTGCATACTGTAGAATTATCATAGCTTTAGTATAGCATGTATATTTCAGGTAATTAGTTATCTACAGAATTAGCGAGTTCTTTTCTGTTCCTCTATTGATTCTAGATGCCATTGATTCTATTGTCATTGATTCCGTTCTTATCCCAGAATGTCCTTCCATTCTTGTTCTCTTTCAGTCCGTTTTTCATTTGTTCGTGAGAAAGGAAGTAAAAATTTTCCATCGCATGATCTATGAAGTTGGTAAATGTTTCATCATTCAATATTTTTTATATTTTGCATTTTTAGTTGTTCATCATGTCCTCATTAACTTCAAGATTCTAGCTCTAAACATTCACGAATCTGGAAATCACACAATCACATGAATCAAATATTCCCTCAAATCGTTCTGGAAATAAGACTTCTATCTGTATCTTAGCAAAAGAAAGCTATCATTCTCCAAAATTATACCCGTTTCTGCCAAAAACTGGATTTTTTTCGGTGAGGCTTGCGGGTTGTAATTGAGAATTAAGTATATATAGGCGTCGGAATCCATTCTCATCACACAGGAGTGTGTGAAGAGTGTGTAGCGAGAGAGCGGGCGCTTTGCAAAAACGCCTTTAAAGCGTGGTCCCTTTCGTAAAAGGCCTCAGCGAAGAGTGAAGGAAGAGTGAGATAAAAGGCTTTTGTGGGTCGGCGCAGGTTAAGAGAACGAATTGAAACAAATAGCATCCCTCCTCTTCTGGGGGAAGATCAGGAACGAGATAGCTCAGTTGTTTACTTGTCGTCAGAGGGAAGAGTCATATTGAAGGGAGAGAGGTGAGAGCTTGGCGGAAGAGAAAGATGAAATAAAGTGACGAGGAAGATATTAGAGGAAGATTGAGTCTCTGGGATAACGCCGTGGGTAGTTCATAGGGTCGTCCTATCCTCTCACTGATTCACACATGAAAATTCCCACGATAAGCGTCCGCTTAAAGGCTTAAAATCCGCAAAATAAATTTAAAACGCTGATTTTTCTGTGGAAAGGCTACATCGTTTACGATAGTTGGCAGCATAATATTCCTTGTAATTTATTGTTATTACTTACAGGATTCCACTGTCAGTTAGACAGAAGTCTGGTGGCAGCGTATATATATGCATGAATTAAACATGATTTAGTTACAATATCAGGTCAGGTCACTCATGATAGTTAATTATATACCATGTAACACAATGAATTAAACATTACTATAATGAATCTGAAAAAGTTACCATCCATTACAATATCATTAAATTATCATAAAGATTTTCCTAGTAGGCCTTCGCGGCTCCGTGGCGGTACTGGGGCACACATCGTCTTCGCCATACATCTCCCTACCCTACTCTCACATTTCGTTTCTTAAATTCTACTCACACAAATACGCTAAATTTACACGCATTTTAATTACATGATACACTACTTTTATACCTATTTTAACGATTAGAAATATTATGTAACTACAGTAAGTTACAATTCTTCTTAAATGATTTTGGATTATATGAAAAGGACTTAAAGAGGGATCCAGGTAACTTGTTCCACTCGGCTATGCCTCTATTCAATATATTGGAAGTGAAGATATATGAAATCGCGAAATAATTAAAATAAATAATACTTAATAGGCCGACAAAATTCTTACGTCAATCGTTGTTCAAATTCCGTGTCTTATGTGCATATATCTGTACTTTGCATACTGTAAGGGTTAATTCAAATGTACCAGGGAAATGAAGTTAACACCAGTTCTCTTCCTTTATCTTTTTCTCTTTAATAGGAATGAATGGGAGGGCAAAATATACTGTCCTATACTGTCTATGTATTTTCAGCTTTTAGGCATGGAATATTGCGTTGAGAGTATAAGTAACAAGCAAGGAGAAATGACAGCTTCGGGGTTTGGAGAGGGAAATTCACTTGGATAAAAACGTAACTCTGAGTATAGAAGCAACTGCGAGACAACAGAATCTTCACTCGCTTCATCCTCTTTTCAGTCGGAGATGGATTAAATAGAAACATTTTAGAATTTCTTCCTAGTTCCAGCCAGCAACGAAAGATGTTTCGTCTAGGCTTTGTTCCATTATGTTTTGGGGTATATACCGGGAATTGTTGTCGGTGCGTTTTTTTATACCATTCGAGTACTATCCTTTCTTCATCTTTGCTAATTCCTCAAACAGGCTCGTGTTCTCAGCTTTATATTTTCGCATGATTACTATTTATATTATTTTTCGTATATTATGACTACATGGTGTAATATATAGCTATTTTAAGTGACCTTTGTGGAAGTTTTCTGAATTATATGCTTTAAATAGGACCGCGTTTGAAATGTCTGTCTTCTATTTCTCTAGATTTATTGTGTTAATTCGCAATAGTGCTGGACTAAAAATGTAGTTATTGGTGTCATATCGTTAGGAGATAATGCTTGTATTACAAGGATTAGGCTGTAATTATTTCAGCAGGTATTCTAACCGCTGAAATGCCATATCGCGTCTATTCCACACTGTTTGGGAATGCTTTTGTGAGCAAGACGATCAACCTCTACATTTAGTGGCAGAAACTGCCGCCAGATAGTCCTCGCTGCTGATCGTCGTGCTCACGAAAACATTCCCAAAGAGTGGAATAAACGCGGCATAGTATTTAAGCGGTTAGAAATCCTGCCCGGAAAGTGAAAGACCTCGGTTTGAGTTCCAGTCATGTCGCTATTTTTCAAACCTGTTATGCTTGTAATTTTTGAACATTTCTTTACATTTGGTCCACCCATTTTTGTAACAAAATTTATTATTACGCAGTATAGGACCTTTTTGGTCATATTTTGATTTTAATCAAGTTTTGCAATCTTCTATGATTGCATTCATGCGTTTGTGCTGGAATATGAGTAAAGACGTAAGGGAGTTATCACATTTTTACCACTGGCTTGATTTGAAGAAATAATGTAGAAAGAGAAAAAAAAAACACCACCAAATAAAAGAAATGCGAATAAAACAACACATTTTTTACCTTCATTCAGTACACCGAATCTCCATACGTATATATGAAGAAATTAGTCTCATAAGGGTCGATCCACTATAGAATCGCTGGGTAGTGAGTAAACATTAAAGAGACGAGTTGGGTGACAAAGATTGGATGGGGACACAGAACGCTGGGGGTGGAGAAGAAAGAGATGTTCCCGCTCACGTTTGTACACGGGGCGAGAAAAAGAGAGAGGTGTAAATTTGTACAGCGCGAGTCGTGTCCGGGGGTCGGATAACGTTTTTACAATTTACGTCTCGCCTCCATAGAAATGAAGTCGCATTCCCGATCCCCCTCCGATTCAGGCGTATCTCTTTCATCGCACCAACTCCCGTTTCACTTGCTCTCTTTGACCAGCAGTTCGCATCTGCGGGAAGTACGCCAGCATCCCTCTTCCCTCATAGTACCCCTTCTCCTCATTCAGAAACCTTCTCCGTTCTTTCTTTTCTCTTAAAAGTACACCTCGCCCGCCTCTTCCAGTATCCTTTTTAGTATTCTTCCCATATGCAGTCGCCCTTAGGCTGTTTGTCGCTAAACAAGGGAGCACGTGGTGAATATCTCACACCTCTCTCTTCTTTTTATGACGTCGGTCACCGCAAATATCTCAATCCCCTTTACCTCTCTTACTACCATAGCGGTATCCGCCTATCCCTCTGTTTCCTTGAGCTCCTTTCTTTCCCGCCGTCCTTTGACAGTCTTTGCCTCTTCCGAGGGCATCGCTCGAGCCACTTCAGTTGTTTCGAGTGTCACATTCAGAGGATAGGGAGTGTTACATCAGAGAAAAGCGAGGTTGGATTCCGTACGCCGTCACGGATGATTGTAATTTAATATCGTATTTCTGTTAGTAATATGGCAGGTGAAGTTTCACAAAGCACTTTCACTCCGACATTTTCCCAGCAATATTCTTTTTCGTCATTTTACTACCAACTCTAGGGGTGTCTATATTCTGAGGGGTTTTGCTCTTGCATAACTAATTATGAATAATTGTTTTTTTCTTCTTATTTTGGATTTATGCCACAGTTTTTAAATATGGGAACTCGTTCAGATTATGTTAAAAGCAGCCAGTTGTATTATACGAAGTGTCTGTTTCTTGTTAAGTAAAAAATTAAACCGGTAGGACATGAATTGCTTCTATAACGTGGGCGTTTTCGCTAATAGCCTTCCTTATCAGGAAAGTAAGGGCTACGTCCCGTAAATAAATCTGCCTCATTCCTCATCTTACCTAGTTTTAGGTTTACCTAGTCTTATTTCATCTTTACCTAGGCTTTTTGTAACTACTGGATTTTGAACTTCACCGATAGGCAGATTCCTCATATGTACCCTGCAAGCCACCTTTCGGCGTGTGCATGCGCTTACTTGAATCGTACGGATATATTGAAGCAGTAAGGCATTGAAATTGAGATGTAAGTAATAGAGGCTTTGCTCCTCCTAAGTCAGTGTTATCGCAAAAAGTAAAATTATTCAAGGAATCCCGCATTTACAGTGAACCCTCACTAAACGAAATTGTTTTATTGGACGACTATGGTGCCGACCCCTTGGGTCATCATCGGCGTGTTTGGTCATCATTAGGGAACGACGATCCTGGGGTCGAAATGGTCGTTCAGTAAAACGAATTCTTTGGTAAAGGTAGAGGTTTTCCTTTCATTTTTCTTCACGATAGAAAAAATATTCTCAATTCAAGCTAGAAAAATTTTGGCTTACTTGTATGATTTACGAAGCTTTAGACAACTGTGGTAAGAGTTCCGATCATTTAAAAAATTCGTTGCTTTTGTTCTCCATGTTTCGATAATTATTTATTTAATTAGATTTCTAATTCAGTTTGATGATTTGTAAGAATATAATCAACTGTTTGGGCCGTTACTTTGTGGTAGGAATCCATGAAGGAACAAGGAAAAGTCTTACAACTTTTACAAACAACAATATTTGACTTATACAAACAATAATATTAAAAAAAAAGAAAAAATTATACAAAAAACAATATTTATTGGAAGACGACCTTGGTTGCGACCATGGAGTCATTGCCTATCTTCTAATTAATATTGTGGCTATAAAAAAATTCGACTTTTCCGTTTTCTTTATTTGAAATAATCCAAAGATAATTTTTTAATAGTTGTCATGTCACCGCAGGAGGTGAATTCCGGTAAATTTCGGCGATTGAAGTGTAAAGGAATATGCGGAGATAGCAATGCTTGTTATTTTAATATAAAGATTTACATAAATTTATTGTGTGACTCCATATGTCTAAATATTCTGACGTAAATGATACCGTTTTAGCGCTCACGTAGTCAGGATCTGCCTTTTATATGTGAATTTATCTCGCTCAGAAACTGCTTCTAAGTTTAGAAATACACTACTTCATAATATCTTTATGTTAAAAAATTGCTCACAGAGTTTCGTCTTCCCATTCATTCGCATTCATTAGAGTCCCTACTTTCAATAGCAGGGAATCTACGGTATATAAAACTTGGTTAAAGGAAGCGGCATTCAGCCGCTGATATTCAAAGCGGAGGATTTCCGAGATGTTTTTAATGATGGAAAATGAGGGAGAGAATCCGGCGTCGTTATACCGAAAATAAACGTGAACTTGAAATAGGAGGGCAACCTTCAACTTGAAATATGCTCGGGACAGAAGCGACAGCATCTCGCAACTTAAACAGGCGCCGATATGTCGTTTTGGTCAAAAGTTGAAATAGAATGCCCCTCGTTAAGGCGCGCTCATTCCCTAAAAAAATTCCCCATCTGCGGGATTCCTTCGCAAACAGCGACTCTTTTTAATAATTAAATTACAGGTTTAACGAACTCGTGCCGTCACAAAGCAGTGTATTTGTGCGTCCTCTGTTCTCATCGTTCGAACACTCGCCGTGCTTCAATCGCTCCCTTTTCAGCAACAAGCACACTGCGACTAACCAAACTAATCGAACATTCCGTTTTGCCGCCAATAGCGGAAGGGGAAGGCAAAATCCTCCTAATTGGCAACCATGGGAATCGGATTCAATGCGCGTTAACCAGTTCGGCGGAGCATATTAACGCATCTTGTCACCGTGCGGACCTTTTCAAAGGACAAGCATCACATTCTGCGTCTGTCTCTTCATTCATCTCTTTTCCATCCATTCTGCTCTCTGACGATCAATCTATTTCCCCTTCTCGTTTATTCCTTCGCTCTCTTTCTCCAATAATGAGCCGTAAATTGAAAGCGGAGAAATACCTACATAATGAATCTAGGCTCAGTTGAGGTTTAGGTAATGTGCGTGACTCACTTTTTACTGTACCTTAATAGCTGTCTGTTATTAACGGATCACATATACATAATGAGATATAATAGGTTGTGGAGGTGGCAGGCATATTCTTAATGCAGGGCATGGATTTTTGTGTCATTGTTTGCTGAACTGCATGTTGCACACAAGTATCTAGAGAAATATCCATCAACTTTACGATACCAAGTTAATGTTGATGTATCGCTAATATATTTATAATTGTATGCATCTCCTATATACTTGACTGAACCAATCACAGAGTAATTATGGTCGCTTTGATCATATCTCACGGGATGTCATGTTTAACTCACTAACAGCATTGTAAAAATGTGAACTTAAAAGCGAGAATTATAAATGTAAGATACTGTTTCTTATTTTGAAAACAATATCTCGAGTTCAGCCATTTGACAACAACTTGGTTCATTGTTGCTTTAGTGATTTTTCATTTTTATCCTTGCCTCTGTAAAATGAAGAAATGACTCGATGCATTTGCCTTCATCGTTGAGTGATTACTTAGGATTATTTCTTGTTCGGGATTGTTTACGGTTATAATAAAGTAATAAATAATAAATATAATAAAATATAAAAGAAAATATTAAGGATTTTTGTATAACTGAAGTTTGTATAACTGAAGTTAAACGTTGTTATTTAGCGTTCATTAGCTTATTCAGTCTGAGTAACTATGATTCTCCTACAATTTTCCTTCGTAGAGGAAAGCCCTATGTTTATTTAATCGTATCATTCGCTAAAGGATTGGAGATGGAATTTTAATTCTGCCCGGAGATATTACGTTATGTAGTTCTCGTACCCTGTCGTAAGTTATGTTAGTTGATAATTGGAGAGTTCAATTTCAGCATAGAAATTCTTCTCACTAAGCTTCTGCTGTTGAGATTTTCATACACAGAGGTAATGACAAAACAGATTCTATAACCTCTTCTTTAATTCAAGAGGTCGTGCAAATCAGGAATTGTATCGTTTTAGGATTTAATAGTAAGGGGCGGCAAATTACGTGCGTACCCACGCGGCAGATAAGCAGGGCGCGGTTCTGGATATTAGTAAACTAAATAATTTGAATAAGTGTTTGTTTTGTGATGGAAAGTCCTCATGTAGCCTGAAGGCCGCAGGTTCCACACCTTCCACTTAGACCATTGGTCTAGGGATATGTATAAATTTTCCAATGATCGTTAAGAGTGATATGAAAGAATCATAAGTGGAAATGCTAATATCATTTTTTTAGTTTGGCTTGGAATGATTCTCATATAATTCCTCCATTTCCTTAGATTTTAGGACTTTAATTCATAAATATAAACCGCGAGAGGTCTCGACATTTTGAGCGAGTTGAATATTATCAATCATCACTGCCGGATTTATCAGCTCTAATTATTTACTCGAATATTAAATAAACTAACTTTATGTATACCTTCTTTACTGAGGGCGGGAGATGAATAGAGGGTGTTCTAAAATATGAAAGCTCTCCCTGATTGATAATAAATGCCATTTTTATAAAATTAGAATCAGTGATAGTGGATCATGGAATGAAATTTATAAGTCCAATTAATTAAACTGTTTTTAGAAACACAAGAAATTAGATCGGACAGCGGGGGGTACTTTTTTTCTATTCGTTTCTTTGGTTTTTGCGTCTGTGAATTTTAAAACCAAGGAACACACATTGGGATATGACCGTGGAGTCGGGAGTTAGATGCAAACGTTAGGATTTTGCAGATGAATCTGTCATCTCTTCCATACCAACATGTAATTTCCTTCCTTATATTCGTCTGTAACTCCACTCCGAGAATAATTAGATTGCGAACGAGACGGTCACGTTGTAAAAGAACATGTCCTAATCTAGGTGAATCCGAAAATTTCCTATTCCATTTCCCCTCCAAAACGTACCTATCCTACGGCGCCCCGGCATATCAGACAGTCGGAGAGTAGTCCTTGCAGCGGAAGTTATTCCGGCTGAAGCGACGAGGAGACGAGGTTGGATGGCACCGTTTACTGGGCACGAGGGTCAAAAGAGCCTCGGGCGGTCGAGTGGGGAGCGTCATCAGTAGAGGGTGCGATATTTCTATGCGAGATTGACGACCTGAAAAGGGTCCACGGGGAGATGAGGAAATGCACGGAAGAGAGGGACGAATGCACGGGAAGCGGTCGGCGCCGTGCATCGTATCCTGCATGCAACACGTCATGAATGCGTGCCTTCGGGAACGAGTATGCATGGGACGAAAAGGGGTGACGCGAAATGGCAGGCTAAAGACATCAAAGTGCACTCTCACACAGCATTTATCCTCGCCTCTCCTATTCGCCGGTTTATGAGAGCTTTTAGGAATATTTCACGACGGAGCAGGATTCCCTTTTTTTAGCTTTCACATGGTACGGGACTTGCTTGGGAACACACCGTGAAATGAAGAATTTTTTGCTACGCTGGTTGCGATATAATTGTGTTTGTACGCAGCTCAGATGGCGGAGATGTATATATTTTTCTGTTCGGATCGGGATTGAAAACGCACGCTTTTGTATACCTTTTGTAGAGGTTATGTTTCTATAGCGCGCTTTGGAAGCTTGTTTGATTCCAATGCGTCACAGAAGGTTGAATTTCGACGAACGGAGGGCGAGCTATTAATTATCGGATGAAAAGCCAATTTTTTCCTCCGACTGCTTTATGCAGTTAACCGACGAATTTATCGTGCATTACGATTCATTCACCTTCTGCTATATGTGGATGAGGGGGGTCAGAGGGATGTTTATCTTCTCATCAGTTGATTTTTAAAATTTGAAATTGAATGGAATTTTTATCGTGATGGATGTATGATCAAAGTTTTGTCGGGTTGAAAAGGTAATTCCATTAAATTCGTATCTATTTACAAAACGGGTATGATTAAGACAGAAAATAATCGACTTAAGCAGTACAGTAATAGTAAACCTTTAATTCATTCCCCCAATAGATTACAGATTTACATTATCAGATCCACCAGATGATAACAAACACAACAAATACCATATTATCGCTAAATATGCGCACAAAGGTAAATCTAAATCCCTCGTAAAATTATCTGATTGAATATCGTATGAAAAGAACTTTATTTCCCTTACTAGTTCTATTTTTCAAGCTTTAAATCGAGTTCTGCTTTGATTAGTGAGTTTTGCAATACGTGTTATCCGATTATATCAGGAAAAATCTCCGATTATCCTGCATAAATGATGTACCAGAAAATTATTCACAGAATATAATGGGCCCTTTGTAAAGCAGATATTACACTGAAAAATTGGAAAGGTGCGATTACTGTTGATGGAGACGACGACCATTTTTCTTTCTCGCTAATAAAGTCTATAGGATCTTTTCATTTTCTAGCCGTATGCGCCGATATATGGTGCCCATTTAATAGATTTCGAAACACACTCCACTATTTTTTCATCATCATAATCCTCTATTTAGGCTAGGCGTTCTTTGGCGTAATAACGCTTCATATGTCTTACTCGTGATAATCCTCGTGACCTTTTTGTGAATAGAAGTACGATGAGCACTGTAAATCTCGTTACGTGAATTTCGAAAATGTTATTTTGTTCTAGTTGTTGTTTTTCTTTTAGTTCGAAAATAACGAACATTATATCTAGCCTGATTCGTGGAATGAATTATTCAAATACAAGGGCTGTAAAGCAATTATAAAGAGATAATGCACATGCGTTGGAAAATTTGCTTCTGAATTTTTCTTCCTCGAGATTTCTGAATGCATCGCTTCTTTCAAATTAGAAAGATTTGTGTGGGAATGGCAATTCATGGAAATTGCTTTCTCACGAATTGAAAAATTATAGATTTATTTGTATATTTATTTCATTTTATAATTTATTTATATTTTTCATTGGTTTTCGGTATTTTTCGGAAAATCATTAGAAAATACTTTGAAGAATTATTCCACTGGAGCCCATCTCTTTATTATTCTAGTTTTCGTACTTGTTTCATCCAAAGGAAATTGGTATTTTAACTTTTTAGAGAAATAACTCATCCTAGAATGCTCCGCTAAGTTACTATATAGCATTGAAAATCCGTACTATGACGCATAATTCCGCTTTTCAGCAAATTCGAAATATTTTATTTTCATCGATTCTATTGAAATGAAGTATTCATTTTTTGGCAATTGCAAATCTATCTCCCTTTTACTTTGTATTTAAGCACCAAGTAAACTATTAGATAATTATAATGATTTATGAGAAAGTTTTTGTGTTTGCTATATTCATAGCCAAACTTCGGGAATGTTAGTTTTGACGCAAGTGAGTTTAATTTTTGATGAAAAGGTCTCAACTAACGAAAATACAGAATAGATAGGCAGAATAGATATTTAATCAAGTAATTNGTAAACTGATAATTTCAACAATTTTAATTATTGGAATAAAGGAGAATAAAAAGAGGAGAGGAGAAGAATAAATCTCATATTATAATTCAATTATCAAATTCAAATGTTACGAAATTGCCCTATCTATCAACTTAACTGTACTGAATTCACTCTTTTAATGAGTTGAAAAAATATTATTATAATTTTTATACAAATCAGCCTTTATTATGGGATATTAAGACAAAAAGTCTCCTCTTTCATCCATCCCATTGTCATCATTAAAGAGCCATTAATTTGAAAGTTATTCATTGAGAAAATATAGGAATGAATCTGGATACATAAAACCGAAGATTTGCCCCGAATATTTAGTCTTACAAATATTATTCCAGGCAAAAGTATTTAAACCTATTATACATGCACAGCTATTTTTAATTGCTTAGACTCGAATTTTCTTCAAAAATGTAGGTTTTAAGTATTTTGTGCGACAGATACCCTTAAATTCGACTGAATTTAAAATTAATGGATAATTAAGGGAAAGAATGAGGAATTTAACTAAGCACATTGAGGTGTGCGCCTAAAACCAAAGGATAAAATAGCGACATGACTGGGACTGGAAGCCAGGCCTTCCATTTCATCCTCCTTCCGAGAAGGTATTCTATGGCATGCTATTTTAGTAATTAAAATACCTGCCCGGAATTGTCGAGTGGGACTCGAATCAAGGTCCTGAAGT
The DNA here is from genome assembly GCA_000376725.2 of Ladona fulva. Taxonomy (NCBI): domain Eukaryota; kingdom Metazoa; phylum Arthropoda; class Insecta; order Odonata; family Libellulidae; genus Ladona; species Ladona fulva. The sequence continues at coordinate 707,065 of KZ308213.1, read as the reverse complement.
TACCTTGGAGACCTTGGTTCGAGTCCCACTCTTGTCGCTACTTTCCACGTCTGTATATCCTTTAAAGGATAAAGCTGTTTCAGAGATATCTCATTTACTATTTATATTCATTCAAGGAAGGGGAGTAAATTTTATTGTACAAATGTTTATGTGGTATTGGTGGTGGCATTGAAATCTGTGATTTACTATCTCGAGGAGATGAATAGAACCAATTTAGAACAGTTTTAATATTCCAATCTAGTCTCCCTGCTCGAATAAAGCTTTACAAATTTTGTTGAGGATAGCTATATATGCTCTCTAAATCAAAAGAATAATTAGCTATAGCGAAAGCAACTCGTTTATTCCTCTCCATAGCAATGAATGAAGGGAAAATTCCGTTAACAGATGGATATGCATGGACTAAATGTCAAACAAAAGGCAGCATTGTACGATGTACGTCAGAGTATATTTGATTTGTAGCGCCATTGCTCATCTCTAGGTTAACTTCGTTGTTATACGCTATGCAGATTCTGAAACACTTTAAAATGAGTAATTTTTTATGTCTTTCCGGAGTAACTGTAATGGAGTTCCGATGCCGTATTGTATATTTGAAAAATTGGTTGACATTTTGGTTCATTGAATATCCTGCTATTAGTTTACTTTATAGTGGTTCTTTCTCGAAATGTTTAATGTCTATGTATTGCACAGCAAGAATAAACATCATGATTTAATATTCATTTCAAAACGAGAACCTAATGCATTTCTTCGGTTTTCATATTTTCATTCATATATAAAAATTTTTCCTTACATGTAGGGAAACTGCGGACAGTTATCAAAGTCATGTCTCAATGGTTTTACTTTAGGAAAGATCTTTTCAGATTTTTCCGAATTGTAGAGAACGTTGATTTGGCTAATGATATCCCGGAGTTATCTAAATAATAGACTTGACTGAAATTTCAGGCGCATTGTCGTACATTACCGCAAAGATTCTTTTATTTTTCTATTCTTTTTCTCGAGGTCGCATTTTCAATAGAAGGCTCATACGTGCGGCATACATTTCTCTAATGTATGTTTGAGCACGGGAATGAGAAATGAGTCCATAAAAAAGAAGAAGTAAGAATGACTCTCAAATGAAGTGATATGAGTTCCAACGGATTAATCAATGCATATAATGGTAACTTAGTCCTAAAATGTTTCCACCGTTTCACCACCCAATTCTTCAATCGTTTCTAGGTGGTGGTTTAAATACATTTGCTATAGAGTTGAATAAGTTTCAGAAGTTAGAGAACTAATGTAAATTTTAATAAATTATGGATATTGTTCTCTTTTACATAAGTTAGCCCTCATTACATATCGAACTGATGTGAGGCATAGGTACTTTGTTTTTGACTTAACGTTGGAATTGCCACTCCTAATTAAAACTAAGCAAATTAAATATTCCTTCCCACATATGAACGGATGAAACTATGAATAATCGTTAATTAACTCCCCTACGGCGCGTCGTTGGATCAGTTTAAAGTTTGGTTGAAAATAAATATGTATCAAGAGTTAATAGAGATATAAGTAAGCCCTATTGGATAAATTTCTCATCTAGGGGAATAAAATGTTCAAGTTTTCCGTTTAATAAATGGCTTCAAACTTTGAAGAAATGAAGAAACTGAATTAGACTCAGTCTGCTCATAAAGTATGACCTAGAGTTTACTATAATTTCCAAGGTTCCAACCTCGATTTAGCAATTAGATTCTGGACGGTTTAACTTCTGAGTTTCATCTCCCGATGCGGGATTTGCGAATCGTTTTTCACTCTCTTGAGCAAGAGAAGTAACTATTTCTTAACCTTCGGAAATTTTGGTAACTTCTAGAACCGATACCGATTTGGAAATCCATAAATCGAATGTGAAACATTTTTATGTAGTACTTTTATCTCATATCAGTATGAAATAAAACTGTTACGATTGACATAAAATAAGTTCTAATATGAGATGAATGGTGCAAAATAGTATTTTTTGTGAATTTTACGATATTTTTGCTTGATTTTACAACAAATTTTTGCAGCCGAGAGAAAGCTGCATCTTTTACTTAGCTAACATTCGGTTTGTCTCGCATCATAGTAATATTTTCTGTAATTTGATACCGGCATTCAGCGATGAAAAATAATGATACAAAGTGAAAATAGAATATTTGAAATGGTATATAATTGGACTGTGAATAATGAATTGTTAAAAATCGAAATAAACTACATCGGAATACATAATAATGTGATCGAAATGACTAAAATAATATTATTATCTATAACTGCATCCTGGCCTAGAAGAAGGGGTTTAATTATTATTTGTTTTCAAGTATATTTTAGTTTGTGGAAACTTGGAAACAGAATATTGTCTATAATCGATATGAGATGACCGATATAATCGATATGAATAAATGAGACAGCCGCACTTCGTCCACACGATTTTTAATATTCAACCGGTTTTGGCCTTACAGCCACTATTAAGTGATAATGGCTGCAAGGTCGAAACCGGTCGAATATGTGCGAGGAAAATGTGTGCGGCTGACTCATTTATTTAAGCATATAGTCTAACGAATATTTAGTCTTACAAATATTATTCCAGGCAAATTATATTCGTTAGCCATCCTATATTTTGTGTTAGTATTTCACTCATTAATTTAATATGCTTTGTTATGTTGTAATGTTTGATGATAGCCGGAAAGGCAAATTTAAATTAAGCAGGATTCCGGATTTTTAGAAATGATTTTTTATCAGATCGTCCTGTGCTTGGAACAGCCCACCTCATTTTTCCTCCCTCCATCAGAGACGACATACAAGAATTATCGCAGAAGAACTTATCAAGAATAATCGCAGGGTTAATCTTAGGCTATTTTCCGCGGAACAATGGTGCTCCACAAGGAGTTTGTAGGTATTCCTCGAAAACTTACAAGGATCGATAAATCTTATATGATTCTCAATATTGGATCAAATTAAAACGTTCTTGGAAATCAGGGAATATTTATATTTTGAGTTGATTGTACTTATAATGGTCAGGACTTTTGCTAGCATCAATCAATTATTACTAATATTTACCGACATAAAAACATCTTGATTGCTGCGCTGATAACTCAGAATTGATAAAGTGTTCCGTCGAAGACAAAGTTTGAGAAACCTAGAAATATTGACTTCGGAGGTAGATCATGTCGCACCATTGGACGACGGATAACGCAGCAATTGATTGATCGCGAATCTCCCGGATTTCGCCGGAATTTACAAGCCACCTTCTTCCCTCCGCGAGGAACGTTTCAACTCTCGCTGAAGTCGAGGCGAATGGCACGGAAAATTAAAGAGATAAAACCCGAGGATACTCCTAAACAGACAATTCATATTTTCCTTTCTCCCTCTCCTCATCTCCGTTAAACATTTTCCGCTCTAATTAGCGAACTAGCCCGAACGCACGTCGCCCATTCATTCAACGCATGAACGCGACTTTGCTTCTGATCGAACGGCATTGGACAAGGACAAAGGGCTTCCGAGGTCGGTCTCCCATTGGCGGCCGCGCTTTTTGTCGCGGATGCCATTGGGACCGCGCAGGAGACTTTTACGTATGGATTGCTCAGCCCGTTCAGCCGTCCGTACAATCCGGTTGAAACCCTATGGTCCTTGTGCAGAAGTAATTTTCGGTCCGGGCGAGTCTACCTTCCAAGGACTGCATTAAAAAGGGGTTTGGGTGGCCGATGGGCCAATTGACCAATGGGTTGTGCATAAAGCCTATCGTCTTGCTTCCCCCTTCCTCTCCACTTCGTACAGACAAGTGCCGCATGCTTTAAACCGGACTGGACGCTAGGGGCGACATTTTCCGTTGCTTCACGTATTCCGTAATTTATCGTCAACTGCTTTACTTTACCCTTCATCTCCCGACGTTGGTTATCTTTCACGTTTGCACACACATTTCGTCAACTTCGTTTCAATGCATTTCGCTTGGTCCTGCAGTTCTCGATGCGATGATGTCGCGACCATTCGGCAACTTCCGAATTCAGGCGCCGGGCGAGGAGGGAAATTGAAGTCTCGCTCGTTAACCTGGTATTATGTTCGAGAATTTCTTTTTTCATCGATGAGGACCGAGGTGATTTGTGATGGACAATCAGACCGGGATGAAAATTCTGCGGCTATCGGGCGCTTTTACAAATGAGCTTTTTAGATAGTGATGTGATAAATATATGCTTCGTGATTTGATGAGCCTCCTTTGAAAGATGATAATGAACATATTTTTCAATTTTAAAGGAATATTTTTCTCAAAATTGGATTTTTGTTTTCTCCACTAATTATTTATATTTTTATGTGTGTGTGTATAAATGTGTAATCACGTGTGATTATTTCATTACCTTTTTTAGTCTGAAGTGTTTCTGTTACCAAACTAAGTTGACTATTGAGCGCGCAAAACGTTTTATGCAAAATAGGATGCTAAGATTTATACATGGAGTGTCCATGACATTTCCATCTATATTGGAGAAGAATTTGATGAGAAAACTGTACCTGCCCGTACCGACCCGCAACCGTAAGCCGTTATCTGTCCGCCAATTCAGAAAATAGGCTTTCAAGATACTAGTACAACAGCATATTGATTTCCAGTGACTTTAGATTATTAAATGGGGATAGAATGGGATTGCTGCACTGTAGATCTGGACTCATATTTAAATCGCGTGATTCTGCTGTTGGAAGTTTGATCTGTTGAGAGAGAGTTAAATGTTTTGAGAGACTGATTAAAAGTACAGCTAAACGTGAATACAATCAATTACATGAATGGCTTTGGTAGCGATATGATTCTCACAGCTATTTTGTTAGTTCTTTATGTAAATCATTGAAGAATGATCCCTTGTTTTCTTTTTTGACATGTAGTTTCCGCCGAAATATTTTGGTTTCAGGCATACTGCGTCTATCAAATTTATATTCCTTCTTTATATCCATTTGATACTTTTAAACTATATGGATCCATCAACTAGCAATTTGATGCGCATCTAAAGTCAGGTTACCTTGTTTCCATGAAGTATAGCTTTGTGGCGGAATGATGAACATGCTGGCTCACCAAATACAAGGTTCGGAGTTCGAGTATCAGCTATATGGTTTTTTTTTATATAGAGTGGGTTTACGTTACTCATGTGGGTTTATGTTCTACGTTAATTACTGAAACAGACATACCTCTTTCCGTTGTAGGACATTTGATATGGATTGGACATTTTCACGTAGATCATTACATATTATTTTCAATATTCCTAACCGTAAATGTAGAATGTTTGTTTTGAATTGCTGAAAACGCAAAATTTCGGCTTTAAAAATGGGTGACTTCGTTAATTTCATTTTTATTTCCATTCGAAATATTCTTATCATATATAACTAGAATATAGAGTTACAGGTCATTAGTTACAGATAGACCTGTAAAAAGGATTTATCATTTTTCTTCTTGGAACGAATTTTCGAAAAGACTTAAACCCTTATTAAGGATGAACAAGACTGAGTGAGGTACTGGAAAGTTTGTAGGATTCACTGATGAGCGATTCTTTAATAGAAGCTAACGGAAAAAGTCAAAAGGAATCAAATGATAGAAAGGAACGAAGAGATTGGTAGCCTCGTTGGAGGTTTGGAAGCTTTTCCTTCTGAAGAAAGTAGCAGGATTTGAAGAAGATAGGTAGAGAAAACCCTCGGGGCAAAGGAGAAACCTTATATACAGCAGCGAAGATGTTGTGGAAGTTAGTCGTGTGAGAGAGAGAAGAGAAAGAGATAAAGAGAGCGATGAAGCATGGAGTGGATGAGAATTGCGTGGGAAGGTGAACTTGGTAAAATGAGGAAAAAGAGAAATCGAGCGAAAGGAATGTAGGAGGAGTTTTGACCCAAAAAGCTGGCTGAGATATCGGAAGAAGAGAAGGATATGCGTCTTAGCTTAAAGGTGCGAGATGAGGTATAAAAAATGGTAAGGTAAAAGAAAAAGTTCCGCAGTAGTGAAATAAAATTGACCCGATGGGAGAGGGGATGAAATGATTGTCTGCATGAGTAATCTGTTTCTGAAACTATCCTCTTTTCAGGGGCGAATCTAGGAACACGCCAAGGGAATACGGTTAAGGGCATTATCCTATACACGTATCTTAAAGTAACAAAAGTGTTTCTGCCTTATTTCTCTGTAGTTCAATGCATCATTGTTGTGAAAAATAATACATTGGTATACAAAATTTGCTTATAGTTTTTAGTTTGGAATCTTCATGCCCTAAGCTAATTTTTTGTCTTGCAGAACCTTAAAAAGAGGATAATAGACCCATATGAATCCAGCAATGTAAATTTGAGGCGGTTTCATCTTACTAAATATATCTTACCGGTATCATCTGAGTTATAAGTATAGATATATGAACTGTTTTTTTGATAGATAAATTTAGGATAGATCTGAGGTGCCCACGTTTCGGATAGAAATCTGCATTTAGCTCTCAGAGTAGCTCTTTACTACCAGAGTAAACTGATAATTTCAACAATTTTAATTATTGGAATAAAGGAGAATAAAAAGAGGAGAGGAGAAGAATAAATCTCATATTATAATTCAATTATCAAATTCAAATGTTACGAAATTGCCCTATCTATCAACTTAACTGTACTGAATTCACTCTTTTAATGAGTTGAAAAAATATTATTATAATTTTTATACAAATCAGCCTTTATTATGGGATATTAAGACAAAAAGTCTCCTCTTTCATCCATCCCATTGTCATCATTAAAGAGCCATTAATTTGAAAGTTATTCATTGAGAAAATATAGGAATGAATCTGGATACATAAAACCAAAGATTTGCCCACTGCAGAAATAAGCGCACTAAAAACTGGTGTGTGAAAAGTTTTGTTAACTTAGCAATAGTAATAACTAAAAGATTTTAACGAACATATAAATAATATAATAATACATTATGTATAATAATAATGTGACATTATTCAGGCGAGACTGAGACTATCAAGTCTCTTCTTACATCTAACCTTTCGTCTTATGAAAATTATTACTTTAATATACTTGTCACCGGCGTATTTAACTCATAGTCAAAGTTTCATTATTTTCCAAGACCTATCGCTTTTAGTAATGGAGATTTATTCAGGAGGACAAGGCGGAGCCAAAAAGCAGCGCTCGAAGGCCTAGAAAAGATTTCCCGCTACGCTCCGAAACCAACACATTCTCTCTCTCGAAATACTTGAGCAAAAAATATTTAATAAGATTTGATACACCTCAAGTTTGGAGAGGCAATGATGAAGCAAGGCTTGATGGAGTAGGGATTAACGCCAGCTATAACACGCTTCTCAGCGGAAGCGTCATTATTGCGTTCGAAATTAGCTGAAGCAACACCCGCCGTCGGAAAGTTTGTTAGGAAATGTCGTTATCACCACGAAATCTAATCCAAGTTGATGCATGCGCTTCAGGGAAAAGAAGGTCTCTTTGTCAAAATTAACGTTCGAAGTATTTCGTTGAGGATTTGAAGAGGTAAAGGAGAAGATTGTTTGCGACGAAAATACGATGTAGCAAAGGGAAAGTAAGAAAAAGCGATAGAATATTGTAGGATAGAGAAAGTGAAAGGGGAGAGTTAGAGGTGAAAATTGATCAGAGATGGGCGTACTGATGTGGTTTCCACTATAATGGATTGAATCCCGCTCCGGAATTTGATCGCGAGGGCTTCCATTCTAATCCTGGGCCGTAATGAACAACTTTTGGTGTTTACTGAAACCTTTTGTTTGGACGCTTCAGCGTTGAAATGAGACGAGGGTTATTAAACACGCAATCACGGATGATCCCGTCGTTACAGACGATTGCTCAGCCGCAGTTGACGAAAGGCTGGCTTGCCAAATTCAATCGGACGGCTTATCCAGTATTAAAAGTTTTCTTTCGAAGGATAAGGCCTGCTTTATTTGACGCGTCAGATTCTTTTGTATTCTCTATTGCGAAGAATGCAACGGGGATTGAGTTTTTTGTGTGTGTGATTAATATTCACGCGAAAAAGCAATATTTCAAAATTAAGCTACCTCGTCAACGTAGTTATCGATAACATTTCGAATCTCTGGCTAAAGATTTGGGAAGAATTTAATTTTTAGACACGAAAACAAATTCTTGTAAGCATCCTCAGGTAAAAATGTCAGAATGTCATCTATTATAAACTCTATCACATCCTAGATTTGTTTAGCTTTTAAACGCCTAAATGGCAAAATTAATATATTGTAGTAATATTCTGCTCAGAAAGTTATTCTGAATGAGGATTAATTAAAGAAATACATGTATATGAAGTAGAAATTATCATAGTTATCAGGGTTTGAGCGAAAGTATGAACAAAAACAGCTCCGTCCCAAGAAAGTAATCAGAACGAAGCGCAGAGGGAGTTCTTCCAAACGCGAAAAATTACACACGTAAAGTATATTAGCGAATAGGTGGACCGTATTTGTGAAGATCCTCTCGATCGATCAGAAACTGAGGAATCCTCCCAAGAAGTTAATGAAAACGAACGAAGAAGTTAATGAAAGGAAGCCAATGAAAAGACCTTATAACTATTAAGATTTTACTGTAATCAAATTTGTACATTAATTGAGTCAGAATGTCGATGTACTCGAAAGTCTCATTAAATGAGGTGGAATGAAACTGCTCTGCGTAGTGGGAAGCATCCGCCAGAAAATAGGAAGATCAGGGTACCGACCGGCTACGTATGAATCTTTTCTCTTTTGTTATTCATTTGGGTTCTTTCTAGGAGCATGAATTTCGATAAAAAGTGACTCATTTCTCTTTCCTTTGATATCTTTCGATAGTCTAAATTGTTGAATATTTTTTATAGTGAAAATTTTCTGTTTGAATTTTTTGTGAATAAAGTAAATTAGGAAATTTAAGGTGAAAAATATTTTATTTGTCGTCAGCGTGAAGAGTGGTAGAATATTATTCCCAGATGTGAGAAATAGCCACATGCCTGGGTTCGAGTTCCAGTTAAGTCGCTATTTCTTATCCCAATTCGCATATGGGAAGGCACTCACTCAGTAGCCTACTGCGCAGATGGGACTAGTCCAAGTCAGAAAATAGGGGAGGCAGCGCTTACTGAGCATGGAAAACCTTAACGCTTAGCGGGAATTACCCCTTAAAAGGCCCCCATCCCCTCGACTTTTTTCCCCTCTCTCGGGACGTCCAGTGCCTTCCTAACGCGAATTAGTTATACATGTATTTATCCTTGGGATCAGCCATACTGCTTTCCGTGCTTAGTTCTTTCTTTTTCCATCATTCTTAAGAATAATATTATCTTAGTTCCCCGTAACGTTTTTTCATCCTACAAGTTTATTCAGTAAAATCTTAATAGTTAAGAAAATTATTTATTTCAATAAAATCGTTATAGTTATGGGATCTTTTCATTGGGAGAAACTTCTTGGAAAATTCTTCAGCTTCTGACAGAGCGAGAGAACCTTGAACGCTTCACATATATGTTCTACTCACTCGTTAATATTCTTCTCGTGCATATTTTTTCATTTCTAAAACATCTCCTTCTGAATAGGAGAGACATGTTCCATTGGCGTATAGATTGGGAAGCTGCGCCATGGTAGCCAGAGAAAAACAATTCTGTAGTAAGAAGAGAGGACAAATTGCAAAGATATGGGTTTCCACATAAAAAATGGGAAGTTTACTTTAAACTTTTCATTCAGTTAATCCCAACATAACATTCAAAACATGTAATGTCATCAAGGATTTTATGAAAAGGACAGCTAGATGGCTCCCAGTAAATATTGGAGGAAAAAAAAATTCGGCTGGACTACTCATTTGTATGTTGTAGGTAGCCAGTTGATAGCCTTATTACTAATTTTTTGTATCTATTTTCTCTGCGCTAAAATGAAACCACCTTTACGTTCAAAAGTTTGCTATAATACAATGATGCTGATTTACTAACGAAGAAGAAACTGCGCTTATACCGTATCTTCGTTAACGTGTACGGTATACATATAAAGGAGGAAAGCAGTCATTATGAAGGAAATGCTGATCAGATAGAATTTTATGCTGCGAATTCTGAGAACTATGAATATAGAATATGAATATTAAGAAGTTTCGTTAATGGTTCAGAAAGTAAAAGAGATAGCGAGTAAAATGGGTTGAATAAATGGACTCCAATGCCTTCGATTTCAGGAAAACGGTAACATCTCAAAAGGCAGAAGTGCATGAATAAAATGGAAGTTAACGAAGCATTCTCGTTGGAGCATGTTCCTTTGTGATCTCCTTAAGCGACAGCATTACTAGGACCTCTGCGGGATTTACCTGACGCACTTGGAGCATAAGAGGAGCATTCCGAGGATAGAAATGCGTAAAATACAATAGGGGAAGATGATCAGTATTTTTCTTCCTAAAGGAAAAAAATTGAATGTGCTTATGGGAGAAAAAACGAAAGGTACAGCAGAATATTGGGAGTTATTGTGCGAGCAGGGAATCGTGAGCCGACGTCTTAATATTCCGGATGAAGAGGCCGGTTGAAAGGGCAAAAAAGGACGAGCCGGGTGAATGGAGTATTAGAGAGAATAGGGAAGGGAAAGAAAGTGGCGCCGGAGAAAGAGGTTATCGGAGAAAGGGAAGAAGATAGAGGAAAAAGACGAGTAGAAAGATCACAAGAATGTTCTAGAGGGAACGAAGCGGAGAACTAGGAGTGTTCGAACTGAAATGATACTCGTGATGATTAAGTTTAAAGATGTGTTTTGAAAAAAGCGAAGATTATGCTCTGTAGAAGTATTCAGCTTAAGAATGTCGAGATTTGACGTGTGTTTACTAAGGTTTTAAGACTTGCTGTTACTTGTTAAAGTTAGTTTTGTGTTGCTAAAAGTTGTTAAGTCAAGTATATTTAGAAATTAAGTAAATGGTGTAATTAATTTCAGTCAGGTTAAATATTCAACTTCAGAATGTTTGTGATTTAGAAGTTGTGATATATTCACATTTGAATCTTGTTGGTGACTTATCAGTCCGAAGGAAATTATTTGGAATTGATGGTAATACCATGAGTTAGCATAGAAAATGTTCTAAATTATGAAATTACTGTTGGCCGGAAGATGCTTTAACCATTTGCATAATCGTTGGAGTAGTAAATCATCCGTCTTCATATTCACTCATTTCTAATGACAGTTTTTAGTATAAATTGTTGCAATAGGTTTTAGTTTTCATGCTTTTTGAGACAAAATCCTACTAAGTAAGATCGAATAAGTTTTAGTTTTAGGATAGTGTTTTTTCTTCTTAATAAAAACCTTTTTTAGAACACTTTTCCTTAAAAAAATATTGTCGAGGTAAGAAGTATGAGGCCAAGGACAGGTAGCTTTAAAGCGGGTATTGTGGAGTAAACTTTGAACTCATGCATTTATTTTGCAGAGATCTATATGTATATACATTTCTAGTCTTTCGGTCAATAACTTTGCAAGTAAGTTAGCGCAAAGGAGGATCAAGGACTTGATCACCTTGATGGATTTTACTGCCGTGGTATGATGATGTGGTAGCTTAATCCCGGCAACTTGGAGATTTGGGTTCGAGTCTTGGCAGCGGCAGACTTTTTCTTCTTCATTTCTTACTCTATGGAACTGATGAGTAGTTTCAAAATTTCTGTTTAATATTATGTTTAATATTTTCCGTTTCATCTTTCACCCTTATTTATTTAATTTATATCCCGATGATATTATGATGGTATCCATGGGAAGATAACTACATCTGCATTAATTCCCTGTAAGCAGCAATTCGGTGTTTTGTAGGGGTATTTACACCTGTTTTCTTATGAAAAAGAAAATTACGAAATATATAAAGATAAACGACACAGAATCAGGAGTGACTTTGTGGTAATGATTAACGTTAAAAAACTCCATTTTAACAAAACTTTTACTAAACCACAAGATTTTCTTCTGTTTTTTTATATAAAGATAGTTATTTGATCTGGTTAAAAATTTTCATGCATGTTTCCACTTAATTTTCATAGGTGAAACACCTCTGGATTTGTATTAGGTTTAACTATTCAAAAGCTATTGAATTCCATTAATTTTAAGAGCTATGAATTTTAATCGATTTAAACGTCCTCAGTAACTTTCTTGCTTATTTCTGGTACTTTAAGAACGTTGGTTGTACTGCCTATCCTTGCGAAGGTTTGCTATTTACCAAGGAGCGTTCATAAAACTTCATTCCTGTACCATTTGCAAATGGAGTAGCAGCACTAGGGAAGAGAAGTACGTTAAAATCATTCCCATGAGAGCATAAAAAAAACTATGAGCGCAGTAAGGATCACGGCAAAAAGAGAGGAAAATCAAAATCCTTCCGCAGAAAACGGCACAAGATGATTCGCTGAAGAGTTAGTAACGTCATGGTGAATGATAGAAAATGTTAGAGGCCGGTGGGTGGGATGCATGAATGGCAGTCCTGAGTGCCTAAGAGAGAGGGAGGAGTGGAAGCAGAGCAGTGGGGGTGGCAGTGGGTGGCATTTCAAAGTCTTCTTGTGCGTATTTTATGTGCAATGGGTGGTCTGAGTGGCGCGAGTGAATGGACCGTCGGTAGACTGGCTGACCGCTAATGGGATTGAACTTGATGAGAGGCTTGGGGGAGGGAGAGGTGGGTTTCGAAAATGAGAAGAAGAAAAAGACGCCGAAGATGCGGGAGACATCGATCGGATCACATCATAAATCTCCAATATACTCTATGTGTAACCTCTGATACATTTCTAATGCTAGTGTGGCGGACGATTAATGTGTGCTTGTTAATTAATGCAGTGAAGTATTTGAATAGTTGCAGAATTTCGTTGTCTGTAGTTTTCTAGGGCGACTTAATTCACTGAATTGCTGGTATTCTTAAATGGTGGCTAATATTAGGATATCGGGGGAAAAGATATGGGTGTGATGGCTGTTGTGGTTGTCTGTCGGCTCAGTCATTAACAAAAGGCATGAAGTCATACATCTAAGATTTGTATTATAAGGATATCTGTGGATAGTGTGATTTATCGTATAGATTTAGATACATCTTTCGTTGTTAAAATATTCTATAAATTCGATAAATCATATTATCCGTGTGAGAGCTGTGAAAAATTACCAAATTAGAATGTAATTATAATGTAGTTGTTGCGCATTTCCTATTTTCAAGGAACCTCTTCTGAATGATTTTCAAGAAAAAATTTAATTTCTGGTTCCTGCAGTGAATATAAAATGTTTATGAAGGTATTCTATTAATTGAGTATTATTATGCATACGGGAAGTGGAGCTAGTATTAAAAACCTTTCAGAGATTTTAGAATTCAGAAAGATTATCCTTTAAGAATCATAGGAAACTTGAAATAGCTGTAATTTGTGCTTAGCCCTAATCGAGTTAACTATTCTATAGGTACTCTACTGTTCTTCTACAATCGAGTTTCAGATTGATAGCTATAGTACTCTCCCGGTTCGAGAATTCTCTTTCTGCGGCGCTGAATTCAGGTCGAAAGAGAGAATTGAAAATCAAAGCGGCCTGTCAATGGGAATGATGGTAGCTATCGGTTCTATAGGATACAGTGGTTCTATGGAGTTCCCACCTGCACTTAAAAAACGCTGAATCCAATAAAAAATTTGCTTTTTCAATACGTTGACGAAGCCTTCATCTATCTGCTTGTGGACTAGTTTTCATTTTATAGATTTTTATGGAAACGAACCTAACTTATCTTCAGGAAAGTATTCATTGGGGAGGAATGAATTGTACCAAGTGCATTAAATTTGTTTTTCAATTACCAATTTTTTTATTTTAATGCAAGTTTTAGATAAAAAAGTCAAAAACTGGCATTTTACCGAATGTTATTACTTGCTATTAATTTACGTTTGTTACTCAATATTCCGCAATTCGCAATGATGTTAACATTCACAGTTTGACTTTATTTCCTCAATACTATTGCGATTCGTTTGACGCGGCACCAGACATTCTTCATCGATTCGTTTCCATATCTCTTTAGGTTGAAACTATAAAATAGGGAGTTTACTCTCATGGACTAGCCAGATCGTAATACTCATCATTCGAAATTTTGTTTTACATAGAATCTTACGTAAAAAATCATTGATATAAACAAATGGACTTTGCAGAAGCTTGAAACAGTTCATGGGAAATGTATACTTTAGTAAATATGTATACGTATGACTGAGTGCATGCAAAAGATAAACTTCGTTAAAATTGAGATGGGTAAAATTTAATTTAAAAAGCGCATTTGGGTGAGCATTTGAAACCTTTATGTTTCATGACACGGTAGAATATTTTTTACTTAAGTGTTCTACCTTTTTATAGATACATGTGTCCTAATATTCCCCATCAAAACCCTTTCCTTCGTTTCCTGGTAACTCACTCCACCCTTTATGTCATCTAACATCTTTTGCATCAGCCTTCCCCTCTGTCTTTTCCTTTGCATTCTACCCCCAATTACATTATTCATTATCAATCCCTCTCCTCTCAATATTTGACCCACCCATTTCTTCTGTCAGCGCTTAATTACAGTAGGGTATATACATTAGATATATATAGTATGTATACATTTAGAATTATTTTAAATAAAGCATTTAAATTTATAATGATGGTTTTTTCCTCCATGTAATGGCATATTCCTACGAATTTAAGAATGAAAAATGTTGACTTACTTTCGAGCGTTTTCATTTTTTCGGTGATTTCTAAAGCGATTATAAAAAATAATTGTTTGAGAATGTTTAATATGAGCGGTTCCGCGATGAGCAAAATCTTTCGGCTTAACTTTACAAACAAATAAAATTGGATTTGCAGAAAATTTTATTCTTTACTTTTAAGGGAAACGACTGAATTCGTGCTCAACTCGCGAATTTTGAGGGCTCGACGCATTTACGGGATTATTTCCAAAATCTCCTTTCTATTTTTCTCGCATGCAAGGCCGATGAAATTGCTCGTGTGAAAGACATATTGTTGTCACGAATTACTCTAGCAGACCATCCCGGGATACGACCTTTTCCGTGCTCGGGAAACTCTTTCCATCGCCGCACAACGTCCATTTACAAACAGAAGCTTCCGAATTGTTCCTATACGGTCTACAACGTCGACCAAATATAACCCTCCGCGTCAACTTTGATTAATTCCCTTTTACGTAAGATATGGGATGGTTCGCTGGGTGCCATAAAGGTTTCAGACGCATCGTATACCCTCATCAAGCAATACGGATTTCCGATCAGATAGACAATGCGTGTATCATACCACGGATCCTCAATTTTTAAGGCCTGAGAGAGAGAGAGAGACGGAGGTTACGGTAATGGCGACAGTCCGAGTGGGTTTTAGACCCTTTGATGGCCTTGGTTTCCTCCTATACTCCACTTCGATTAATGAATCAGAGGCTGGCGTCGGTGCCACTCTACGCTCCCGCTCCACTCATACTCGTCTACCGCCCCCAAGTGTCCGCCAGCGGAACGAAACGCTGCCCAAGCGCCCCACTTTTCCTTGCCTCTCTCATTTGTGGACTGACGCTAATGTAATTGTACCGCGACATTCTTTGCATGGCCACGGAAAAAGGGGAGCAAAGAGAATAATTCGCGGCTATTGGGAGGGCTTTGATTGTATAGCACGCGGCAGGAAGTTTTCTCTTTTTCCCTTTCGAATGTGAAAGAGAGGAGGGAGACGGCTATGAGAGTTTGCGTTCCGTAATCAAGGAGGATACTCGCGGTTTCAATCTGTCTACCCTTCCGTCTACGCTAAGGGCAGTATTAAAGGCTGACCATTGGATGTTTTAGCGTTTAAACTTGGTGGAGGAAAGTTTCACGACTGCTTTGGATACTAGAAATACTATTTTACTCGTAAAATTTTTATAAAAAAGGAAAATAAATATAAAAAATTAAATTTTCTCAAAAAATGTTTTAGCCTTCATGCTTTTGGATTCTTATTGGCTATTCCTATACAGGTACATATTCCTACAGGAAAATATTTGCTCCAATGTGAAGTTTATACCAATGAAACTCCGGTACTTCATAATCATAACAAAATACAGTGATGTAATTTGGGTTAATTCACAAGGTTGTGGAATTGTACAAGTTATGGATTGAACCTTGTGAATAGTGGAAATGAACTTGTGGAATAGTACTAATTACGTCACTGTATTTCATTTGATTTGGAATCGAAGGGAATCGATATGACGACAATTAGTTTGTAAGTTTTTTGCGGCATGTCAAACATAATTATATCATGTAAGATGCGGTGAATAGTGGTAGGGGGTATGACGATTTCTCGTTAAATTCTGTTCATTTTTTAAATCCTTTCTCTCTTAGTATCGTAGTCAATCAAGTAATCTTTTATCAAAATTGCAAAGTACTCCGAAGCTGATTTCATCTGGATGAGATGCTCCTTATAAAATTTTAATCACTATACGGAACCAAATTACCGTAATTTTCAAGTGAGCTCGGTAAAAATTCGTTGAAAGATAAGTGTTGAGCTTATGTTGAGCCATTGTCATCTCTTTTTTCTTCATTTACAGTTATTACCTGCTCGTACAATAGATGAAAAATTACGAGAAGAGCTTTTGCAATAAAGCATGAATATCAACACATTTACTACAGACTAACACGATTAGAGGAGTAATTGGATATGGATGATGATATTAAATTGGCTTGTTTTTGCGGCAAAGGAAATCATTTAATTTCTAAAGAGTTTTAAACAGACAAGTTTAGTAAATCAATTATGAAAGGAAAAATAGACCCGCTTTTAGGATTTCGTAGATGTGAAATCTCAAATATGAAAAGGCCCATGAGGCATTAGTTTCCTTATGAGTTTTTTGGTAACAAGTAGGGCTTCGCAGATAAGGAAAAGTGCAGTTTCATTTGGTCTAGCCAATCAGAAATAATCATCTTCCTTCAGAGTGGGAGAAGCCCTTTGTTGAGGTTCGCTTTAATTAAAATCCTTTTCCTCAGTGCTTCGCGTAACTGAGCTATATTTCTGTTAATATTTCCAGGCGTAAGTGTTACTCTGTTCATCAGAAACGATATATCCGAGGCTTTGTTCCCTCAGACTCGGTACTTATTTGACTTAATTGGAGGAAGTTATCCTCTAATGTTAGCAGATTAATTATTTTCCTTCCCTAATCGCAGCGCAATCTCAGCACGTGGATGGCGTTCTTCTCTGCGCTGCGTTTAACTTGCAATCATCTCTTCTAGGCTTTCCTTTGAATGCTTACATAGCGCATGATTTCATATTTTTTTTCAATAATCCAGCGACTTTGCACTTTAATTCAGTTTTTTTTATCTTGCCAAGTTTTCAGACCCTTATTCTCCATTTAAGATTTTTATTCCATTCTTTGCTTCTACGAATTAATCCCGGCTCTAACTCGGAATTATCATGCCGAATGATCATTGCAAGGGGACGTGTTTTTTCACTATCTCCTCAGACCGTAATCTCGGCTGCGGTTGTAAACCAAGAGTATTCCTGGCAAAAGAATTCTAATTCAATTATTTTAGAAGGATTCCTGGTTACATTACGAGCATAGATATTAGCAGTGAAGGTAATTTTCGTGGCTGTGATTAAAATATTAAAATTAGGAAGCCCTTATCATAGGGGACACATACATACATTAAGTGCGGATATTCTTTTTGGGAGATAAGGTGCGGAGTGGTTTTAATTTCAAGCTTCTCCTGTTAAGGAGCGTCCCCTAAGATTAATTAAACGAGAGAAAAATTAATCTAGTTTTACGCAGCTGAGTAATTAAAACATTCACGTGCTTGCAGAGTGCAAGTTGGAAGTTTTTGTGCTTCAGTAACCCACCGGGTTCTTTCGTCTCCAAGTGTTTTGCTCAGTTTAATATTAAATTTGGTCTCTTTTAAGTGCTTCATCAGTAATGAAGCACTTCCTCTTTTTACTGACTTTGCTTGTGCTTCCATCTACAGTTCCTTTTTGTAAGCATCTTAAGTTGTGCACATTCTACCACTAACTTTTCGAACTAATGTATCGTTATTGTTCCGCTCTTCCTTTGTAGGTCCTGATTTTAATTTCGTGCAATTTCTACACCCTTTTATTCTGATGTGTATATATCTCTTGTTTTGTTTTACAGCCCAATAATCTTTTTGTAGGGATCCGAATTTTCTTTGCACCCATAGTAATCGTGGTAGTTTTGGCATCTTAGCAAGTATCTTAGCAGTTTAAGAAGTGCTGCGTTGCCACAATAAAGTAGATTTGTTTTTAAGGTGATGATTGATTGATACTGAACAACGGAAATGCACGAAGGAATTTAAGTTCTGGAAAGCATGTATTTTAGGTATTTTTTTATAATACAAATTTGGCATAATTCGAATTTATTGTTAGTTTTAAAGATAAATTTGACATGGTTACAAACAAGTACAGAAATATGAAAAAATAAAATATAAATTTTATGCATTCAAATAAACTGAAATAATGGCGTGGATTTATTAACGTTGCAATAGTGCAAGTTATTTATTTCAAAAACGTTTTTATGAAAACTTCATGAGTTTCTGAAGACCCGTTTATGACATCAAAGGATTGAAAGGACAACTGGTTCGGCTAAATATAATCCTATAATTATACCACATGATTTTTTTCTCAGTAATCGGCATCAAATTAGTTTATGCGGTTTCTTTACTTATAAAATTGTATTGTTTGACTCGGATGATTAGGGAAATTGAAATTATATCTACTAGTTAATATACGCTGTAAATTCATGCTTTGTGGTGGAAAAATGGATAAATAATGATTCTACTGATCTGCAGCAGATGTAAAAAAATACATACATACAAACGATATATATATTCAACCGTAAATAACTATTAGACATTGAAACACCTATTGTAGTTTATACTAATTACTAACATTTTCCACATCAAAGTTTTGGTTGGTGGTTGGTTTCGACCGATTGAATGAATTTTCAACTTAAACGCGGAGAGAAACACACCAACTATTTTGTCGCACGTTAGTTAATGTTTTACTTGTCATTTGAACTAATTGATTTATGACAAAAGAGATGCGTCAGGTGAAAATGTAAGGGAAGCCAGCCTTATTGAAGTGATGCAACATGGTGCATGACGAATTTACATTTCCTTTAAATCCGAGTATTTGTTTTAACGTGAATCTTCTTATATTGGCTAAAATTGATTGGAGCGTAAACTATAGAACGAGGAGCAGGGAGAGGCGTCATGCACGCACACAACACAGCCCTGGGCAGATACGTCCGCTCCCTTGAACGAGCAAACACGCTGACGCCAATGCAAATAATTGGAACAATTTAGGAGCAACAGGGTAACATAGAAGACGAAACATTTTTGCTGCTCGCCAAAGTAGGAAAACATAGTGCGCTGTTTACGGAGAATCGGACGCGTGAGGAATTGAGTCCAAATTCAATTGACGCTGACATAGATATTCAAAGAAAATTTAGCAAGATTTCATTAGATATGAAGAGTCGTGTGCACTCCGTTATTTTTTACCGATTTTGCTCTCAGTAATGCATTTGATTAGGACACTTCAATCTTCGAGTAAATAACTATATCAACTTTTTGCTCCATGATTTTGATTGCCTGATAGTTTTATGTTATATTTTGTTACCTATTAGTAAGATCGCGACTAAATAAATATCGAATAAGTAATGCACATCTATTATTGCAGCAGCCGGTGATTTGGTCCGCGACGATTTGATGCTACGATGGTTTAGTAATTACACGCGATAAACTGCTTGTTGGGCAAGGCTGAGAGTTGTCATAGTTAACTGTTATTGTTATTGCTGTATAGAATGCAGTAATTTTGATATTAATTAACCTTTTTTAATACAAAAATTAGAAGTATGCACCACTCGAATCGTAGGGTGCAACATGGGAGAAAACACCTATCTATAATATGGCAAAATTATTCTTTGTGGTTAATTTCAAGTCTTTCACACGCAGAGAATACGCATTGCGAGATTAATGAGTGGCATTTCAGAGATGAATATTGACGTGGAGTAGTCGGAATAGAAGATTAATGTAAGTGGTTGATTAAAAAACCAAAACTCCGCGGACCAAATAACTAGGTTAATTATTACATTGAAAATGGATGGAAAATGTCAGCTAATGTACTGAAAACGTCATCTTTTATTTTTGAGCGCTTATTTAAGCCTCATATCTGTTGGAAAACATCCCACAATTCTGTCTTTCGAAGAACTTGCTCGCTATTTTGACATAATTAAATTCTCTTTCATGTAATTGGTTTTAAAAGCATTAGTCTTATTTTCTTACTCCAACCGTAAAAGGTTAATTGTAAGAGTGGTCTCTTAAGACTGAAATTCGCCTAATAACCTCTTCATTATTATTATTATTGTTTCAAAATGCTGAGTTGTCGTGCGTCGAATGGTTCATGTGTCAATAAGATAAAGGATGAAAAAAGAGTGGCTGTGGAAATAAAACAGTGATAAGATCAAACGATAAAATGGCAACCAAAGAACAGAGTGATAGTTGCAGGGGAGTTTGATGCTTATTAGCTCAACACAAAGTCAGTGGAGCTAAAAAAAAACCGAAGCCAACAGGAAGTGAGACGACAATAAAAATGGAGCGAACCAACGATGCACAGAGAAATCACAGCTGCAGAGGGATATGACTCTATATGGACATTTCAGCAGCAAAGCTTCCGTCCTCAGCAGCTTCAGAACGTCTCCTTAGAAAACGTAGGTGTTGGCCTCCAGGTTCTGCATCATATCTGGAGCCAAAAATAAGCTGTATGCTAAGGTTGATTATGGTGTTCAATGGAGTTTGCAAAGTCGGTGGAATGAACAGAATGATGTAGAAAAGTATCAGAATGTAATGGAAGAGAAAAGCCGAGAAAAGTTGAATGTGCGGAATGAGACGAAGAGGAGAGGCGTTGGTAGCTGAAATAAGAAAAGGGATTGTATGAGAAGATGCATGCTTCTGAAGAGGAAGTATGCGAGAATTCACAAAAAAGGCGAAAAGGCGCTCACTCCGAGGGAGAATAATGTGTATGATATACAATTGAGTATTTTCCAGGATTATCGATGTTATGATCTTTTCCAGATCGAATATATAATAACTTCTGAACTATGCCATCATTCTCGTTATCTGGCGCGCATAAATGATAGTATTCATTCAGAAGCACTCCAATCTCTCACATTCCAGGCGAATCTTGAAAATTGATTTAGGTGTTGCTGTGATGTGGAAGAGTAATTTATCGAGCCAAAACTGTAACCGATTCGTACATTTTTTCATTATGAAAGAAATAACCTATGGATAAAGATATATTTGATGGGAATGATGTATGTACGTAATCGTAATACCTTTTATTTCTAAAAATGCATCATTAGATCAGCAATTCTGTTTTCATTATCCCAGATTATCGTATACATGTCCCATTATCCAACTTTTTAGGTCTACTCCATTAATTGGTCAGTACCTCTAGAGGCGTGCCTGTGAAGCATAGACCTTAATTCTATTTTCCATTATATTTTTTCCAATTTCTTCAATTTTTACTCCGCGTCCGGTTCATCATTATATCCTGATTTATCCAATTTCCCTTCGCGATTCGTATAAGCATACTCTTAGTTCTCAGTCCTCATTCGAGCTCCAAATTTCATCATATTAATTCAGATTCTCTCAGATCTCTCTCAGACTCTCTCTTTATGATTTTCAGAGAATTCTACGGCTCTTCCTTCCGCATTTCATTTTATGTTTCCTCTTCCCAAAATTTGATTCTTTCACATTTTCAAGCTTCATATCATCACATTCTTATCTACAGTTTTAGCTGTTCCCTTCTCACGAGTCCATTTCATCTCGGGCCTGTAAAAAAATGTTTGACAAAAGCGGCCTTTGAGATATAATCGCTTTGTCGCGGAATGCTTTTATTTCCCCGTGCATATAATATAGATCTCTTTATTGCTGAACGAGTTATATTCTTGGAAGTTTATATGGTTAATCTGGTAAAAATTTGTTCACAAAGGTTTTCATGTGTAGCTGACAGTGAAGGAGTTTTATTCTTGTTTTGTCGAAGCAATCAATCTATGTCTTGAATTACCTCTTTATGATGCCCACGAAAATTATGCCATTGAAGTTCATGCGGATTAAATTAAGGCGATTTCAATATTTATAAGGAAAAGGTCGTACTTCAAGTTAAATTCTAGTAACAGTGAGTATTTTCAATCAAAAACCTTAAGGAATATCAACTGCAAGAAAATATTATTTTTGTGTTTGAAACTCGTGAAATAGCATTCAGGGCATTGCCATTATGTTTAATTAACGCTGCCGGCCTTACATCACACTTTTGTCATTGAGTTGTATGATGGTGCAATTGTTTCCAATCTTCCCTCAAAACATAACTCAGGGAACCTTTTTGTTTCAGCTCTTACCCCCCCCCCTAATGCGAAAGGCAAGCAAAGTACGGATAATTACATATTGTTACGTGCGATTAATAGACTGCAAGATTTTAATTAATAGGAAACCCGTTTAGAATGTACGGATGCCTCTGTCTAAGAAACAGAATGAAACAGCAACGAAAAGTATTGCGCTCC
Organism: Ladona fulva; assembly: GCA_000376725.2. Taxonomy (NCBI): domain Eukaryota; kingdom Metazoa; phylum Arthropoda; class Insecta; order Odonata; family Libellulidae; genus Ladona; species Ladona fulva. The sequence continues at coordinate 684,607 of KZ308213.1, read as the reverse complement.
ATTTTTTAGCTTACATTCGACAATAGATTCTGTATGCCTGATTCTTTTTAATATATTAAGCCTCATTTTAAAATGGTTGATAAATGAGTATAACATATTTTGACATGTTTGTTCGGTTTATGCATATTTTTATCTTTAAATCAAGAAGTGTACATAAACGTTTGTCTTGCATTTGCTTCGTAAATGTTGCCCTTTCCATCAACTTAATAAAAAACATTAAATAGTTCCGTAGTAAATTGTTTAAGTTTTCGATTTTTTTACTGTAAATGTAGCCTGAAAAATGTCTGTTGGTTATTCAAAAATTGGGAAACTTCGGGAATCGGGAATATAAAAATGCGAGGGCTTTTAAGATTGATTAATCGACCGTAGTTTCATTTTTTTTTTCAATTTTAGCATTCACATGTCACCGTTTATAGAACTCGGCGAATTCTTTCTTTGCAGATAATTAATTTCATACGAACCAAAAAAATTAAGGAGCTGAAATCCGTGAACGTTATGTTATCCGTAGTATGATATCTCCCGCATTCTTCGTTGTATGTCATTGTCATGCATCTTTTACACCCCGTTCCGGCGCCTCCTCTTCTCTCTGAAAGCCAGTTTCATCAGCACCGTACCCTTTTCCACGTTATTAAATGACTTTTGTGCTCCCCGTGCAAGTGGGGAGGGAGGAAACCGGATTCCGTGACGCCTCTGGCAGATCCGTCATTACGATCATTAGCATCCTTACGTACTCTGCCTCCCTCACGCTCCCCAGTCGCCCTCTTTCCTGCCCAATTCATCGCTCCCCTTCCCCCAATGCGAGGGAAATGGAGTTGGCTGGAGGAGGGAAGATTTCCAAATCCGACAGCCTCGCTCTCCCGAAATCACGAACAATGCTAATCCACATCTTTACGCCGCTGCTAGCGCATTGTACACGCATCCATGCACGGTTTTTAAAATGCCACCGGAACTTTTTATGTCGGTCGAATTTCCTCTTCTAAAACATCACGGAACTCTTTGTTTTCGGCTTTTTAAAATCTTCCCTCAACCCTCAATCTCTTCAACCCTCTCAGCTTACCTGTATTATAACTACCGGGAAGTTTTTAATTCCAAGACTTTTTTTCTCGCTTCTTTCCACCCTCGTCTTTCTTTCTCCCTTTCATTTCTTAAAGCCCTCTTAACTCCCTCCAAGTTTCTTGATCAATTCGAAATACACGGAATTATCAAGGGATTTGCGATTCTTCTCTCAAACGTCACACTCTGCATTAATTAAAAAGTTTCGCCGAGGGGAGAGTTAAAGTATTTTTTTTTACTTTTTCTCCGCTCAAACTTGATCTGTTTTCAATGGAATGGGGCATAAATCACCTCCTTGAAGTCAGGTTGCTAATTATCGCTTGAGCAAGACTTCCATGATCGGTTTTGTTCGGCTTAGATCGCTCTAGATCAAAACGGTATTCAAGGTCATATTCTCAAGGGTTACTAAATGTAGTTTATGAGGAGAAAGCTAGACTCGTACAGTTTCTATCTTTTGGAAATGTTGCCTTTCACGAGATTGGGAAAGTATTGACTTTCTATTTCGATGCTAAATTTTGTTGAAATAAGGTTTTTTTTAGCGATATCTAAATGGGGATAGTATTCTTATGGAGTTAAGTATAAGTTGGGCGTGAAGATTTGTGAAATTAAAAACAAATAATTTGATTCCATCGACAAATTTGCGAAAACTCGAAAGATCGTTGAAGTCATCCGCGAGAAGAATACAAATATTTCTCAAAATTAAATGGAACGTACGCAACGGAAGGAAATGTTTCGCTGCATAATTGAACACAAAGTTTTATGATTGTCATGGATTGTCGATTTCGCTTCCTAACTACGCAAATCTTTTTGAATACGCAAATCTTTTCTAAAATTTTCCAGTTATAAACAACTCTGACGGCCCACCTTGTATAATCGTTGAAACCGAACTTGTGCGTTATCCTTTAAGAATAAATCTAGGGTTTAGGTTCATTACGTTGAGAATTAGCGTACGTAATTAGCAGAGTACGTAAGGATGCTAATGATCGTATGGGGAGGCCATTTCATGAGATAGTAACATTTGCAGTCACGAACCATTGGCATTGACGAGTCACAGGGGCAGCAAACATTCAACAATTTAGGAGTGTCTTAATTACACCAATTCTGCCATCGGAATTTCAACATAATGAATCCATTCAACATGAGATTTTCGTTGAATTAATCTACACTTGAATATTCACCCTCTTGCTGCCTGGAAGAGGATGCGTCTTCCCCAATCGGATGCTATCGCGTATCGTGGTAGTATGCCCAGTAAAGAATAACGTAATTTCCACGTCTCATTCATTATGGATGCTACCTATTGCTATCTTGGAAGCTGAGAAAGTGGCAATCATTGTGGTATTTATCAATCATTCTTCCCGATGAAAATCAAGGGGCAGATCAGCTGATCTGATTATAATTATGAATGTGGATGTTTCCCTAAAACTCGAGGATTCATCGTACGAACTGAATTCAAGTTTCATGAAAAATAAATTCAATAAAATTTCATATTACTATCGCCTATTATAGAAATCGACTCCTAATTACTAGAAGATTGAGGACATTCATAATTTTCGACCCTGATAACCAGCCCTAAAGACTAAGCGAAGATGAGAGATGTTAGATTATTTTTACTACAATTAAGTCTGCTATACAGGAAAACGGGTAAGGATGATTTTGCGCAAGATGGTGCGCACCCAGGAAAAATCACAAGGAAGAATGGTCTTGAAAAAAGTCTGACGGGACCGGGAAAGGGAACCCGGGTCTCCCAATTGCCGGTCGGGGTCTCCCGAATGGCTTGGAAATGTTCTGCCGGGATAGCTCAATGGACAGAGCAATTGGGATACCCAGGTTCGATTCCCGGTCCCGTCAGACTTTTTCAAGTCCATTCTTCCTTGGGTAAGTCTGCTATATTTAATCATATCTTTATGACTCTCCCCGTTGACGGAGCACTCCAGCTATTATATTATATAACGAATTAGCACATGAGATTCATATGCAACCTTTTATATTTATTCATTTAATGTTACATTTTGTAATAATTTACGCCAACTTTTAAAAATAATTTTAGCTACAAGTTTGTTCTACTTGGCCGTAATGGTAATGCAGTGAGCTATAGATTCATAGCTCAGTCATTAGCGCCGTTGGCATGGTTCACAGGCTCAGCGCATGCGTAATCGACATTTGGCATCGAAAATGCCCGTCTATACCGCGAATCTGCTTGGCTGAGAATACTGCTAGTAATAGAAGTGACAATTACATTTGTGTGGCAGCTGCAACTCAGGAGAGAGAGGAATGGAAAAAATCACTGTTAAAGAATTGAACAAATGGGCAAATTCAATACGGAGTGAATTTTGCAGGGAGTTTTAATATAGCGAGAAAGAATCCTTTGTGCATCACCGCTAATTCTCTTCTGGCCTATTTCCACACCTAATACAATGGAAATGACGAGGAAGGAAGCAAACCAAGCTGAAACGATGGCTTAAGTTGTCTAGGGTACGGGGTTTGGAAAAGAGAAAACGTAACGACATTTTGGAAGAGTTGATCAAATTTTGCGTGCCTTCTGCCCATTGTTACTTAATATAAAGGAGAATCTTTGATGTATTATCTTCATAATGACGCTCATCTGTATCTTCTCATGTATCTGCTCATCTCATCTGATATTATTTCTTACTCGCAGGTTAACAAATTATTTATTTATACTATCTTCAAGAATATAAATAATTTCTTGTTAACCTTTGTGAGTTTCTATGATATTCCATCAAGTGAAGGCCGAAACAATCCAGCTATTACATTAAATATAATTTATTTATTTAGAATAAGTAAACATGAGGCATAGGAACGGGCTTCAATTTAATTTCAAATGGAAACCTTTTTGAACGAGCTGGAGTCGACTCTAACACAACATAGAAGATACAATATCTTCATGGTCAAGTTAAAATTCGAAAATTATCATTAACGAGCACATTTGAAAGCTGTGCGATCTCTATTCCTCGAGTTTGCGGCGATCATATAGAAACACATACTGAACAACATACTAAATTCCTAAGGAACTAAAAACTCTTAGTACTTTTACTTAGTTGTTTACTTGTAGAAGAAACTATTGGTGTGAAATACGTTTTATTCTGTGGAAAGTACTAAGTGTTTTTTACTTCTTTAGTGTGGCTCTTTTATACAAAGTTGAGCTTTGAAAATCTGATTTATACTACATTCCTTTAAGAATATATTCAACTTAATAGTTTAAGTGGTGTATCTCCATAACTTCACAGATTTATTTTTATATCACCCACGGGGAAATCTAGAATGTTCATAGTAAAATTCCTCTCCGCTGATAAGTGCAATACCGTTCCTTCGCGTGTCACTGCATCGTCAAGCGGAGGGTATATTTTAATTTTTACTCCATGTAGGATCGCATATAATTTTATTTCTGGGTTTTCGGAAAGCGATCGCCATTTATTATTTCCCTACGGATAAGCTCTATCCGCCGATTGGGATTGGCGATGTGTTCGATATGGCACTGCCGTTAAGCTCTCCGTCGAAATGGGGGGAGGGGGGGGGGGGTTGGAACGAAATTACAAAAATAAGTAATCCTCGGAAACGAAATATAGGTTGGCTATACCCGCAGCGGCCCTTTTGATCAACGCAAACCAGTGCGGTAGAATCACAAATTGGAGACGGAGGGGTACGTATCCTGGCGGAAGGGGAATGTAGGGTAAGGGGGATTTTAGGACCGGGGCTGGGAAGGATTCGCGGCGTAATAAAGTCGATAATAAAGTCCCGCCATGTTTCGCGGGGAGGGAAATCGGAAAATTGCATTTGATTGTTTAGTGCGCTGCGTTCAGTGCCCTTCGGAAAAAGGTTGTTCTTTTCGACTCGTTTGTTTTTCTAGAGGGATTTTTCCGGGCGACCGGCGGCTCGTTTGCCGGAAGATTCGAAAGGAGCGCAGCAGGATCGAAAGCGTGTCGGATTGCGCGCGCTACCGGCGGTTATTTTTCAGTCAGGAAGGCTTTTCATCGGGAGTTTTCGAAAAATCCCCGCGTAATGTTCTGTAGAGTGGCCTATCGATCGCTCCGTCCGTATTATTGTCGGGATTTCCAACGCTAAAGTCAGGTTAGCAAAACAGCTCGTGTGTACGAGTCGGGATACGCGCATACACTCTCCGGGGAATGACAGAAAACTCGTTTTGTTGCCCTGATGTTTTGATGAGATAGCTCGGATTCATGGATCAAGAAATAGCGAAAAATATTTCCATCGATGTCCGAATCGGCGGAATTTCTTTTGGGAATTCCTGATAAAAGAAATTTATGACGATTTTTTTACTGGGACAGGCTGGCCCTAAAAGCGCACGTGTACATAGTGCGATCTAGTTACACCCCTCGAGGGAGTCGACGATCTTGTTTTTGTAGATATCGGCCAGAAGTGAGAAATGATGTTGAAAAAATGAAAGCTTCCTGTGGACTTATCGTCTCTCATAAATACGAAAATGTGTACAAGAAGAGTTTAGATAAAGGGCGTAGTGTAAAACGTTCATTATCTGAAGGATAATAACCGTGAATTATTTACCACCCTGTGGTTTATTGCATGATATGAGCCAAAAATAAATCTTTGTGTATTTTTACCTCCTATCATGCTGTATTCAAAAAGCCAAAAATATATTTTTTTCGGAATAAAATGAGTCAAAATATGGTTTTTTGGTGATTTTTTTCAGCATTTCCGTCATTAAGATGCTGAATATGAAATTTCAATCTTGAACAGCTTGTTTACGAAGAAAACTAACTCGTGAATCCTGGAAGCCAGTTCAGAAACCAAATGTTCAGAAAATTCAATTTAAATAAGTTTATTCGTATAGGCAGACTACTAATACTGAGCAAAAATTCTGAAATTCAGAAAGTTAATTCAACTTATTTGTTTGAGCATCGATTTTAGAAATTACATTCCGATAATTTTGAAGTTTGAAATAGAAAATAGAAATGGAAATGTTGTAATAATACTATATAATTCTTTTTAGCGCAACATATACTTATCAATGTGCATGTTTTTACAGGTGTTGGGGTCGTGGGTACCTTCTTCCGTGGGTACCTACCTCCGGTAGAATTAAAGTCGCCTGTATGTGGAGAAATGTAACGATTGTTAAGCTCTACTTAAAATAAGAAGTTATATACTATAACAGTAAATTGAACTACTTTAGAATTTATTTGTCATATGATGGAATGAATTTGTATTCCATTTTCCTTGCTTCAGATTTTGCAAAATTGTTCGCGAAAATTTCATTTGTGTTTTAGAAGTGCGTAACAATATATTTCAACAGTTTCTTTGCGAAAATAACGATGAAAATGCGTATAAAATTAACTAGCCGAAAGTAATACGTAAAAGGAGTGCCATTTTATTTTATCACGGTACGTATTAATACGAGTATAATAATAATCGTATTGGAATGAAATGTGAAATTTTCCGTTTTTATACATCGATCGCCTTAGACGTTACTATTTTATATGGCTGTGATATGTAAATTTTGATATATTCCATTAATTTTTGTATCTATTCTGGTAATACTATCAATTTCACCAGGCAAGACTGTGTTGGGGCTGAAGGAATTGAAGGAATAACGGCTTCGTAAAGAGAATAGTCGGTCGGAGCGACGAAAAAGTTCGCGAGCGATGTTATCTTGCGTTAGTCAGACCTCATCTTGAGTATGCGTGTAGTGTATGGGACCCTGCCGATAAGTGTTGTATTCAAGAATTAGAAAAGGTGCGGCGAAAGGCGATACGTTTTGTGAAGAATTGCTACGATAAATCAGTGAGCGTCACTCAGATGCTTCAGGACGCAAGCTGGGAATCTTTGGAAGTTAGAAGATTTCAACAAAGTATCAATTTACTGGATAAATTCAGAGAAAGCACGTTCAGTGAGATGTAGCAGATATAATGCGTTCACCATGCTACATAAGACATTCCGATAATGCGAGAAAGATCAGAGAAATAGATGCCAGAACCAATAGCTTCAAGAACTTATTTTTTCCGCGATCGATACGCGAAAGTAATCGATTAAGGAAATAGAGTCATGGTGCATGCACCCCCTGCCACACGCCGATAGGTGGCTAGCAGGGTACTCACATAGACATAGACATAAAAAATCCTTTTACCCCTTCCACTATGTATTTATAGCTGGGCTCGTTAGCGTACTAGTCTAGCAACGCCGAGGTTCCGGGTTCTAATCCTGGTCAGGGCATGGATGTTTGTGTTTTCTACTAGGTTAGTTGCAAGAGTGGTCTCATCAGACTAAAATTCGCCTAAAGACAGGATCTTTATTATCAATATGTAATTTATTCCACATGAAGCGTCAAAACCGAAAGGTTGTGGAATAAATTATATAGCGGTTTTTGATTTATTAAATTTATTCTTGTATTGTGTGGTAACTCTGAAGTTTGGTAAAAATCATCGTTAGCATGTAATTACTAATGCAGGAACTACTTCAATACTTGCGAACTCTTGGGTTTAAGACTCGTGAGATGAAATTCTTTGCTGGTAGATACCTAACGGACAATATTCTTAAGTTAAACGTTTTGTAACGCGGTCATAGTTTCCGTTTCACATTTTCAACTATTCCTTCGCTTTCACATTATTCTGTTATTTAGGTCTTTCTATCCCAATAATAGCTTCTGAGTGATGTAAGATTTATTTAGGGTCAATTTCTGTTGGCTTGAGTAATTTAATATTTTCGTGCCATCATGAAGTTAATTGTCCAGCGTGCGTCGAGAAGTGGTTCATGTACTGATACTTATACACCAGTACATACTATGGGACATTTTTTGAAGTATGTAATGTGATATGGTTAAAAAACGTTTTGGTATCGTTTCCACGTTTAATACGAGTCGTACTCGTAACTTGAAATTTATCGATAATACGCGCTCGTTCTTTGATATTTGTAAGGATTGAGTGCGAGCAATTTCTAAGAAACGCGAATTCGACCGTTTATCGTTCGAACGTTTTAGTAAAAGGGTGCATTGTTCCATGAATTTTTCAGTAAGTGACAGATCGATGCACATATTTCTCCTTTTATGAAATAGAAAATCAATATAAGGTGAACGAAATATGGGAAACGACACAGTAATAAAGAATCGTAGGATTAAAAGTAACGTTTATAGTGCTTTGATTTTATATATAATGGTCGGTATGTAAGGCTGTTTCAATTCTATCGAGGATAGTTATATCTTATGTACAACTCACATGATTTATGCCTTTTAAATCTCTGTGTTGTTGACACATTCATGTGGAATAGAGAAATTAAGTAAATGAATAGGAACCATTGGTTAATTACTTGATACGGACAGCCTTGTGAAACTTAAGAGGTTGAATTTAATGTTTTTCAAAATTTTTGCAATAGTTACATCATATAGAATCAATAGAACTGTACCGATGGTGAACAGTTTCGCATCTAATCCTGCAAAAAGATGGTTATGAACATGATGAATCGATAAAAAATATTATTATTTTATTCCCACTTGCGAATAAATCACACATGTTCATTTTACGTGTTGTCGTAACCTTAAAAATTTTTCTATTTAGAGCAATAAAGACAGAACCCGCCATTGGATTTCGCTACTTCCGGCTACGGATCCCACGTAGAGAAGCCATAAAATATTGCTCTCGGCGGTGGATTTAACGATAGTCGTGGGGTTGGCAGTATTGCACGCATTAACTCTGCAAAAATTCAAAGAAGATTATCGTAGTATTGAGCGGGGACCATCGTGAGCATTTTTATTTGCTCTCCAACTACTGTTTGGGCACTATTGCGATCGCAAAAATCTCCCCGACCAGTTTTTAACCTATCGATTGGCATAAAATGGAAGCGGCGTGATTGCTATCACGTGACCTGGAATCGGGGAGTCATTAGTGAGCCGAACCGCATCACCGTTTGTTCCCGAATCGTAAAATTGTAACCTAACCTTTGGTGCTTCTCTCTCATCCGCCATCATTTTGTCTCCGTTGACGCATTACCCATCATTTCAATGGCCGAAGCTCATCGTTCAGCTTCCGTCCGGTCAATGACACGATTTAGAAGTCATCTCTCTAGGTGCACTTCGATGCGATAATCCGGTTTGATACGGTTTCAGTGACGTGAAGAGTCGGGACTCGAGTTATTAATTAACGAAGGCGCAACTTCCGACCGCCAAAGGATTACCGCGTGAACTAGGAAGGTCGAGTGCGGGTTTAAACTTTCATGGCGAATCTGGCGACAGGCATGTTTAGAGTGGGTTATTTTTCTCGATCGATCACCACAAGCTGTCTCGGTTGATGGCAAAATGCGTACCTTTTTGGGTTTTAGTTCCGAGTTATTTTCCCCCTAAGTGGTGTGATAAATATCAGAATCCTAGATTTATTAAAAGTTTCAAATTATCTTTTCCTTCGTATGATATTTCTTTAAATTCGCCTTTAGTTGGATGAAAACCTTTTCGTCCTCTACCTCTAAGCCTAGTTTTTTTCTGCCGCTCCTTGAAATAGTATAATGTGGCTGTTTATATACGATATGTATCATATAATTGTAATGTAGCTTAGGCTGCAATTGCTTAATTATTGGTAATAGTATACCCAATAACAATATGGATAGGTAAAAATATGTTTATATTCATATAATACCTTATTTCCGGATATATATGACGTATTTAACTAAGCATTAAGATAAATTTAATGAACTTCTATCAAAAAACATCGAAAAAGTTGGTAACTAGTAATGAATTCATTAATTTCCCTTATTTATCTACGCATGTGGTACCTCTATAGCTATTTCGAAGCTGACCTGTTTTGGAACCGTAATATTTGTATTTCATAATGTTATTTTTCTGTTTATTTTGTACGAAAATTTATTTCTAGTTTTTGTCTATGAAATAGAGTCTGTGCCGTTCTATTTGCTTTTCAGACGTGATTTAGTCTTTTCCTTAAAACATAGTTAACTTTCAGTAGGTTTTGCAGGTTTTTCACACCCATCCCTGTGTGTGTTTTTCTTCTGTGGAGTATTTTATCCTAACTTAGGTTTTGAAACCCACAAAGTAGATTTCTTTTATGCCCTTTTTTCGAGCCATCTCATTTAAATTTCATACGATGTAAGAAGAGACTTTATAGTCTCAATCCCGTCCGAATAATGTCAAATTATCATTGTTATCATAATAGTTTCAATCCAAATCAAAGCAGACTAATAATTCCAGTTGCCAATTTCACTGTAGCTTGAATTCAAAGAATATTAGGCAAGCAAATTTTGGTAAATTAAATTGGCACAATTTCAATGCATTAAAATATTTTTTACCAAGTGTTTCTTTCGTCAAAGTTTTAAATATAATCTTCGCTAAATTTGAAACCTGTTTCCCTTTTATCTTGACGATAGAAATCAATCTTTCTTAGTTCCATCATTTCATGTTCATCAGAGAAAATGTTCATCAGAGAAAAAGTTCATCAGAGAAAAAGTTTTCCATTGAAAGGTGAAAGTATCTGTAAAAAAACCTGAAAACAGAAATTATAGATGTATTAGAAGTTTTCGTGGATGTCATCTCTATCTATTACTCTTTTATGGTTAATATATTGGTTTAATGTAAAGGTTATGGATTTAATTTCCTAGTTTTTGATTCGTAAGAGCCAAACCTTCCCTCAAAATAATTACGAAATTATTATAATAAAAAATAATTGATAAATAAAATAAGAGAAGATAATGCTCAAAACTTCATCCTTTATGTTCAATATTAAAAGGGGTTGAAATTACGAAAATCATGCGAAAAATTGCGTTGACTTATTTATTGTTACTGATCAGAGCTTATATTTCCATAGAATTTTTTTGTTTGACTTATTCGTTGATAATATTTCTCTGTATACGGTACGGTTCCAAGTTTACATTACTACTTTGCATCATAAAGTCGTTAATGAAATCGTTTTAAAAGATATATTTTTGATATAAAACCGTTTAAGAAGATAGTTTTTAAATACAGATGGGTCTCTTTTTACGCGCATCTTTTCATGCGTCTTTGAACTTGAACTGGGTCTTCACATAAAGTATTTTCGGAATTTTTCCGTTAAAGATTTTTTTCATAGACATTTCTTGCATTATCCAAAATTTCAAGTTTACATAGATTAAGTTTAGCACTCACAGCGAAGTAATTCAACTGAAGAATTATTTCCATTGCCGAAAGCTCTTATGCATTCATTCATAAATAAAGCTGTAAGACAAACATAAAATTCTTATTCTCGAAATTAAAAGCATTTTTTAATATTTACAATTTTACTATTCAATGTTACATCAATATTATGTTAGGTATATCAATGTTATGCTGTTTCGGAAAATTATAGAGATAACGTCCAGACTTTCAATGTACGCAATGTCTTTGCTGCGCGATTTTTGTGAAGTTTTCTTTGTGAAATATGTACTACATATTAAGAGAGCTATTCAGATTTAATACAATTTCAATGTTACTCCAGAACTGCAAGTGCATATGTAGTAAATGTTTACTTTCCTTTACTTATAGGTTAATAATACCGAGTAGAAAAATCACTGATGCCTAGCACTGATTGATTTCCTTAAGAAAGTGCAAGCCCGCGTGTAGGTTTATAAAAAGCTAAAAGATTTAATGCGGTTCTTCTTTGCTCCAAAATTAGAAGTTTTATTTCCGAAATCTATCCATAATGCACCATAGTTGATGACGGTTTTAAATGTTGAATATTAATTAGAAATTCTTTTATCTCAATAGAAATGATACTATACACATTCTTTATATAGCATAAAAATAATTGAAAATAAGGCGTTGAAATCTCCTGAAAGTGTTTCATTAAATAGTTTCCCTGTAAACTAACGTAGTTGAAATTAATGAAGTTTTTTTAAGGCAATAATCAAAGGAAATTAAGAATCAATTTAAAGGAAACTTTTTAAATGTCGATAGGAAATCGTATTATGGGGCACAAGGAGAAAATTTCCTCTATTTCATTTGGTAACAATTTCAAACTCGGTTAAGTCCTCGGTTCATAATCGTTACCAAGGACCACTTACAGAAATTTAGCGGAATCTAATCAAGGCCCAAGTTATGTATCTTCCCTCACGATTGCGTTCATCGACGGCAATTCCGTTTTTGCAGCAACCCTCGAGTGTGCAAACTTCGCCATCCCACGTGTCCCCAGCGGCATCTCTTTGACGTCGGACTGACATCTCTCGGCAATGCGGATTACGAGGGTCACTGGACCGTTAGTTGCTCTGTCATAGAGTTTTGCGTGATGTGCTTGCTGAATGTACTTTGTGGCGACGTACCTATTTACCGGAATGATCGACCCACATTACCCAGACCTTTGCTCAGTTCTCTCTCTCTCTCTCTCTCAGCCCTCGAGCCTGCTTCCTCTTATCAGCGCATTCCATTTTCCCATTAATTTATTTCTCCTCCCTTTAATGTCTCGAGAGTTACTGATACCGATAGCTCTAGTAAACTTCGGAGAAATGCACCGCTCCCTAGAGAAGCTAAAGGAATGGCCTAGTTTGGAGGGACTGTCTAGCACCCGTTATAGTTGTTTGAAATTTAATATCACGGTTGAACTAGCGAACCATGCTGTTTTGGGCTGTGATCAACTGCCACGGATTTGCTCCTTCAAGTATGACCCAAGTTCCCAAAGTAATTATCAGAAGGGGATCAAGTATTTCGTTTTCCTAGATTATGTATAAGCTGGGAATTATGACACTTTATGAACATTTCCGCTCGACTACCTTTCTAAGCCCGTCTTTTACTGTGGATTCTTTTGCCGCCACATGGTTGCATTTCGTGGCAGCATGCAGCGGCATCTTTGCATAAACTAAAGCATCTTTAGGATGAAAATGAGGATGAGGATGTTAAAATGTGAAATTGAATATGCTTCTGACACTCATAGTACTCAGTGATTCTCAATCAACTTCTTTTGAAACTCCTTTTCGAGAAATAATTAAGGATTTGAGACGAACGAATTTTATAATTTAGAAATTAATATTAGTTAGTTAACTGATGATTTATTATGATCAGTTTTGATGGAAAATAACTGTCTCCGCATTTTTTCGTCACTTGAATATTTTGAAGAAACTCTATGAGGGATGCGCAGTTTTTTTGGAATCCAGAATATAAAAGAAACTACCAGAACCACTACCTTTTTCTCATTTTATGTATAAAGAAGTAATTTTTATGTATAGTAAGTGATATTTTAAACATATGAAGCTCATATTTACTTGTTTTGTCATATGTGAGATAGATAATAATATTTTTCATGTATGTACGTTATTAATTGAAAACCGGAGTCACTGCAAATTATACTCATGAAAGTATAATTTACATTTTCAAGACCTAAATTCAGATCTATGTCTGTAAAATTATAAATGAAAATCAAAGAGAAAGTATCGTACTTCTCTAGGTGCGCACCCATGATTTTTATTCAGGGATTCAACCTCAAAAGGCCTGTAGATATCAATGAATGTTAGAGCATAAGCTGTTATACAAACCTAGTAATTTTCATTGCTGTTCCATAAATGTATCGATTAATCCCCAGGAAATTAATTCCTTTTGAATGTACTGGTAGAATCTTAGCGGATATATAACCCGTTTCTCTCCCATTCCCAAAGTGAATCTGACTCAACTTCAAGAAACTCTTGAACTGATTTCAATATATCTATTAATAAAATTTTCTAATATTAGTAATTTTAATGGGTAGATTTTACTTAATTACTTCTGATTTCAATTAATAAAATATCAATGGCAATTATTGGTGCCTAAAAACGCAGTATGTGGGAAAGTCATTTGGTTTTTCCACCTCACAAATACTTCATATACATGGCTTCATAGGGTTTAGTGAAACGATTAACTTCTCATCAACAAAATCCTCGAAGTGTAATGCTTTTTACTATTTTGCTTTTGTTGCATATGGATTTAATCTTATTCTCTTCACTGTTTCCCACGATCGACCCCTTTTAATTATCATGTATCTCAATATTTCTCGTTTGAAAGGCTCACGGGACGCAATCAGGTAACATCCGAAATAAAATGTGAAATGTTTGGTTTATTGCTACGCTAACGAATCTTATCATTCCGCGAATTCGACGCGAAATTTTCGATGAAAAGAATTCTTTCTGCCGACCGACGCCCTTTACGCTCGCTAGCAGGCGGAGCGAAAAAGGAATTACACACATGGGGCTCCCCATATATCAAGGCAGACTTCGCGAAATTTTTTCCGCGATACATCTCTCCTCCCTCGAGCTAGTGTCTAAAGGCGAGGGAGAACTTTTGTTAATGCGTTAACTTTGAACTGAAAAAAATAGATATTACGTTTCGAGCGAAAAAGAGTGTTTCTGCTCGACTATTAACGCGGAACCTTGTTCAAAGGCAACCGTGCCAAGGTTATCCCATTAGGCCTGTTTCTCTTTTCTCTCTCTCTCTCTCTCTGGAACTGGGAGGGAAGGTCACGTGAGGATGTGTGCGTTTTTCTCGAGGAGGAGTGGATGAGGACAGGGTAGGAAGCGGGGACTCCAAAAGTTCCAGGAAGTACCAAGTGGAGCGTAGGCGATGCCACCTCGTGGATGAACGCGCTACTGCGCACAGAGACGTGCACACGGGAGAGGGAAAATAATAAGGAAACTCTGGCAACGAATGCGCGGGCACAAAGGAAAAAGAGGACAGGAGGTTCGTAAAAACTCGCGAATTTTTGTGAAAAAAAGCCATATGATAAGCTCGACTATTAGAGCTGTTTCTCTTTAGCGCGTTCTTTGTCTAGAGCCTCTTCGTGCGGTGTCAAATAAACAACGGAGTGAACCTGCTGCTCTTGCGAAATGTGAGTGCACTTCTCTTTGCGCGTCCGCGAATCTCATTGCGAAGTGCAGGGTGATGCAATTCGCGTCATATTTTTGTCGGTTGGATGCTAAGAAAAATGGCCGTATTTAGGTTAGAATTAGTGCGGAACATTAAACATTTTGTGTGTCTAGAAAGGGAATTATTAATCTCTCTTAGTAATGTATTCTTGGAATGTCAAGTTTTGTGTATTTTCGTTTGCTAGTTTGGTCGAGTGGAGAGAACTATTGAGTGAAAAAGACCTCTTGTTAAAAACCAAAGGTATTGGATTGACCCTAGCTGTAGTTGAATAATAATGATGATAATAACAATATTAATAATAATTTATTTAGATATGTGTAAATACGTCTTCAAGTTACAATAGAAGAATTGCAATAATATTGTATTTTTTAGAGAACTGTCATAACGCAATAGGGTCCTGCCAAACTATGCTAGGTTTTGTTGGCGGTGTCCCAGTTGGATACATTATACAACGTAGTTTAACACTGAACTTCATATTAAAAAATAAACTCAATGTGCAATGATACATAGAGATATTAAAAACTAACACTTTCAACAACTTGTTTTTGAGCAGATACAATGTCCTGTGGCAGGGTGCCACCTAAAGATGAAAGCATACAAAAAGTCAAACGTATTCTTAAACTTTGTCGCAGTGAAACAAAAAATAATTTTATGGTACAATTTAGGATTATATATTATTCATATACACAATTTTATATCACAATATACGAATGTACTGCAATGTCCGAAGATACTCATAACATAAATATTTGAATTGATGTAAACTCCGTGTTTTTCTTAGACTGATAGGTAGGGAATTCCAAAGATTGATGGTAGTAACAATGAAATATCTTTGGAATGCAGTTCTTTTGTGTGAGGGATAATTAAAGTTATCATTAGGAGTCCTTGTGTTCGAGCGGTAGCTAAGTGAAGATCGACATTTAAATGTGTAGAATGAGTGACCTTACAGTAGATTGAGGGATGTAAAGCCATAGTATTCTATGCAAAGATAAAAAGTAGCTCGCAAATTTTTTTGGAAAGAATGGTTAAGTAAGGCAAGAAGCTTGAGGTGGAAGGTGAACAAACATGAATTTGGAAGAGCAAAAGGAAAGTTGGAGAAGGAAGTCAAAATCAAGGTATGGGTTAGAACAAAGGAACTCTTTTTAATGGGGAGGAATTACACCTTGCAGTGTTTAACGTAATGACCGTGTTTTGCCATGAAGCTGCATTATTTTGATGCGATGACCTTGTTAGGCGAATCTGCATTTGTGACGGAACAAGACTTCGTAATAATTCGCAAAGCTTTGAAGGGAACTGTAGCTGAGCAAAGAAAACTACATCAAATTGTTTAACTGAAAAACTGAACAAAGAAAAACCTTTTTATGAAGAACACTTTTGATGTTTGGATTCGTTTGTCAAGATATTAAATTCACAGCACCTTTTTTACCAAGGCATTATGTTTTTTTAATGTAAGAAATGTTTCCGTCAGGATTAATCAGTTTAAAATATCAAAATCAGTCATCGAAGTGTGAATTAAAAAAGTAGAATAACAGTACAGGTTGATGAAAATTGGGTTGGTAAAAACGTTTATTTCAATTTCCACTTATTAAAACAAGGTGTGGCAAAAAAGCTGGTTGAACTGCATGACTGGCACTTTTTCTTAGTTTTGGTGTAAATGGAAGCGGTGGCATTACGTAGAAATACTCCTCAAAAAAAGCCAGATTTGCGTTGTATGAAAAAAATTAATAGATTTAGTTTTAACCATGGGTTATTTTTATCGTAAATGTATGGTTAGCATCGCATAGCTAATGGAATGAAAATATATAATGCTAACAATTGTTCATCAATAGAGAATAATGCGTGGATGAACGGGAAACGTAAAATATGCTTCGTCAAGCATATAAAATGAGTGTTTATGAGACTATTTATTATACTCTAAGACGAACCCGAGTTTTTAACGTGTCAATATTCATTATTAAACAATATTATTTCAAATAGGTGTGGCTTTGAGAAAGCATATTTAAAATTTCAATGTGAAAATAGAGAAGGGCAGAAAGGGGAGGTCATTAAGAACTGGATTGGTGATGCTTGTCAATGGGGCTTACCTTAGGTGACAGAACGAAATAATAAGAGCTTGGATGATAGACAGAAATAAGGGTCGAATATGCCCATTTTACGAATCAGGAGGCATAGGAATGGATTCAGATTAAATTTTGTGGTTAATTCTTGAAAGACATCAGCTATCAGAGAAGACTGAAGAGGCTCATCGGACGTTGACCGGGAGTTATTTTATCTCAATTTTATCTTTATGAAGTGGAATAATATTAATATTGCCCGAATGAGGTCAATTTTCATTGAAAAGTAAACGATGCAAAGAGCTTCATGAACTTAATTTGGTAAAATTCTACGCGAATATATTTTTCCTTGCTTGTAATTCACGTTTAACTTTCAAATTTATGTTTCTCAGTTTAAAACGATGATTATAAGTTATGCAAACAAAACTTTTGGCCAAATAGTCTCATTAATTTAGTTTTTTCTAGGGTAAGAATATGGCCACCAGAGGGGTGAGTAAATATTTGTTAGCATCCTCACCAAGTTTGACAGAAGATAGTCAAAGGTGGAAGATAAAATATGAAGATAAAAAGTAGAATATGAAAACAAATATCCATTATTTGAGAATGAATTGCTAGTAATAGGAATAACTTGAGACGAGTCCATATTTTATATAAATATGTGTTCATATTTTAGATAATATAATGAGTTTGATTGAATTTGATACTGAAATCTTTAGGATTTAATCCAGTCCAGTTCAGAAGATACCTCATTACCAGAGGTACTATTCAAAATATTTGTAATGGACTCAATGATGGTTTCGGATGCACAAATCTTGTGGCATCTTTCCTTGAAAGAAAATCATCGTCAACCCATTTTCTTTCTTTATGAAGATGTTAAAAAATTAAGGTCTTTCTTTTAAGATGTTGCGGATACACTTTGTCCTCTCTTTATATAGGCCGTATTTTATATGCCGTTCTCATATTGCGAGGGAAATCAGGGAAGCTAGAACTATTTAGGAATTCAATTTTCAGCGAACGATACGCAAAACTAATTGCTTTGGAAGTAGATTCATAGTGTATACACCGCTTGCCATACGCTAAAAGATGGCTTGCATGTTACGTAAGAAGATAAAGACATTTATCGATGAGTAACCAACCCGATTATCTGCAACTCCAGGTTTACGATTCTAATAAAAAGTAATGAAATTTTATATTTATAAATACATATCCTAAGTAAAAATATATCTCAGATTATCCCGAATTTGAAAAATAACGGTGTTATCACTGCACCTCGTTCTAATTCATCTTATACGGCTAAGCTCACTCACCGATTCTAGCTTCGACAGGAGCGAACCAGATAAAATCGGACGTCTCTGTAAAAGAAAATGGGAGTTCTGCTTGAAGAAGACGGGATTCGCAATAAACAGGTTTTTTGGAATGGTAAATGGCATGTCGGAGATGGAATTGAAGGCTGCAGAGGCAAGACATAAGGCCTGGAAGACACTCAGTTCAAGGCAGCAGAGGGTTGCGGTGTGTAAGGGATGGAAGGCAATTTCCTGGCCCCAAGCGGGTAACAATTTCCTTCCACCCTTCTCATCCTCCTCTGCCCGTTGCACTTAAGACTCTCATCTTTCTCTACCATTCAACTCCTTCACGCTTTCGTTCCCTCGGGCAACTCCAAGATTGTCGGCGAAACAGATTTTCCGCGGTTTCTTTGAGATATATGCATGAGAAAAGGGGGCAGTCATCGTCCCCATTGCGCCAAGCATTCGCCATCAAAACATATTTCTTTCTCTCGTCGCGAGTTTTATATATCTGTTCCGAACCTCTCGCGATTTTTGCACTGTATCTCCGCCGCTTTAAATTGTTCCGTGATTGCGTCACGCCGTGCGTTTTTGCTCCAGATTTATTTCAACTTAGAACATCTAGGTCTCTTTATCGGACCCATTTATTTCCTCTTTATCTGCCGTTATTCGGATTTTGGGCGCGCTCGAGGGTGGAACTGTCCTTTCCAAAATGGTATTTTTTAGCTTACTTTCTTATCCGGTTGAATTTCGGTAGGTAACCCATTCTTCTCTACTTTATCGGCAACCTATAGGTTATTTTATATGTTTAATTTCGTCACTCAGACAATCTGGTCTCTTTGATAACGTTTTTATTGGGATATTTATAATATAGTATGCTATTATTTCCGAGTAAAAGAAGAGTATTAGAACCGCATTTCCCCGGAAATCGACTTGGGAATGGAGCAGAAGTAATCTACGGAGTAATACTCCTACGATCTTGGAGTTCACAGAATGGGTATACTGGAAGATTATTTCAAAAATATTTTCCTTCGTATTTTCTGAGCTATTGAATGAGAAGCCCAGTACTTTCTAGCAATAAAACCATTGTAACACTTTTTAGTTTGCAATGAATTATCTGGAGACTATCTTCTGATATCACATCGAAACTAGAATTTGCGAGAAAGTCCCGTAAATTAAGGGACTGGCCTCCGAATAACCATGTGGGTAACGCGTTCGCCTTCGGCGAAGGTGCTTCTAGGTTCGATTCCCGGTGGAGGTTCACGTTCAAAATGGCAATAGTTGTCGAAGAACTTTTAAAATTATTTTTGCTACAACGAATGTTTTATGAAGCCATTTATTTGGGGTTCAGAATTACTAAACCGGTGCGGATTACCAATCTGATAAGATATTCTTGTAGAAACCATACCAGAAGTTTGCATATAATATTCCTTATTTAATCAGCTGTTACATTAATTTTCGAAATGAAAATTGGTATGAAATGATTTTAAGGTAGAATCTTCTCTTCAAGAGACCATTTATTATTCATCACAGCTATAAATAAAGTGAATGTTTGGAGTGTTTATCCTTCATACTAATTAATTAGGAAGGAATTTAGAAGTATACGTTCTCCTTTCGATGTAGGAAAGTCTGATAAAATATCACCAATCTGTTTCAAAACCTCGCGTTTAAAATAGCATGCGTAGAAAAAGGGTGCCATTTTCCTCTATATGAAATATAAGCCAAAAGAGTTTGATATTCTCAGAATCCTCATCCGCAGTACCTTATGAGCACTAGTACCCGTTCTAATAGGCGGTATATTGAAAAAAAAGGATGGTCTATGTTGTCAATGATTTTATAGCTCACTTTGATTTTAGGCCTACAAAGAAATTGAAAGATACTAATTTTTTATGTATTATGCTGAATTTCCCGTTTTATCAAAGATGAAAATATTCTTAGAGGAAAGTTAGTGACGGTGTAAATGAAAAAAACTGAAAACTCCATAGCCTTGCAATTATTGGGAAAGGCGTTCCTCTGTATCATGTATTACTTCTTTCGCATTTGAAAACAATCAAATGGAGGTGTAAATCTATACTATCTTCTCTCTTAGAGAAACAACCAAGTTATTAAGGAAAAACTGAATATATTGTCGCACATACTTAGGTAATACGTGAATGAGAAATATAAGTGCATTAAAACGACTTTAAACTCAAGGGAAAAAAGCATGACAAATAATCGAAGACATACATATGTTCAAAATTTCAAGGCCGTATTTTTCTCCTTAACATTTTAACACGAAGGCCTCAATTCTTTTTGCTTTCTCGTAAAACTATATTGCCTACTAGAGTATTACTTTTTAAATGTGCAAATTAAAGTTAATAACAATAGCTATACTTTCGCAATCGGAAGAAGAAGGGTAATAAATAAATTGTAACTTAGCATAAAAACTCACTCAAAAAGCATATTCGATACGCCTGTAAGGATACTTCTTTATTCAGTATATTTTGTTTCAGAAACCAAGTATATTCTGTAATTTGTTAAAACATCTTCGTTGCATACTATCTCAACACTCCTTCTCTACTTTTCAGGTGAGTTCTCCGACTGCTTTTGTATCTATCTGAAGACCACAATAAAAGTCATAAGGAGTGTCATACGGAGTAAACGATAACAGTGATAAGGAATTGCTTGAGGTAAGATTAAAAACTTTCCTTATATTTAATTACATTCTCATTGGAAAAGAAATTACTGTTAGTAAGATTGCAACACCTCAAGGCGATCGTTTTCAGAGCGATATTCGTTAAGATTCGCGAGAACCATGCTCCTTATTTCAAAGCATTGGTATCATAACTAAGTTAAAGTGTGCTAGAGTAGTTAACATAGGTCCCTTTAAAGTCCAATTGAACAGTTATGTTGACATTACTCGAGATTGCTCATAATCGCCCATGCATCTGAGTGCACCTTTAAAAAAAAAAAACATTGTATCTTCGTAAATTTTGCGAATTTTCACGTCGGACTAAATGTATTAAATCACTAAAAGTTTTGCGTAGATATTGCAGCAAAAATGCATAAGCGTCAGAAAAAGAGATGAAGGAAATTTCAGAAAAAAAAGAGATGGAGCACCGTACTTATGCGGTGCATAGCACATAGCTATATGCACATAGCATGGATAGAAGATACCGATGCTCCCAGATAGTCAAGTGGGCAACGCGTTCGAATTTGGTGAAAGCGGTCCCAGGTTCGATTCCCGGTGGGGGCTCACGTGCGAAATTACCTCAATTGTCGAAGCACTTTTAACAACAAAAACGTACTTTTCTGTCGCTCAAGAAATACTATCAACAAAATTGCGTCCGCGAAATGTGTAAATTAATAAATTCTGAGGTTAAATTTCAAAACGTAATTTTTTATTCTCTTTCATTTCAGGTTTTAAAATTATTAATCTCTTGATATAGGACTATTGAGTATAGGAACACCTAAATCTTAATCTTAGGAGCGTAAGATATTGCGTTGGTCCTGATGTAGGTAATAATTGTGGTATAATTTCAATACATGAGGGATGAGGTAATTATATGGAGGGGAAACATTTTGGATTTCTTGATAAGGAATAAAGAAAGTTTTCTCATTTAACTCACATCCGCAGGCTCTTTCCAAATATGAAGCCTTTCCAACATATCTACCGTAAAGCGTCCTACCTCTCATGCACTTCCTGCAATCCTTTAGAAAGCAGGCTTTTATTGCAGACGTGTGGGCTTGCGCCACTGCTCGATGGTGCACTTTCTGTATCAAAGGCTGCAGAATATCACGGGGCAAAATAAATAGGGGCAAACCCGTTCGTTTTTTTAGGAAGTCGCTGTATATGTTTACCTATAACTTATTAAGAAGTTAATTTTCACGTGAGAAAGCCCAGCTCTTGTCCCAGCTGGACGTCAGTAATAGAGGAGAAGTAGAAACGTCAAGGATCTTAATGAATGATACTAAGGAAGATTAAAGGTTGGTAAAAATAATCAACGAATATTGGGAAGCCTCCAGCCAATTCGCGTTTGTGGTGCTTAGAGCCACGAGAGCATACGCGAATATTTTTAATATACCAAGCTTGAACTCCTTTACAATTATATCCCCTAGTTTTATTGCTATAAAATGTGTTTTACCAAATGCACTCATTACGAAGAGTGAACCTTTTTAATTATACTGAATCCATCCAGTGGGACGACTTTTTTTAGAGAAACGTGACGTTGCTCAGTCATTGCCTTTGTATGTACTCAGCAATCAAATCTTCTACTCTCTGGCCCTCTCGATCCCATATCCTCCTTCAAATAGGACTGTCCAGATATGGTCTCCCTCACCCCATCTAATCGATTTCTGTTCCTCAACCCCTCCTTTTTTTGTCCCTTTCTTTCATCCCGCGGCATCCCTTAATGGCAAACTCTGGTTGGGTGTCTCCGAGTGTGGGTACAAGGAGGAAAGGTCGGATATGAAGGGGGAGATGGAATAGGAGGAGATGGCTTTTCTTTCCATCTCTTTCTCTCTGTTCATCCACAACGTAGATGGATGGGAGGGAAATGTCGGTCAATTCATCCAAGGCGATAACTGGTAGCCGTGCACGAGCCATGGCTGATGCTGGCTTTAGTTGCTATTACAGATAGCGGGCTAGAGGGAGGGAGGGTATCGGAAAGGTGTCCGGGATCCACTTTGGCCCAAGGTTTGCCTTCGGGACTGGGAACAAAGGAACTTAATTTGCAGCTGTGTATGTTCCCCTCCATATCAGCGTTCCATTGATCTTCCGCGCATTTCCGCACTCTCTCTTACCAAACTGACCTCCAAGCTCATTATCTCCCTCTGACTTCAATTTAATTGCCAAAGTTTTTGGCACCCGATAGCTATTGTTTGCTCATCAATGTTCTGGAATTTGTTTAGTTTCAGGCGTAGGAATAGATTAGTTGGTCATAGCTGGGGGATTCATTGGTTTCCGTGTCACGTTGTACTGAAAGTGACGAGACGTTACCTATTTTTTAGTGATACATGAGTAAATTAGACATCGGTTTGGGCAATTTCATATTGCTGTAGATTAAAAAAAAATTATGAAATTAACAGAAATGAAAGCTAAGGAATTCTGAATGTCGTAAGTAATGCTTATTTATAGGGCAATTTCACTTATACGTTTAGTGATTACCAGAAGAAAATTGCCAACATTTTTTCCGTTTTTAATTTTAAAAACTTATTTGTATAATATTTGGTTCTCGGATAACAAACTGGACTGCACTTTTGCCTTTGGTGGAAGTGGTTCCGGGTTCGATTCACGTTGGGTACCCATATATGCGAAGTGACCTTAGTTGTCGAATCTCTTTTAATAATACTGCTTCTATTTGTATATTCTAAAAGATATACGTTCAATTCCATTGTAATAAATACGTTCTAAATTCTTATAAATGAAATAAACCGAAACTACTCACTAATTTAGGACATTTTCACAAATATGTTTAGTTCCAACTCATTGCAACTATGTTTGAGCACCATTAAAGATGAATAATTTAAAGTACTTCACACGTACTTTTGTTCTAAAACAGAGGTGTTACTGTGCCGAGCTTACCTTTGTTTGTATTAACTAAACTGTATTAAAAATACACCGTGGAAAGAAGAGCGCACAATTTTTTTGTGAAACCGAGGTGTTACTAGGAGGAGATTGGTTTTCATTTTGTAATTGAGATGGTTCTCCGGTCGGGAGAAAAATTTTATTCTCCTTCTGTTGAACTGTTACCGCATCTGATTTGGATTATTTTCATAAGAAAAATTCTCTAAATCATTACAACTGCCATCATACAAAGTCCCGGTTATCTGATTTCCTATTTCATCCTCTATGTCTCTCGAAGTTTTCCTCTTTCCCTGTGTCCTATGTTACCGACGAAATTTCTCTCGCAATCTTTTTTTACCCGCGTCTTTGAAATAACAAGGACTTGCTACAAAGATAAGAAAAAGAAAAATAGTTTTCAGAAGGATGAGTGGGTTTTCAGAAGATGTCGGTTTTGTGTTCCGTCTAGGCCTTTCTTCTCCGTTTTTCAGAGTAAAGGACTAAATAAAAGGATTTCCCGTTCAATGCTTTCCTCGTCTCTATCTGTTCTCTTATCTGCTTTCCTTGTCCTCCTCGTCAGGTTTTCGCTTTTTGTTGTATTTTTTTCCGAATTTTCGGAAGTACCTCGACCTCTATCAACTTGATTCATGGGACCTTCTCCTCAGTGCTCTTGCATTCACTTAATCAGGGAGTGGCATAGTTTCTTTTCGTCTCAATAGAAGTTGTGTAAAGAGACCAATTCTATGTATCATTGTACGTGTATAAGAGAAAGAAATTTTATGAAGGAATATGAGGAATCTATCCATATGTATGGGTTTATTCCGGTTTACGAAGATTATTAGTATGTTGTTAGTATATTTATATATTATAGCTTTATATCATTAAAAGAAACTAAGAGAAAAACACTGTAATTTACACGTAGGCTATAATTCAATGACCGTTTTCGGCTAAATTGTTTGCATTACGAAGTGTTTCTCTCTTAGTTCATTATATCTTTCCACAAAGTCGGGCCTGCGATGATAGATTATACCATTAAAAGGATATACTTAACGAAATAATAACTTAATAGGTTTATCATTAATAGATTTTCCCTTTAGATAGGTTAACAACCAAGGAGCGGGTCGTCGGCTAACCGTAATAGAAATTTTTGTCAGCGAATAATTAAATTACAATTAAAATATAAAAAATTAACATTTTACATTTCGAAGTATTATAAAACAATATATAGTTACTGCACATATCTCACATACTACGTACTAAATGGTGCAAGTGCAGAGTCATGACATTTATGTTATAAGATTACATACGGTTACTATCATAGAAGAATCCTAGATAAAAGTAGATTGTTAATTTAAAGATTTAGAAGAATAAAGATTTAGTTCTTTCGTTGACACGAGGGCATCAAACTGGAACTGGCATTTGAAAGGTTTACTAAACATTTCAAACATCGTCTTGCAAATAAGTATTGCTAAGTTTTATTCTGAATTTTAATGCAATATAATATGAACTAAGATTGCTAGAAATAAAAATACAAATTCCAAAGCTTTTTTCTAATGGTGATGGTGAAAAGAACCGGTTCGATCCAGTTCGATGTCGGTAGAAGGAGCGTAACCGGAACTGAACCGAAATTTAATCAATCGTTTCTGGCCGTACTTCGTGGAAAGCCATTTCATTGAATGAAATTAAGAAAACTTGGTAAATTTCCTCAGAATATATTTCTCGACGACTAGTTTCGGCTGAACGCCATCATCAGGTTGGACCTGATGATGGCGTTCAGCCGAAACTAGTCGTCGAGAAATATATTCTGAGGAAATTTACCAAGTTTTCTTTATTTCATTCAATGAACCGAAATTTGTTTTTTTTTAAATTTTTTGTTGAACCGGAGCGAATTGCGCATTTGAAATTTAGCAATTCCTCTCGGTGATTTATTACTTTTATTCGTTTCCCTCGAAATATTCTTTTTTCATTGAAATTCATTAATGATTTAGAATCACTTTGTTCTCCTGAAGATGAGAGTAGAGATTATAATTAACGATTACTACTGAGTACAGTCACATAGCCGTTAAATTTAACGAATATATTATGTGGTTACCCAGCAACTTTTTTAATGAGCTGCCGTAATAGAATCTCATTATATCCATTCGCTCTCAATTCAGGCTGTGCATTTTTATCCGCCGTATTAACGGAAACCCATAATGCAGCTCAAATGTGAACACACCATTAACTCCGACCTTTCGATAACGATGTCTAGCGTTTAGAAAACATCAAGGAAACTTTGAAATTACGTTTTTAGCTAACGGAACCATACCGATACGGATTATTTGAAATTTTCGTCGCGCGGATGAAGTCATGGTAGAGAAATGACTTGATTACATTGTTTTATCTAATCAGTTATTTGCGATGCAGCTGCTCCGCGACACAGTCATTACCTCGAGGTTAAATCGCAAAGTTCGTAGCCTATATCTTTTGATAATGCAGACATTTTTATCAAGTAAAACAACTTTCTCGTTAGAGGGAATATCCCGTGGGTCGCGCGAGAGAGGGATGGAGATAAAAGAAATTCACCCGCATGAGAACACATGGGAAATGACACAGTTTACCATCGGGATCATACTTTGAATCCGCGGCACAGTTGATATTAATGAAGCCCATCTTTGCTCGGCGGTTACTCCCATTTAAAAGTTGGTGAAAACCAAACCCTCTCTACGCCGACTCCCACAATCGAATCGGGACATTTTTCATACAAAAAGGAATAAAAGAGACGTGGGGCTTGTAATTAATTTCCTTATCGGGAGAAGCTCTGGGATGACGCATTGCAGCTCTATGACGGCCCTTGAGGGACGGAACGGCAGTGAGAGAGATTCACAGGCGTAGTAACTCAATATTACGTGTTCTCGCGAGAATCTCATTAATTTCAACTGATGTTGAAAAAGCTCTTTGTCCCGCGAAGAAAAATATATAGTCGGCTTGGGGAAAAAGGAACGCCGGAGGAAAAAGGGAGCAAATGGAAAGTTCGCCTTCTAGGTTTCCAGCGAAAAGACGCGGGCAGCGAGACTCCCTCCCTCTCCCGGTGGGAATATTTTAACCGACTTTTTCATTACTCTCGTGATGGAAAATGAAATAATTCCTATGGAAAATTGTTTCGGCTAAATGTTCTCGGAGAATGAATTTTTTATAATCTTTGTACATGTTTGCGGTCGGAATTACGGGAATGAGATGGTAGCAGTAAAATTAATGTGGTTTTTCGTGGAGGATTGGGTTTTGAGCAAAACTCGGGCTCTAAGTTACAAAAATTTAGTAATTTGTTCAATTTGCTGCATTGTAAAAATTATTCACCACATATAAGACATGCAACGAATTCTCGCACACTCGGAGGAAGCTTTCAGATATGATTGCTCATTTTCATTCCGATAACGTAAAGATGATATTCGGTCTATTTTGTATAAGGACGAAGGTGGATCGGTAATTCGTGATCTTTGAGACTGAATGGACATCAGTGACTGTTATTCAGTAAATTTCTAAAATTTCTACTTTCATGTATTGTTAGATATTATTATATTAAAAGAGTTTAAGATTGAAATGCTTAAATATTCTTCCGTTTTCAATCAATGAATTTTTAAAGTTCTATGTGGTCCCTAATGTGGTATCAAAGAAAGTGTCGTGCTCTCTTTTAAGTATTTTATTATTTCAAATTCTCATAGAAATCTCTTAGTTATCGTTTCTACTAATGAAAAAAGCACATTAAGATAAACTGGAAAAACCTCGCTAAATTTCGAAAACTTCCCGTTTTGCTTCTCTCGTCTTGTGGTTAGAACCCGTGGATTGTATGAAAGTGCGAAAATTGAGATTTTTTCGGGAAAAGGCTCAAAATTCCTATTTAATCTGTAAATTTTGAATGAAACGTAGCATACTGTTAAAAATTGCACCATAATATGTCACACACACTATTCCGAAAACAGAAATTATTAAAACAGTTTAGCCGTTGCTTTTTGCTTTTATTATTATATCAAGGAAATAGACCCAGTAAAATAATTCAGTGGCGTGGAGGAAGTTTTTACCAAGACTATTAGCCTTGCTTGTCAAATATAAAGTAAGAAATGAGGTTACATGGTAATTATTTAGGTTAAAATCTTATTTAAACATTTTAATGATCTCTTTAATTGGATGGATGCTTTGATCGAAATGGCGGAGATTCTAGCCACGCACTATATTATGGATTATCAATGGCGATTGAGTGGAGTTAAAATGAGAATCTAAACGTACTTTTGATAAAACTGACCACTTTCACCGTAGGTGTACGCACTATCCACTTGGCCCATGCGAGCCATACATAATTATATTTCATCTCTACATTTACTTAGTTACCCCGAGAACCCACAGTTATCTAATCTCCTCACTTGGAGCATAATTTATATTATATAACTATACGATATAAAGCAATTAACTCATTTCATCATTAGGTATAAAATGTGAAAGTTTTTACTTTAATTTAAATTATAGCGTTAAAATGTTTAAAAAATGACATTATATTTATTCAGTTGTTATCCCGAAGAAACTTGATGCACTCACAATGATCATACATGTTTTTTAAAGACGTGTTTCAAAAGTTGCTGTAAAATCGATTCATAACGACCTTAGAGAAGTGGAGAGGACCAAAAACAGAAGCAAGTATGAAAAATTCTGAAAACGTTTGTGATAATGTGACTAAAAAACGTTCATCCATTTGTATCTCAACTCGTCTGAACTTGTAGTCGAGGTACTCAAGGAGAGACAATACAGCTATATCTAATTTGTATTAGCTCGTCGAAGGGGACTGAAGTGGACGAAATGAAAAAAAACGCTCTTCAGAAGCGATCCGTCTCCTCTCAAACTCACGCCAGCCGGAAGGTACGTACCGACCTGTAAAGGACACCCGTTTCCTTTTTCCAGCACCAGACTGTATCCGTTTCGTTATATATTTTTTACGCGCTCAGTTAGCCATGCTTCTTCATTCTTCCCCATCCTCTCAGACAGCCCCCTATTCAGGGCCGTAATTCATCCCCGGAAGCAAGACGTTGCACGGGGTGTTTTAGCATACCCTTTCCGAGGTTTTCCTCTCGACCGCGCCTCTTGTCTCTCGAAGACCACGCCAGCCGTAGGCGTGGAAGGGTTGAGGAGAGGGCAGTCGAAAGGCTAGCTGGTGGGAGTGGGCGGATGAGCAATGGGTTCTTACTACCTTTTTTCACGCCTCTGCAGCTCTGTGGCAGATGGAATGGAAGGGATAACGCTCGTGGTCAGGGCACGGAGGGGCTTAAAACAGCGGTCCGACTACTCGTCCGTGCAGACCCATAGTTTTGAAAACCTTTTGACGCAATTCAGCGAATGATTTATCACCGAATGAATTTTCTCCGTAGCCGAAAGAAATTTTCCTGGTTCACAGGGCTCGATGATGTTTTTCGCGGAGTTTTTGTTAAAACGCGCTATTGCCGGATGCAGAGTTGAGTTTTTTTTTGTTTTTCGCGTGTTATCAAATTGTTTGAAGAATCAGTGGACCGAACGGGATATTACCAGCAGATGGGAAGATTTTTTTTGTAGCAATAAAATTTTCTCTGCGTTTTTTGATCGGATTTGCTTTTAATAGAGTCCGAATCGATCGTGGACATTGCGAAGTTTACCGGTACGATACCCAAGGGACTTGTTTTACGTGTTTTAGTTTCATTATTCATTTTTTTACTGGAGTAATCCTTTTTGTCCTAAATTCATTAAAACGAACAATCAATTTAAGTTATTTTACTTTGGTATTTTGTATAGTTAGATTTTTATCTCTCCTTATAATCTTCCTCTTTTTTAAACTTTTTCTTGATCTAATTTTCACATTTTATGCAAGGGTTTATTAATTACCAGCTTTTTAAACAACTTTATTATTTTCACGACTTATTAATCATCCTTCTTTGAATACTACGAAATACAATGTGCTTTTATTATCATATTTCATTCATACCATGTTGTTTAGCCAAACTAATAGACTTTAAAGACATAATACGCGTAATAAAAGCCTTAAGTGTAAGATAAGCAGGCCATGTTTTAAGAACTGAAAAAATTTGAGAGAAATAGAAAATATCTAATTGTTTGCAAAATTGCGTCAGAATTAGCGGAAAATTTAGATCTAGAAAACAAAGAACAGATATCGCAAAGTTTTCCTTTATAAATAGAGGAATAAAAGATTGGAATAGGTTACCTGAAGAGGTTTTCAAACCATACCCGAAAAGCAAAAAAGATTTCAGAAAAATATGTTTTAATTTACTCTAAATGTTACGGAAATATATGATGATGTCAATGATGTATGGTATATGTAGTATATTGTATATGTTTTTTAAATTTTACTGTTATATCCTTGCCACCAGAGCATTGCTCCAATTGTAAGGTTTTTTAACAAATATAATAATAATAAAAAATTATGAACTTACGGTATTGATACAGGTGAAAAATTATGCGAGTGCAAAATGAGAGGTTCAAAGTAGTCTTATGTGCGCGGAATATGGTGCTAAAGTGGTGGTGATTATGACTGCATCTAATCTACCATTTCCTGATGAGAATTTATCAACAAGCTCAAGTTCGATTTTTATTTGCCTTTATCTGGTGGTATCATGAGATTATGCCGAAAAGAATGTTACTATAATTTTTAATCACCGCAAAGAATAGGTTTTGATAATTGACATCACTGTTGGGCAAAGGAAAGAGCTTGGTCTTTGACCAAAATTAATATATCCAAGAGTGAGTTCGTGGAACTCAACACACATATGGAAAGAAAGAATACTTAGGAACTTCCACTGCAGATTTTTATACCAAAAGATGTCAACTCGTTGATGAAAATAGTCGAATAAAATATGTTGTGGAAATAACTAAGTATTCTTTCTTTCAATATCAAGTTTTAGTTATTTATGAGAGGAGGGAGCACTCATCCCGAGATCAAGACCTCCTGCACCTTTTTTTCCGGCCCTGCCTGATATTATTAATCCGTTTGAAAGTATTTGATCGCCATTAAATCGGTTGGTAAGTCACCGAGAAAATGTCGTGTGACTGTACTCGTGACAGGTATTGAAACAATATACTTCGAATAACATCCAAATTCCCTGCTTCTACCCGTTTACACCGTATATTCTTCTACGTCAAAAAATCACAACCAGCAGCAAGCGCATTCGGTTACCTGCATCCTCTCTCTTAGTCTCCTATCTCTTCTCCGTTCACGAATACATTAAGGTACAGATTAAGAGAGGATTTTCCCCGATCGCGGCGAGAACGGGAGCGTGTGAGGGCGGGATGGAAAAGGGTCGAGAAGTTGGAGGTGGTGTATATAGGTGAAGTGGGCGGGCAGTTTTCGGTCGATGAAGGCGGGGTTAAGGTTATGCTTTGGTGATGCATTGTGGGAGGAGAAAGGGGAAGTGGCAATGGAGTGGTGGAGAAATGGGTGATTTGTGGGCGAGGTTGCGGAGGAGTTGCTGGTGTAGGTTAGGTTGGCGTAAGGAGTGGGGGGCTTTTAGGCAGTTAAAAGCGGAAGTTGGTTGAGAAATCTTAGAGGTATAGACAAGCCTTAAGTTTAGCAGAATTGAGAATTGAAAAAGTATCACTTTCGACTGATTGATGTTGTGGGAACATAAAGGGGCACACCTCGGTTAATGGAGATAATTGCTTTTGGGATCATATCCATTAGCCGACAATTGCTTTGATCGGAATACTATTTCCCATAAGTTTCCAAACTCTGAATCTCTCGTAAATAATGCAAAAAAGACTATTTTTACTCTTAGCAAGAATACAATTCATCACCATTGTTGGAGCTGTCACACAAGGTCCAATATAGGATTAAAAATCGTGAGTTTCGATATTTTAATCTACCTAATATCGACACCGTAGACTTTAAATTGTTAATAGTAGTAGATTTTAAATAGTTTTTATCTTGTTTTTATTGGGCGAATTTTCTTCTAGAGAGACTACTCTTCACCCTTCATACATGCTCTTGCACAACCATTCCCTTACCAAGATTCGAGCCCGGTTCTTCAGTGTTACTGGGCTAGTACACCATGCAATCGAGGCAGACGACGTTTGATGATCTTATTGTGCTGAAAATATACGTTTTCATGGGAGAGACTAGGCATTCAATGTGATATATAAATGCATCTGGAATGATAATTCATGTGCATTCATCAGTTGAATCTTTCCAACGAAGTAATTGCTTCATGAATAGATTTAAAATACCTAAAATTAACTCTATTGACTACTCAACCGTGCATAATGCCCAATTTTTTATTTAAAACGTTTTTCTACATCCTAAACGGAAGCAGATGTGGTCTTCGAGTATCCTTAGTTAACGCTAAATTGAGTAGTATTAAAATCAGAGATGAAGACTTCGGAGATGAATCACTTTATTGTCGGCAATAACTAAAAGGGGGTTACTTATAAAAAATGTCGCTAAAAAGTAGTTCATCATCATCATAGGGTTCTAAAGGAAGTGCTTTGTTGCAATAACGACGTGTTTCTGTCCCTCGCTGCTTTTCTCAGGTTAGCGTATGATGGTGATGATCTCTTGCTCTATGCTCTTGAAGTATGCCCCTTTGATACGACATATTTGATTCTATCTCAAAAGTTGGTGAAAAACAGTCTTGAAATGCGATTAGTTATAATTAGTCTTGAATTTTTTTTACTAATATATTATAAAATCAGATTTTGAATGAATTTAATAGATAATGAACTTTTATCATATAAATGTAGTTATTTTAATTTGCTTCAAAGTAAAAAAAATATTACACTTCAAGATTATAGGGGAGTGTATACGTAACATAACATGCAGGATGGGGAGTAAGCTGCCGCTGAAATAAAAAATAAAACACTAGATCCAGCGAATAAATCCCTGAATTCGCATCTATTATAAAAACCAGTGTCAAGTAATGAAATTGTGAGACACGGGAATAGTATGCAACCAGCTATCAGAGAGTGCAACGCAGTGTTACATACATCTAGGCGTATGTTGCTCTATCTCGTGTACAAGCGCACTTAAGTTGACTAAACTAAAGTTGAATTATTAAGCCAGCTGAGCGCCTGGGCGGCATTCCAATACATTTTAAATTGCGGCATACTGATTTTAACTTTTTTAGCGTTCGATATTTTTGATGATTCCATGAGACTTCAAATCTAGCTTTCATTTAGCGCTCCAACCCCAAGGTCTCGGGTTCCAATCCCGGCTAGTCGGATTTCTCTGCTAGTCGGTTGTTTTTGTTCGTAAGTAATAATAAAATTTATTAAAATGGATATAGTTGGGATCATCTTTCCTGCCATTGAAGAAATTATCATTTTTATTATGTCGATCAACGTGAATCATTAATTGGTATTATGTATTTATTTTGTCATTTTACAAATTATTTCAAAGACGTGACTCATATTCTTCCTTTCAACCAAATGGCACATCTATAATGTAGGCCACAACGGGTAATTTTCTTTCCTACTTAAGATTAAACACATAGAGGGAATTTTAATTATGACAGTATTTTGCAAACGGAGAGACATTTCCTGAGGGCGGCATTTTTATTTGCTGTTTTAGTTTCATTATTCATTTTTTTACTGGAGTAATCCTTTTTTTCCTAAATTAATTAAAACGAACAATCAATTTAAGTTTTTTCACTTTGGTATTTTGTATAGTTAGATTTTTATCTCTCCTTATAATCTTCCTCTTTTTTAAACTTTTTCTTGATCTAATTTTCACATTTTATGCAAGNCATCCATAGATTCGTCGTCATCCATAGTCGCTATTTTTCACACTTGTTATTCCTTTGGGATCAGCCGCAGGACTTTATCCTGCAAAGTATTCAAACTTTTCCTTTAAGTTAATATTTTTTAATTATCATTTTATTATTTTGTTAGAGGGATATACGAGTAATTTAACGACGCCAATACGTATTTTTAATCTTTATCTTCAGAAGAATATGGTATTAAGAGCCTTATGAGCTTATATTATGATGGGATCCGAATGAGATATAGACGTTAAAAATATTAATTTTTCGGCAAAAGCGTTCTACTGAAGTCCTCATTCAAGAGATATATCACAAAGGATACAGTAGTTTCGAGCTGGCAGAGATATCCATGCCATGGTTTTTAGGGCTAATAAATTCCCTAGAGACAGGGAAGGAGGCTTATCGATGAACCTTGGTTCTCAAAGCCTTACAATGCATTAAGAAGTTTAGGCGTGTACGGAGATGAAGTGTATTTGGGAAAGAAAAGGAATTAAGCCCAGGATTACTCATTTCTCCTCGTAGTTTTAGAAGCTTTCTGCCAAGTTTTTATTTTCCTCTGATTTTTCTAAGGGAAGAAATTCATACTATTTTCGAGGGTAATTCAGAATGTTCTTGTCATACATTATTTTAGAATACAGTTTAGCCATAGAATATATCTTTGCTTCGAAAAGGGATTAATTTCTTGAAAGCTTATAAGGCGAGGTTATTTCGTAGTTCATTATTTTAATTATTAATGGGGTTTGTATTGGTCACAGTTGATGTATATTATTGAACCACTGCTTTCTGAGATATAAAGGAATTGATGCCCAAAAGGACATTGTCAATATAAAGGATTAGTATTGAAAATTCTCAAGATCGAGAATCCTTACGAACGTATCAAGGTATTATGGAAAATTCTAGGAAAAGAAGTGGAGATAAATTGGGCTTTACAGGTGAAATTGATGCGAAATGATGGTGAATGTGCATTAGGCGATTAGCAAGCACCACGAGGTAAATATGAATTAAAGCAAAAGTTTGCGGTATAATCTTTGCGGTTGGCGGTGGGTAGTATCTACAAATAAACTGATAGAGGTATAGAGATTGTACACAAGGGGGTTGAGGTATCAGGAACAAATGTGGGATAGCAAAAGGATGAAAGGGGTAGGTGACTAGGGGCGGATACGCCAACGCAGGGTGTTTGAGATGTAGCGTGTGGGCGTAAGTGAACGCGAAGTTTTTTAGGCCGTGATTACCAGTGTCGAAAAGGTTGAAATTTATGGGGGAGTAAATTGACTCGTTTTATATGGATACACCCACATCGAATCCCAAGCTTCTTTCTCCTCTTCCTTAATCATATCCGTTTGCCTACCCTAACCTTAGCTACCAATAAAAAATTGAACTTATCAAGGTTGAGGCGATCTAATTATTATTTATGGTTTGGGCATAAAAATCTGTTCTGAAAGCCCCACATATATTGTGTTTCTTTTTCCTTTCTGTGTGTAAATTTTTCTATTATGTACTCGTATTAGGGCCTTAATTGTTAACTGAGTTTGACATCCTTTTCTATCTCTTTTCCTGTTATTAATCAGTGAAATGTAAGACGGGACTAATCAGTTCCAGTTTTGCCCGAAAAATAAAGTCAAATGTATTTATACTTATAACTTTGTTATTCCCTTTGTGATGAAATGATAGAGAAATTTTTCTTGGTAATGTAAGAAAATGTTCTTATTGGTTCTGCATCTATAAAGAGGATGTGAATGTACAATCAAAATTGCTTGTATAGAAGAGAAAGTTCTTCTGTATAGTTTTTGTTTATTGGTGCATTAATTGAAAATTTTCATACCGTTAGATCGTTATTTTGGTGTAACTGACTGGTATACGGTGAATTTTGGTAGATTAGAGGCACCTTTTCTTAAAATATTTCGATCAATGAGCCTAGTAAACAGATTTTTCAAAATAGTTTGTAACTTTTTCATGAAGATTAATTTTCAATGAAGGACTGTGTGATGATAACTTCTAACCGAACAGTACCTCGAAGGCGGCTTGCAGAGTATTAATGTGGATGTAGAGCAGTAATTTAGGTAATCATTTTATAAGATGTTTCTCTCACTGCAGAAGCTTCAAAGTATATGTTTGAACCTGTATTAAAGGTTCATAATTGAAGCGAAAGATAATTGTTTCTTCGTATAAACTTCAATACAAATGACTTGATATTTTTCAACAATGGATACTTTTAGTTTGATTTTATATATATTATTTTTTATAGCTTACTTTTTCATTTTCATTAAAATATTAAAAATATGGAGATTAGGTATAAACTATGGATAAATGAAAAGAAAAGGTAAAATATTACACTGAATGTTAATTTGAATTACTTCTCTCCTTTTACAAGCTCATTTTATTACATTCAGTACCTTTTTATAAAAGCATATGAAATAATTTTGTAGAATAGTTATTGTGTGTGTACCTGATAAGTTACATAAGCGTCTTAACTGAAAGCTATTTTCGTTACTCCGCCTTTTTTAGATTCTGGGACTATCAAATATCTCCTTTTAAGAACCTCGTTCCTTCAGGCAGGCGTGAATATGCTATGGTGTAGTGTCGTATATCTTCATTCGATTATTCTGAAAGTCTCGGTTAATTTTTTTATCATTTGAAAATTCATTTACTTGCTTTACGATACTAGGGAGATGAAACTTAGTATAGTCTTAGGTGGTAAAATGTTAACGAACTGCCTTGTTTAGATATAGAAATATAGATCCTATGGGAGGTAATTCTTTAAACTTGCTAACCACGTTCTACTTGAATAGGACGACCTCACAATTGACAAAAACTTCTGGAACCTTCTCTTCCATTTTCCATAATTCAAGCCAGGCTTGAATTATCTCTACTTCTTTGCTATTACACCCTTTTGTATCCTTTTAATTCCGTAAAAGGGTCACGGACAGGATCTCGCGCTGATGAAATTTTCCGAGAAGCCACGAAGTTTCTCTTTTCCGCGTCCGTTGGTATAAAGGTGGGGAAGATTAAGAGAGACATAAAACACAATATAAATGAAATATGCCTTTGAAAAGTGTATTTTGCGGATCGTAAGTAGTTAGAAAGGTTTACGCAATGTAGTCATAATTGGCCGTAATTATCCCTTTTTTAGATTTCAGATCATGCCTAGGATATCCTCTTATAGTATGTACATTAGTCATTTATTTGGTATGTAAAAAGTACGAAGTTGCCTCTGCGTTAAACATACATATCTCTAAACAATGAAAGTTTCCGGAGACCTTTGTTAATTTACATGATCTTATTCACTTACTGAAGCACTTTAAATTGTCACAGATACTGCGGATTCCTTCCATTGCTTTTAGTGCGTTCGTTGTGCTTATGTAGATATGTAGAATGTTACTTTGGAGCTGCTACTTCATTGTTGTTATACCTTAATATTCTTCGCTCTGAAAATATTCATTTATGTATATACATAAATGTGTATACATATATTGTACTACATCGTAATTTCGTACTACAGAAATAAAGTTAATATTAATTAATTAATCATTTCCGAATCATTGCGGGTCAGCCGCAGGACTTTATCCTGCAAAGTATTCAAACTTTTCCTTAATCCTTGT